>CM064558.1:10695663-10705472 GCA_032716605.1 Paralithodes platypus
CGAGCCTATAATTTTAGAAGGGACATTTTTCTACCGAAAAATGTACAAATTTATCTTGAAAGGGGGTGATGGGGGTGTTATTTTAAGCTTGATGGAAGGGGAGGAAAAAAAATAATTATAAAGATACATACATGAGAAAATAATTACGTCTAAGCTAAAGACGGTACGGTCCATCAGAAAGTCATACAGTTAGCGTGGTGGGGTAGCTAATGATGAAAGCGACCACTGTCTGTCCTTGTCTGGGTGTAATGTAGGCTGGTGGTCCTAATGATGGTACTAGCCTATAATGGTGTCTAAGGTAATGACAGTACGGTCCATCAGAGAGTCATACAGTTAGCGTGGTGGGGTAGCTAATGATGAAAGCGACCACTGTCTGTCCTTGTCTGGGTGTAATGTAGGCTGGTGGTCCTAATGATGGTACTAGCCTATAATGGTGTCTACGGTATGACAGTGACGGTCCATCGAGAGTCCTAGCGTTGTCGTGTGGGGTACTATGATGAAAGCGACCACTGCTGTCCTTGTCTGGGGTGTAATGTAGGTGGTGGTCCTAATGATGGTAATAGCCTATAATGGTGTCTACGGTAATGACAGTACGGTCCATCAGAGGTCATAGATTATCGTTGTGGGGTAGCTAATGATGAAACGACCACTTGTTCTGTCCTGTCTTGGGTGTAAGGTAGGCTGGTGGTCCTAATGATGTACTATCCTATAATGGTGTCTAGGTTAATGACCGTACGGTCCATCATAGGAGTCATACCGTTAGCGTTGTGGGGTAGCTAATTAGAAAGCGACCACTGTCTGTCCTTGTCTGGGTGTAATGTAGGCTGGTGGTCCTAATGATGGTACTAGCCTATAATGGTGTCTAAGGTAATGACAGTACGGTCCATCAGAGAGTCATACAGTTAGCGTGGTGGGGTAGCTAATGATGAAAGCGACCACTGTCTGTCCTTGTCTGGGTGTAATGTAGGCTGGTGGTCCTAATGATGGTACTAGCCTATAATGGTGTCTAAGGTAATGACAGTACGGTCCATCAGAAAGTCATACAGTTAGCATGGTGGGGTAGCTAATGATGAAAGCGACCACTGTCTGTCCTTGTCTGGGTGTAATGTAGGCTGGTGGTCCTAATGATGGTACTAGCCTATAGTGGTGTCTAAGGTAATGACAGTACGGTCCATCAGAAAGTCATACAGTTAGTATGGTGGGGTAGCTAATGATGAAAGCGTCCACTGTCTAGTGTCTGTCCTTGTCTGGTTGTAATGAAGGCTGGTGGTCCTAATGATGGTACTAGCCTATAATGGTGTCTAAGGTAATGACAGTACGGTCCATCAGAGAGTCATATATTTAGCGTGGTGGGGTAGCTAATGATGAAAGCGACCACTGTCTGTCCTTGTCTGGGTGTAATGTAGACTGGTGGTCCTAATGATGGTACTAGCCTATAATGGTGTCTAAGGTAATGACAGTACGGTCCATCAGAGAGTCATACAGTTAGCGTGGTGGGGTAGCTAATGATGAAAGCGACCACTGTCTGTCCTTGTCTGGGTGTAATGTAGGCTGGTGGTCCTAATGAGTAGCCTATAATGGTGTCTAAGGTAATGACCGTACGGTCCCTCAGAAAGTCATACAGTTAGCATTGTGGGTAGCTAATGATGAAAGCGACCACTGTCTGTCCTTGTCTGGGTGTAATGTAGGCTGGTGGTCCTAATGATGGTACTAGCCTATAATGGTGTCTAAGGTAATGACAGTACGGTCCATCAGAAAGTCATACAGTTAGTGTGGTGGGGTAGCTAATGATTAAAGCGTCCACTGTCTAGTGTCTGTCCTTGTCTGGTTGTAATGAAGGCTGGTGGTCCTAATGATGTACTAGCCTATAATGGTGTCTAAGGTAATGACAGTACGGTCCATCAGAAAGTCATACAGTGAGCGTGGTGGGTAGCTAATGATGAAAGCGACCATCTGTCCTTGTCTGGGTGTAATGTAGCTGGTGTCCTAATGATGGTACGATAGCGATTCTATGGAGGAGTACAAGGAGTACAAAGGAAATCAAGCAACAGATCTAGTGACCCTTTTAGTTGCTTGTCCTCCAAAACACTGAGGATCAAGTGTCCAAACATGGTTTAGAGTGGTAAGGGAACATTGGAAAGGGAATTACTGCCCTGGAACTAATGTCCGTGGCCAGGTTAGGAAGTTAGTAGGGACAGATGGTTTTAATTACTGAGGGTGGGATAAAATAACGTTATTCATTTACAAACTGCAGTCAAGTCCGCGGGTTTGATGCGAGATATTTGTCTAGCGGAGTTTAAAATGAATCACACGGTGATGCAGTCTATAACCGTTTTTCGGGAAGCCCATTCCACAAGTTTGACAATTGATTGAAGAAAAATTCCGTTAGATTCGTGTGAGTAAAAAGATTTACCAATAATTTTGCAAGCCGGTTTTCCCCCGCGTGTAATTAGATTGGGTCCGATAGGTGAATTACTTTACTACAGTCCATATTGTGCGATGCCTTTGATGATTTTGAACACTTGGATATTAAGTCACCTCTTAATCTGGCGCTGGGTTTAAAGGAAATAGATTTACTTCTCTAAGACGCTCTTCGTATGGTTTGTTCTTTAGGCTAGGTATCATTTTGGGGTAACTCTACGTTGAACTCTTTCTAGCTTGTTTATATCTTTTTTGGCAATAAGGGCACCAGGATTTGAACGCAGTATTCCCACAAGAGGGCGGACTAAGGAATTGTAAAGGTTAGGATAAACTTCTTTGGATTTATACTCAAATGACCTGCCTATCAAGCCAATTATTTGGTTTTCATTCTTAACAACTTCTGAACATTGTTGACTCGGTTTTAGGTTACTCGATATTGTTACTCCCAGATCGGTTTCTCTGTTTACATTCTTTAAGCTGAGTGCCATTCATCGAATAGTTTGCTTTCTCATTTAGGTATCCGATATGTAGTACTTTACATTTATCCGCATTGAAACTCATTTGCCAAATTTGGGCCCAACATGACAATTTATCTAGATTTTTTTTTTTTTTTTTTTTTTTTTCTATGTGATTGAGGGAGGCAAAAGGCATAACTGCCTATAGCGAGTGCCTCCCCCATAGTTGAAAGAGTGACAGGGCCAAAATCAAGGGACGTTCGAGCCAAAATGCCTGGACACACGGAGTTTGAAGCAATTTAAGTCATAGGAAGAGGGAAAGACTGATTCTGGGAGAGAGTTCCAGAGCTCAGCTGTTGAGTAGAAGAAAGTTTGAGAGTAACGTTTCACTCTTCGGTTGGTGAGTTTGCACAGAGTACGGGTGGGATTGAGTTGCAAGACGGGTACCACGTGCCCTACGTAAAGGAGGTGGTATGCACTGGGATAGCTCTGGAGGAACACTAATTATTATAGTAGCGATAGAATAGCGAGAGATGCAACATTGCGGCGTAGAGAGAGAGATTGCAGAGAGTTGGTGAGTGGACGGGAGTTAATGATACGAAAGGCCTTCCTTTCAACTTTGTCTAGGAGAGCGGTGTGAGAGGAACCTCCCCACACATGTGAACAATACTCAATACAAGGGCGCGTTGCATAAGATTGTGTTGCATATCGTCAACTTGTTCTTTTGAGAGTACGCTATTTGCAATTTTTGTATCGTCAGCAAATTTGAGATTGTCCCTGTGATACCCTCATCTATGTCGTTGATGTAAATTAGAAGAGAATTGGACCTAGTGACGATCCCTGGGTGTACCCCGCTACTTACATTGGTCCATTTAGATGCCTTACCGTTTATGACTACTCTTTGCTTTCTGTTGCTGAGCCAATTTTCTTTCCATTTCAACACACCGTCTTGTATTCCATGCGCTTTAGTTTTAGCAGTAAACGTTTGTGGGGAACTTTGTCAAAGGCCTTTTGAAAATCAAGGTATATAATATCTACAGCTTTACTCTCATCGTATAGGTTGTGGATATCGAGGTAGATGTCTAAGAGGTTTGTTCAACATGACTTTTTTTTACGAAAGCCGTGTTGAGTATCTTTAAGTAAGTTATTTGCCTCTAAGTGATTTACGAGTCTGTCTCGTATGACTGTTTCTAGCATTTTACATACACCTGAGGTTAAGCTAATTGGAGGATAGTTACTGGGTAGGGATTTGCTGCCTTTTTTGAATATCGGTGTTACGTTGGCTAGCTTCCACTGATCAGGCATAGTTCCAGACTGCAAGGATTTATTGAATAGTAATGTCAGTGGTTTGGAGAGCTCATCCTTAGCTTCCTTTAGAACTCTAGGCGAGATTGTATCATGGTCCAGGCGTTTTATTTATCATGAGTTTATCTAAACAATTCAATACTTCTCTCTCTGTAACGGTGATATTGCTTAGAACATCTGAATTATCAATCTGAATCGGCGATGGTGTAGGGATATCACTGAGGTCTTCTGTTGTAAACACTGATGCAAAGAAGGTATTGAGGGCATTACTCATTTGTACTTCGTCTTTGGTGTATCTCTCACGACTAACGGTCCAACATTTGAAGTAACTACTTTTTTCTTTCTGATATAACTATAGAATTCTTTCAGGTTTGTTTTACTTTGATTCGCAATATGTAACTCTAAGGTCTTTTTACTTTGCTTAATCAATTTTTGGCTTTGCGTCGTAGCTCTACAAATTTCACCGTTCTTCGTCATTCCTTTGCAGGATTTTAATCTATCATTAGCAAATTTTTTAGCAAGCAGGCAGTTTGAAATATCTTTATTCCACCATTTGGGCTTATTATTATGGCCTAGACGCCGTATTTTCGATGGTATGCAGTCTTGCACTGCTTTTAGGTAATTGGTTTCGAATAACTTCCAAGATGTATTTATGTCGTTATTGTTAATTAAAAAGCTACAGTCAGTTTCTTTAAACATAGCTCTAAGTTTATGGAAGTTTGCTTTCTTAAAATTAGGGACTTTTTCGATGCTACTATATGGTTCGTTACTAGTAAACTTTAAAGTGAAAGTTATCGTACGATGGTCGGTCGCTGTTACTGAATTAATCACCAACATTCAAATTCTCTATTAATTCTTCTTTTGTTGCAAGTACAATGTCAAGAACGTTATTACCACGGGTCGGCGTTCGAACAAATTGATAAAGCGAACTCTCTTGCAAGTTCGTATACAAGTCATGTCCGGAGTGTGAAGTAAGAGTATCACAGGTAAATTAAAGTCGCCAAAAATTACAGTATCTTGTGAGTTACTTACATCTGCAATTTGTTCGTAAATTTCTTGGTCAGTTTGCACTGATTGAGCTGGAGGTCTGTATATTAAATTATTTTTGTACCTTTATTATTCTTTAAAGCACAACATATGTGTCGACGTTCACATAGTCGTGTCGAGTAGGTGGTGTTGTGGTCTGGGTAGGGGTTGTTTGATTGATAGGCATAGTTGAATAGGGTGGTTAGGAAGCAGAGTCCATTATTAAGTTTTAGTCTATATTATTGAACATGTAAAAATTGAATTATGGTTTATAATTAAAATTATGTGTTCGGAAGTATAGTTAAAATTATGTGTTCGGAAGTATAGTTAAAATTATGTGTTCGGAAGTATAGTTAAAATTATGTGTTCGGAAGTACTACTACAATAGCCAAAATAATTATATGTTATGCTAATTTCTTACAATCGTTCTCATATTAATTCAAGTCTTCAAACAATAACCACATATCCAGATCTTATACACTCTAACCACTACACCATCAAGACAGTTTATGATGAGATGAGAGCCTTACTGTTCAATATTATGTTTCTCAACACACTTATACTGCAACATACAGTATGGAAACTAACGGTACTGCCCACATCACTCCCTAGATACAACAAGCCACCTGCCTCAGTACAATATTATGCTTCTCAACACACTTATACTGCAACTTACAGTATGGAAACTAACGGTACTGCCCACATCACTCCCTAGATACAACAAGCCACCTGCCTCAGTACAATATTATGCTTCTCAACACACTTATACTGCAACATACAGTATGGAAACTAACGGTACTGCCCACATCACTCCCTAGATACAACAAGCCACCTGCCTCAGTACAATATTATGCTTCTCAACACACGTAGACTGCAACATACAGTATGGAAACTAACGGTACTGCCCACATCACTCCCTAGATACAACAACCCACCTGCCTCAGTACAATATTATGCTTCTCAACACACTTATACTGCAACATACAGTATGGAAACTAACGGTACTGCCCACATCACTCCCTAGATACAACAACCCACCTGCCTCAGTACAATATTATCGCTTCTCAATCACACTTATACTGTCAGACATACAGTAGATGAAAACGTAACGGTACTGAGCCACATTCAGCGGGTCCCTAGATACAACCAAGTCCCACCTGCCTGCAGTACAATATTACGTGGGCTGCTTCTCAACACACTTTAATACTGCAGACATACAGTATGGAAACTAACGGTTACTAGGCCCCCTACATCACTACTACTCCCTAGATACAACAAGCCACCCTGCCTCCGGTACAATATGATGCGTTTTTCTCACCACACTTTACTACTGCAACATCGATCAGTATGGAAAGCTAACGGTAAGGCTAACTGATTGAAGAGTGGGCCCACAATCACTCCCTAGGTACACCAGCCACCTGCCTCATTACAATATTATGCTTCACCTGCCTCAGTAGGACCAATATTATGCTTCTTCGCCATAACAACACTTATAGCTGCAAAACATACATGTATGGAAACTAACGGTACTGCCCACATCACTCCCTAGATACAACAAGCCCCACACTGCCCTCAGTACAATATTAATGCTTCTCAACAAGTACACTTATACTGGCAACATACAGTAATGGAAACTAACGGTAATCTTCCCACATCACTAAGCCCTATATACAAACGGCTTAAATCCACCTGTTCCCTCAGTACAGATAGTATGCGGCGAGAGTGACGGCTGTGGATATGAGGTGTCACTAACTAGATGGCGCTCAAAGTTAGACATGAAAGATTCAGATTGGGTTGTAAGGCTGATCTCCGGAAGAGTTCCTTCAACACACTGTGTATATAGATGTATATGCGCAGCGGGTGAAAGTCTGCAAGGTTTGATACAGTATGGAAACTAGCAACGGTCACGCTAACTCTGCCCACATCACCCTCCGCTAGATACAACAACCCCCCCCCCTGGCCTCAGTACAATATTATGCTTCTCACACACCCTTTATACTCGCACACATACAGTAGGGAAACTAACGGTACTATGCCCACATACTCTCCACTCCCTAGAGTACAACAAGCCAACCCCTGCCTCAGTACACATATTATGCTTCTCAACA
The DNA here is from genome assembly GCA_032716605.1 of Paralithodes platypus. NCBI lineage: Eukaryota > Metazoa > Arthropoda > Malacostraca > Decapoda > Lithodidae > Paralithodes > Paralithodes platypus. The sequence continues at coordinate 10,702,979 of CM064558.1, forward strand.
CACCTTATACTGCAACTACAGTATGGAAACTAACGGTACTGTCCACATCACTCCCTAGATACAACACGCCACCTGCCTCAGTAAAGATAGTTATGGCTGTCAAATACACTTATCTGCAACATACAGTAATGGAAACTACGTACGGTACTTAGCCGGCCACATCACTCACCCTAGATACAACAAGGAGCCACCTGCCTCAGTACAACTATTATGCTTCTTCTCAATACACTTATACGGAAACATTACAGTATGGAAAACTAACGGTAACTGTCCACATCACTCACTCCCTAGATACACCAGCCAGCAAAACACCTGCACTCGCCTAGTACAATATTATGCTTCTCAAGCACACTTATACTGCAACATACAGTATTGAAACTATACGGTACTTCTGCCACATCACTCCCTAGATACACTCAAGAAGCCACCTACCTCATACACATATTATGTCTTCTCAACACACTTATACTCTGCAAACATACAGTATGGAAACTAACGGTACTAGACTGGCTTCCACACATCACTCCGCTAGATACACCAGGGCCACCTACCTCAGTACCATATTATGCTTCTCACACACTTACCTTGCAACATACAGTATGGAAACTAACGGTGAAACTGCCCACATCACACTCCCATAGATACAACATAACAGAACCACGCTGCCTCAGGTACAATATTATGCTTCGTCTCAACACACTTATACTGCAACACTAAAGTATGGGAAATAGGAACTAACGGTAACTTTGCGCACATCACTCACCTAGATACAACAAGCCCACGCTGCCTACAGTACAGATTATGACTTCTCAACACCTTCTACTATACTATACTGCAACAGTACAGTAATGGAAACTAACGGTACGCCCCAAAAAACACCATCACTCCCGAGATACAACAACCACCTGCCTCAGTAGCAATATTATGCTTCTCCACACCAACTTACTTACTGCAACATACATATGGAAACTATACGTTACTGCCCACATCACTCCCTAGGTACCCCAAGCCCACCTTGCCTCAGTACTATAGCTTGGCACAATTCTCAACACAACAGCCTTATACTGCACAATACAGTATGGAAACTAACGGTACTGGCCTCACATCACTCCCTAGATACACCAAGCCACCTGCCCTTCAGTACAATATTATGCCCCCTTTTTCTCACCACACTTAATACTGCAACCTAAACAGTATGGGAAACTAACGTACTGCCCACATCACTCCCTAGATACAACAATCCAACCTCCCCTGCCTCATACAATATATATCTTCTCTTCTCCAACACACTTATACTGCAACATACAGTATGGAAACTACCGGTACTCGCCCACATAATCACTCCCTAGTATACAACAAACCCCAACCTGCCTCATACAATATATATGCCTTTCTCAAGCACACTTATACTGCAACATACAGTATGGAAACTAACGGTACTGCCCACATCACTCCCCTAGATGACAACAAGCCACCTGCACTCAGTACCATATTATGCTTCTCAAAACTAAAAACACTTATACTGCAACATACAGTATGGAAACTAACGGTACTGTCCTACAATCACTCCCTAGATGACAACAAGCCACCTGCCTCATTACAATAATTATTGCTTCTCATACACTTATACTGCAACATACAGTATGGAAACTAAACTAACGGTACTGGCCCACATCACTGTCCCTAGATACAACCAACCACACTGCCTCAGTACAATATTATCGCTTTCTCATATACAACTTATACTGCAACATACAGTATGGAAACTAACGGTACTGTCCACCTCACGCCCTCGATACCCACAATCACCTTCCTCATTACAAAATATGCTTTCAAGCCACCTGCCAAAACCTGCCTAACAGTACAAACTATTATGCCCACATCACCTCCCTAGATACACCCAGCCCCTAACCTCAGTACAATATTATGCTTCTCCTAACAACACTTCTATACTGCAACATACAGTATGGAAACTAACGGCAATACTGCCCACATCACTCTTCCCTAGAGTACCACCAAGCCACCTACCTCAGACAATCATTATGTTTCTCAACACCACTTAAACTGCAACATACAGTATGGGACAACTAAACGGTAACTTGCAACCCACATCACTACCCTAATTACAACACAAGCCACCTGCCTCCGTACCAATAGTGTTCCAGCTAATGAAAGTACGCCACAAGTCATTAAGGGGTAGTGCTTGTTGGTTAAGTGGGTAAGTGCTGTTTTTTTGGTCTTATATTTTATTTATTTATGTATTTTGTTGAGTTTTCCTCCTCGTTAGCCTCCTTCAAGCTTAGCACCAGCATATGCTCCTAGACCTTCCTTTCCAGATAAATGTGTACATTTTTCGCTAGAAAAAAGTTCCTTCTCAAATTAGAGGCTCGCTAATCCGACTCCGGCCAGGAAAATAATCGAACACCTAAATGGGCACGAAAGATTTTAATATTTGAAAACAGAATTAGGCGAAAGGTCTCAAAATCGCCAAACT
>CM064558.1:10705572-11275572 GCA_032716605.1 Paralithodes platypus
AGAACACCATCTCTTCCTCCTACAAACCTGAGTCTTATTTTCCTCACCGAAACCCAGGTATCAAGACAACTGCCAGCAGCCCCTTCTCTGTATATCATACTTTCTCATATACTTACTTTCAAAGCCAAAGGCGGATGTTGTGCATACGCTGCACAACAAACTCACTTGCTCTAGGGTTCCGAATTTCGACTCCTCTGAATTCTCAACTTTATGGCTTAAACTATCCTGTCCTTCTCATACTAAATATTTAGTGATGTCTATCTTTCCCCTAACTCTACCGGACTTTCCCAAATTCTTTGACTATCTAAACTCTAAAGTGGAAAACATTATATCCATCTATCTCCCTTCTCTGAAATCTCCATGCTTAGGAGATCTGCCAACATTGCATCCACTGCCAATGGCTCTCCTCTCGCACTACTGACCCACCTGGTTGAAGACAGCTTACGTCTTTTCTATCATAAATGGACCTTGAGCAGTTGGTCCAGAAGAAAACCAAAACCCCCGTTTACCCGAATCGCTTCGGAGATCGGCCCAACATTCTTGAGCCTTAATTCCTGACTTCTAAACCTTAATCTTAGTAATGTCAATTGGTTCTTGCTCCTTTGGGCTACTGCCGACCAAAAACGTATCTCCGTCATCTGTCCTCTCTCTCCGGTACGGCCACCTGATCCTCCCAGCCGTCGGCACTTGTAGCACTTTGGCATGCCGACTAGGAGGCTCTCCGGCAATACTTCTTTGATTTCCCATGGAATGACTTATGATTCCATAGTCGAGAGACCCTCGGAGAGTGCTGAACGCATTACCGAGGGTAATCCTCTCGAGGCATGGAAGCGTACATTCCATCTTCTTTCTCTCAGTCTAATGCAAACAACTCTTGGTTTTCTCACAGGTGCTACTTCTGTTCAAAACAAGGAGGAAAGCATTCAAACAGCTTTTACATGAAACCTTAAAACTCAAGAATCTCATTCTTCATATTTTTCTGCCCGGAATCAAGGCACCAAATCTGTTCTCCGACTTGCCAAGAACTCTTTCATCAATAAAAAATGCACTGAAAACTATCCAACTCTAGCTCGCACAAGCTTTCTAGCATCTAGCCAAAAATCTCTCCAATAATTTGTCTTCCTCGTCTTTCTCTCTACTTTTCCACTATGATCGGCACAACCATTACTTCTTCCTCTGGAAACAGCTGAAATCTTTGCTCAAACTTCTGCTAGAAACTCTACCTTGGAAGATTTCCGGTGCTAGGTCCTCCTATTACTACCCCCCCCCTCTTCTCATACTTATGCCTAATATTATAGTCTCTTCTAAAGATGTACTTTTTAACCTCTCTGGGCTTAATACTAAGAAGGCGTACGGTCCGGACGATGTTCCTCCTGTTGTACTCAAAAACTGTGCTTCTCGTGCTGACCCACTGCCTAAGCAAACTCTTCAGTCTCTGTATCTCCTCTAACGTCTTACCTTCTTGCTGGAAGTTTGACTCTCATTCAACGTGTCCTCAAAGAAGGGTGAAGAGACGCCTCTCAACACTCCAAATATGCGTCCAATTGCTCTCATCTCTTGTATCTCTAAAGGTTTTGAAAACTATTCTTGCTTCTAAATTTCTTAAGCATTTCTATTCTCATAATTCTGATCTCTGATCGCCAGTATGGCTTCCTCAACCAGAGGCGCCCCGGCTAGTTTTGGAATGTTTGCTCACCAGAACCCGGTCCGGTTTTCAAAAAATGGTTTTATTCCAGAAACAATAGCGAATGGTGTGTGTTAGGATAATGAAGGAAAAACCACCACGAAAAACCGCTCAAAAAAGCTTAAAAAATGGTCCTACAGAGGACCACGAAAACGGGAATTTTACAAGAGTAATAAAATTGAAGGCAATGATCCCAAAAAAACAGGTTATTGCGCGCTCGCGCGCAAGCACGTGGACTTTGAGAGTTTTCAACCATCGGCACGGTTGCCGTAGGATACGTCGTAACAGTTCCCATACAAATCTGAGCCCTCTTGAGTGGCTACACCTGAGGTCACGGTCGGCCGCAATTAGGGTGACGCGCCAGGCGCGTCTCTGGGGTCTGTGCGGTACATACATCGCCGACGCGTCACAGGGCGCGTCGCTGGGGCTGTACGGGTTAAGGGGGGTGACCTGCGTTTGGTATTTCTCTCCTTTTCTCTCTTGCTCTGGCTTGTATCCAGGTCGGCCGTATTCAGCTAAACTATTTTAAGACGTTTAACCCCTGTACGGTGTTGATTTCTTCCTTGGCGAGCGATAGCGACGCCAGCATTATATTAAGAAAGTGTGTTCCGGCTTCGCCGGAGACATTTTTCTATCGAAAAATGTACAAATTTAGCCGGCTGTCAAAAAACATTTTAAAAGATATGCTGGCTCGCTATCGCTCGCCAGAAAAAATCGACACATGGATAGGGATAAATGTTTTAAAACAGTAGGCGTTGAATAGGCCGAATGGATACAAACTAGAGAAAGAGAGAAAAGGGTGACGAGCAACAAAAGGAAGTCACACCCCTTAAGTGTCAGCTCTATTGGTGATCTTCTTTAATATCTTACTAACTCTTGGTAATCCAACTTTCGGGACTTCGGTGAGACTATTTCTGTTGCACTAGACCTACGGACGGCCTTCCATAGACCATCTGGCACAAAATCTGTAATTTCCAAAATGCCCTCCTTCGGTTTTTGTTCCTCCATCTGTGCCTTTGTCTATTAATTTCTCTTTCAGGCCGTTCCATAGCTGGGGTTGTGGACAGCCCAGCCATTGCTCACGTCCGAATACTATCAACTCCGGTGTTCCTCATGGGTTCGGTCCTATCTCCTATTCTCTTTCTAATTTTCATAAATGATCTTCCTCAACTGTACATCCAGTTCCCCCTCTATTCATATGCAGACGAATCTACCTTACACCACTCAAGTACGTATTTTCCAGAACGCGCCAGCCAACAGTCCCTCAAAAGCAAACGTAATGAAGCCATAAAACACTGATATTCTGATCTAGCTAATTATTCCAATTGGGGTAGGGTAGAGAAAACCTGAGTTGTTTATATTAAGTGCGTCCAAGACATCAATTTATACAGCTTACTACCCGTCAGGAACCTCCAGAGGAATAGCTCTTATTCTTCAACAATACAAAAAATCAAAACCCTTAAATTTCTCTCAATGTTCTTGGTGTCTCTTTTGTGCTGCTCTCACTTGGGAAGGCCCATCTTCCCAGTCTCGCTAAGGCAGCATCCCAGAAGCTGGGTGTGCGCAACCACCTCAAAGGGTTCTTCACCCGTGTTACCACAGGTTCTTGGCTCTGTACAGGGGGCACAGTGCCTCCTTTTTAAATGAGTATTGTTACCATGTGTGGGAAGATTCCTCTACCACACCGCACTGCTAGACAAAGTAGGAGATAAGCCTGTAGTATCATTATCTCCCGTTCCAGGTCACCAACTCTCTTCAATCTCTTTCCACAATTCGACCTGCAACGTTGCATCTCTCTTGCTATTCTATCGCTACTACAAAATAATCAGTGTTCTTCGGAGCTTCCCAGTGTTATGAACACCTCCTCTACGTAGGGTACGTCGTACCCACCTTGGAACACAATCCCACCCCTACTCTAAGCAACATCTCCAACCCAAGAGTGAAACGTCTATTCTCAGACTTTCTTCTATTCAACTGCTGAGCTCTGGAACTCCTCTTCCAGAATCAGTCTTTCCTTCGTCCTATGACTTAAGTTGCTTCAAACTCTGTGTGTTTTCCAGGCATTTTAGCTCGAACGTCCCTTGATTTTGGCCCTGTCACTCTTTCATCAACTCTGGGGGAGGCACTCACTGCAGGCAGTTATGCATTTTGTCTCCCTCATTCACATAGGAAAAAAAATAAAAGATCCACTCACGTGATCCATACACATTAATCAACTAAATTGTAGTTCCATACACCCTAATCCACGTCAACTTGGTCCATACACCCTGAAATCCATCTCAAACTTGGTCCCTACACCCTAATCCCACTCAACTTGGTCCATAACACCCTAATCCACTCAACTTGGTTCCATACACATTAATCAACTCAACTTGATCCATACTACTAATCCACTCAACTTGATCCATACACACTAATCTATTCCTACTTGATCAATACACACTGCTCCACTGTCAACTTGATCCATACACATTGAACCGATCAAATTTGATCCATACAACACTAATCACCTCAACTTGATCTATACACACTAATCCACTCAACTTGATCCATACACACTAATCCACTCAACTTGATCCATACACACCTAATTCCACTCAACTTGATCCATACACACTAATCCACTCAAATTTGAGTCATACACTAATCCACAAACTGATCCCCCAAAAATCATCCTTTTAGCAGAACTTCACTAATTTAAACCACCTCTCTCAAATCCACCACATATTATTAAATATAATTGTCGATAACATAATTGAATGACAATAAATATAATCACCAAAAAGCTAGACCCCAAATAAATAATTCAATGGACGTATCGTATGTTAATTATATATGATATATGATATATATATATATATATATATATATATATATACTGTATATATATATATATATATAGTTTATAGGCCTATATATGTTTAGTATGTATTGTAGCTTCCGTCTCTAGACCTCCACCAATAATTCCTTGGCTTAAACACCTATCCCCAAGATCCCCCTTGAAGATACATTTGTTAATTTCTTCGTATAAATGTATAACTATGCCCCGGTCGAAAGAACGATTCATCTTAAATAACAGGCTTGCTATGTCTCGCCAGGAAAGACATTGTCAACACCTAAATTGCATGAAAGGTTCTTAACATTGGCAAAACAAATGGGGCGAGATCTTAAAAATCGCCAAACTAATGGGCCAAACCTCTTAAATTATCTGAACTAATGGAGCTAGAAGCATGACTGTGGGAGAAGGGGGCCAGAACAAAGTGCCAACCATCCCCCATTAAGCTAATACACAACCAATAACAACATACAAACATAGACTGACCTCAGCCTGACCTCGGCCAGGCGGGCTAGTGATAAATGACACCAAATGTGAACTTGTCCTCCTCAACCACACGACGTGAAGAAGGAGAAGAGACCGAGGCCCTGTTTCGTGGCATATTGCCAGATGTAAAGATCCTTCTGGTGCACCAGCAAACCCTATTAGGTTCCCCACTAACTCTGGCAGCAATCCCACCAGCACTTCAAGTTAAAAAGGAGGAGCTTCAACGTCTCGTGTGTCGACTGGTACACATCGATGCCCACTCGGCTCTGGTCCTTCTCAAGAATTGTTTCTCCATCCAAGAATCCAATACCTCTTGCGCACATCGATGACTTACACGAACAATGGTGGTCTCCAAGAATTAGACAGCATAATCCGAGAAGCAGTGACCAGCATCACCAACGTGGAATTTAAAGAACGGACCTGGACACAAGCCACCCTTCCTGTCCGCCTCGGGGGCTTGGGCATACGGAGAGCCTCGGATATTGCCTCCCCAGCCTTTATCTCTTGACCAACGACCTTGTAGTGTCCATCCTTTCTTCTCAACCCAGAATGACACTTAATGGGGACGTAGCAGTAGCGATTAACAACTGGAAGGAAAGTACAGGAGCAGAGGAGGAGCCTCAGGGTACCTCCAGGAGCAAGCAGAAAGCGTGGGATACCATCTCGGCAAAGAAAACTCAAGAAAATCTCCTAACCAATGCAGACCAGGTTGCTAAAGCACGCCTCCAGGAAGCAGCCCGTTTGGAGAGTGGCTTGTGGTTACACGCCATCCCCATCCCACCTCTTGGAACTCACTTGGATGCTGAAGCGCTCCGGGTTGCCATCGCGCTCAGAGTGGGTGCGGCAGTTTGTCACCCACAACGTCCCAAGTGTGGTGGGCGGATGGGATGCTCAAGGTCACCATGCCTTGTCATGTAATTACAACGCAGGCCGCCTGCCAAGACACTCTGCACTAAATGATGTCATAAAACGGGCCCTGCAGAGTGCGACACCGTGCATCAATCCTCGAACCACATGGACTTCACAGAGAAGACGGCAAACGGCCAGATGGGATGACCACTTTCCCTACAAGAATAGCCGGTGCCTCATGTGGGATGCCACATGTGTTGACACTTTCTCCACAACCATCATCGCCAGATACGCCGACGAAGCAGGTGAAGCCGCCCGGATAGCAGAAAATAAAAGCGAGAAAAATATCAGCCATCGCCAGAAATCATCAGTTCGAGCCCCTGGCATTCAAAACTTCAGGAGTCTTCGGCCCTCCCACCCTTAAGATGGTGAATGAAATAGGCAGTAAGATCAGAGAGTTTCAGGAGAACCCCGGGAAAACCCTCTGGCTCAAGCAAGACTAGGGATGGCTATCCTCCGGGGCAATGCCACAAGCGCCATGAGCTCAGTTCGACTGGACTGGGTCATGCACTGTGCGAGGCCCGGGCAGGCGTGGTGTATCCGTAGTCTTTCCACAGTAGGGTAAAATAAAATATAGACTTTATTTGTATTTAACATGTGTGATGCACATAAATAAAAGGGGGATGTGTCGGATGGTTGAAAGCCACAGTTGCTCGCGCGTTTGGGGCTAGCAACACGTATTATGAAAAACATGTATCCTCCTTCATTCACTGTCCCCCTCTTCACTCACTAAACCCCACAATTTGCCGGAGGATAACAGGTTTTTCACAATACGTAGACGGAGGTCTTTTATTAAAAATAAAATATTCCACTTAGCTAACTCTTTTAGTGCAGGTGACGTGTATTTGTATTTATTCTGGCTACATTAGAAGACTTTTAGCCTCTCGGGAAGGATCCGTAGTAGCTAAGACAGTGAATTAAGATAGTATGTAACCTTTATATTGCTAGAGGTCTTTCCAAAACTGATTAAAAACTGAGTGTTATACACTACCAAACCTAGACCCCCAACAAAGCATTCCACTTAACCTAATACACACAAATATAACACTAGAACACCCCAAAACAACATTGCATATTATCCTACTTCACACCAAATAAAACACAAAAACTAGACCCCAAAATAAACCTACCATATTTATATTATACACACAATAAAACAGTAGGCTAGACCCGCAAAACACCAACTTAACCTAATTCATACTAAATAAAACACTAGAACCCCCAACATTCAATTTATCCTATTTCACACCATATAAAACACAACAGCTACTACCCAAACAAAAAAGCATACACATCATTTAAAACACAAAACTAGACCCAATAAAACATTCTACTTAACATAATTCAACCAAATACAACACAAAAGCTAGACCCCAACAAAACATTCCACTCAAGGGGATGGTTGGTATTTCTGACACCCTTTCTCCATCAAGTTTAGCCCCATTAGTTTGTCGATTTTATGACCATTCGTCCGTTTTCATTGTCAATATTAAGACCTTTTGTGCCATTTAGGTGTCGATATTTTCCTGGCGAGTCCTGGCGACCGATATCGAGCATGTAAGTAGAAGGAATCGGCCTTCGGCCGGGAAATTGTTCTACCAAACAATTTACGAATTTATCTAAAAGGGGGATATTGGGGTTGTTTTTTTAAAGCTTGGTGGAGGTCTAGGTAGGAAACTAAAAATATATAATAAATGAATAAATGGACCACTAACTACACCCATACCCCTTAACTTAATATACACCCAACAAACTATATAATAAATGAATAAATCGACCACTAACTACACCCATACCCCTTAACTTAATATACACACAACAAACTATATAATAAATGAATAAATCGACCACTAACTACACCAATACCCCTTAACTTAATATACACCCAACAAACTATATAATAAATGAGAAATCGACCACTAACTACACCCATACCCCTTAACTTAATATACACCCAACAAACTATATAATAAATGAATAAATGGACCACTAACTACACCCATACCCCTTAACTTAATATACACCCAACAAACTATATAATAAATGAATAAATCGACCACTAACTACACCCATTACCCCTTAACTTAATATACACCCAACAAACTATATAATAAATGAATAAATCGACCACTAACTACACCCATACCCCTTAACTTAATATACACCCAACAAACTATATAATAAATGAATAAATCGACCACTAACTAACCCATACCCCTTAACTTAATACACCAACAACTATATAATAAATGAATAAATGGACCACTAACTACACCCATACCCTTAACTTAATATACACCCAACAAACTATATAATAAATGAATAAATCGACCACTAACTACACCCCATACCCTTAACTTTATATACACCACAAACTATATAATAAATGAATAAATGGACCACTAACTACACCCATACCCCTTAACTTAATATACACCCAACAAACTATATAATAAATGAATAAATCGACCACTAACTACACCCATACCCCTTAACTTAATATAACCCAACAAACTATATAATAAATGAATAAATGGACACTAACTACACCCATACCCCTTAACTTAATATACACCAACAAACTATATAATAAATGAATAATCTACCACTAACGACACCCATACCCCTTAACTTAATATACACCCAACAAACTATATAATAAATGAATAAATCGACCACTAACTACACCCATACCCCTTAACTTAATATACAACCCAACAAACTATATAATAAATGAATAAATCGACCACTAACTACACCCATACCCCTTAACTTAATATACACCCAACAAACTATATAATAAATGAATAAATGGACACTAACTACACCATACCCTTAACGTAATACACCCAACAAACTATATAATAAATGAATAAATCGAAACCACTAACTACACCCATACCCCTTAACTTAATATACACCAACAAACTATATAATAAATGAATAAATCGACCACTAACTACACCATACCCTTAACTTAATATACACCCAACAAACTATATAATAAATGAATAAACGACCACTAACTAAACCCATACCCTTAACTTAATATACACCCAACAAACTATATAATAAATGAATAATCGACCACTAACTACACCCATACCCCTTAACTTAATATACACCCAACAAACTATATAATAAATGAATAAATCGACCACTAACTACACCCATACCCCTTAACTTAATATACACCCAACAAACTATATATAAATGAATAAATGGACCACTAACTACACCCATACCCCTTAACTTAATATACACCCAACAAACTATATAATAAATGAATAAATCGACCACTAACTACACCATACCCCTTACTTAATATACACCCAACAAACTATATAATAAATGAATAAATGGACAAACTACACCCATACCCCTTAACTTAATATACACCCAACAAACTATATAATAAATGAATAAATCGACCACTAACTCCACACCATACCCCTAAATTAATATACACCCAACAAACTATATAATAAATGAATAAATCGACCACTAACTACACCATACCCCTTAACTTAATATACACCCAACAAACTATAATAAATGAATAAATCGACCACTAACTACACCCATACCCCTTAACTTAATATACACCAACAAAACTATATAATAAATGAATAAATGGACCACTAACTACATCCCCCTTAACTTAATATACACCCAACAAACTATATAATAAAATGAATAAATCGACCACTAACTACACCATCCCCCTTAACTTAATATACACACAACAAACTATATAATAAATGAATAAAATCGACCACTAACTACACCCATACAACAATATATACCCAACAAACTATATAATAAATGAATAATCGCCCTCTAAACTACACAACAAACTATATAATAAATGAATAAATGGACCACTAACTACACCCATCCCTCTTAACTTAATATACACCCAACAAACTATATAATAAATGAATAAATCGACCACTAACTACACCATACCCTTAAATTAATATACACCCAACAACTATATAATAAATGGAATCATCGACCACTAACTACACCCATACCCCTTAACTTAATATACACCCAACAAACTATATAATAAATGAATAAATCGACCACTAACTACACCCATCCCCCTTAACTTAATATACACCCAACAAACTATATAATAAATGAATAAATCGACCACTAACTACACCCATACCCCTTAACTTAATATACACCCAACAAACTATATAATAAATGAATAAATGGACCACTAACTACACCCATACCCCTTAACTTAATATACACCCAACAAACCACTTAGCTTGACCCCAACATAACACTTCACTTAACTTAATACACACCAACCCAACCCAACCCAAGAGTGAAACGTTATGCTCAATCTTTCTTTTATTCAACAGTTGACAACTGGAACTCTCTCCCAGAATCAGTCTTTCCCTCATCCTATGACTTAAATTGCTTCAAACTCCGTGTGTCCAGCCATTTTGACTCGAACGTCCCTTGATTTTGGCCCTGTCACTCTTTCACCTCTGGGGGAGGCACTCGCCACAGATATGTCTGCTATTTGTCTCCCTCACTCGCTAGGAAACAAAAATATACAAATAAACCACTTAGCTAGACCCCAACAAAACATTTAACTTAACCTAATGCACACCAATTTACCACTTAGCTAGATTTCAACAAAGCATTCCACTTCAGCTAATACACACCAATAAACCACTTAGCTAGACCCCAACATAACATATAACTTAACCTAATACACACCAATAAACCACTTAGCTAGACCCCAACATAACATTTAACTTAACCTAATACACACCAATAAACCTCTTAGCTAGACCCCAACATAACAGTTAACTTAACCTAATACACACCAGTAAACCACTTAGCTAGACCCCAACATAACATTTAACTTAACCTAATACACACCAATAAACCACTTAGCTAGACCCCAACAAATCATGTAACTTAACCTAATACACACCAGTAAACCACTTAGCTAGACCCCAACAAAACATTTCACTTAACCTAATACACACCAATAAACCACTTAGCTAGACCCCAACGAAACACTTCACTGAATTTAATACACACCAAATATAACACAAACTCAAGAGTCATAAGAAAACAGTCCACTTACACCAAGTCACACCAAATAATCTTAAGTAATTAATTTCACTCTCAACACCAAACACCCTTGAATGAAAAAAACAAAAAAACATGCGATCCCCCCAAAAAACATTCCAATTAACCTAATACACACCAACTAATATACAATAGAAAGCTCGACCCCAACAAAACATTCCACTTAAGCTAATACACACAGCCGACAAACCACTACGCTAGATCCCGGGCACCAAATTACGGACAGTACCCCAGCCATCCCCGTCCCTCCTAACTCTACATTCCCGTCATTCTGTCTCGTTCTTCCCTAACTTCTCGGCCGTACTAGACAGCCCCGGCCATATAAAGACGGGGACGACTGGAGATATGTTGTTGTCTCTGTCCAGGGTGTCCAACGAAAAACGAGTCCATTTTTGTTGGCTTTATTGTTGTCTATGTAAAGATTGAAGTATGGTTTATAGTTCAAATTATGACTTTGGAAGTGATATAATGACGGAAACAATGTTATTTCATGTAAATTTTCTTATTAGCCTTTAGTGTTGTATATGTAAAGATAGAATTATGGTTTATAGTTAAAAAATATGACTTTGAAAGTGAGATAATGACCAAACACATGCTATTTCATATGAATATTCTTTCATTCAATCTAATATTCATTTAAGTCTTCAAACCAAATTGTTCCAGTTTGACCCCCTGTAGAAGGTGAAGGCCAGTGTGTAAGAGGCTTTGGTGTAAATACTCTCTCCCCGACCATTATCAATACATTCACTAATACTGTAGGTTGTTGTATTTGTCTATGTTATTACTATTATGCTATTGTTATTTGTTTATGTTATTACTATTATGCTATTGTTATTTGTTTATGTTATTACTATTATGCTATTGTTATTTGTTTATCAATAGCAGTGGGTTGTGGACAGTATAGTATTGATATGCTACCATATGTGTTTATGTTATTACTATTATGCTATTGTTATTTGTTTATCAATAGCAGTGGGTTGTGGACAGTATAGTATTGATATGCTACCATGGGTTGTGGACAGTATAGTATTGATATGCTACCATATGTGTTTAGGAATTACTTAATGTCTAAGAATTACTTGTGGTCTAGGAATTACTTGTGGTCTAGGAATTAATTGTGGTCTAGGAATTAATTGTGGTCTAGGAATTACTTGTGGTCTAGGAATTAATTGTGGTCTAGGAATTACTTGCGGTCTAGGAATTACTTGCAGTCTAGGAATTACTTATGGTCTAGGAATTACTTATGGTCTAGGAATTACTTATGGTCTAGGAATTACTTGTGGTCTAGGAATTACTTGTGGTCTAGGAATTACTTATGGTCTAGGAATTACTTGTGGTCTAGGAATTACTTGTGGTCTAGGAATTACTTGTGGTTTAGGAATTACTTGTGGTCTAGGAATTACTTATGGTCTAGGAATTACTTATGGTCAAGGAATTACTTGTGGTCTAGGAATTAGTTGTGGTCTAGGAATTACTTGTGGTCTAGGAATTACTTGCGGTCTAGGAATTACTTACGGTATAGGAAATACTTACAGTCTAGGAATTACTTACGGTCTAGGAATTACTTACGGTCTAAGAATTACTTACGGTCTAGGAATTACTTATGTTTAGCCCCATTGCTTTTGAGATTTTAAGAAGTTTGCCCAATTAGATAGGCGATTTTAAGAACTTTCGCCCCATTTCTGTCATGTTTAGACCTTTCGTGACATTTAGGTGTTGATTTTCTTTGGTGAGCGATAGCAAGCCTGTTGCCGGGAAATTTCTCTACCGAAAAATGTACAAATTAATCTTAAACGGGGGTCAACGGGGTGTAATTATAAGCTTGGTGGAGGTCTAGGTAACAAATTAAAAACTTTCCCTTATAAGATTCAAATTATAGCTTAGAATGTTATTGACAGTATAAATGACTGACTGAACACAGAACCATTATCATACTTAACCCCTTCTGTACCGACGACGTTCATTTAATATAATTCTAGCTAAATTTAGACGATTTTATTAAGCTTAGGAAGGAAATTATTATTATGGTAGCTAACATAATGAATTGAGATTGTCTGTAGCACTTAAATTGGACAACATCCTTCTTAAACTGAATAAAATCATCTACATTTTTGCTAGAATACGATGAAAAGGATGTCGCCGGCACAGAAGGGGTTAATATAGGGAATACACACACACAGATATTTGTACCAGTGCAACACACACACCTGACCAATATTTGTATTTATTTGTATTTGTTTTATATATTCCAACTTACTTCCTCTCGGGCATAGGCATATGCCCTATACACACATACACACATACCTTTGAAATTTGTCTCTGTATGTTGAAAATGTTCCTGGTTGAACAAATACAACTAAGGGGACGTTATATCAACTCTGCGTAAGCAGAGTTTGGTATCCCCCCCCCCCCCCCCCCGTATAGTGGGTACCACCGGAAATGTTGTTAATGTTGTCGTCGTAAGTTTGTCCCGAAACTCCTCCTAGACCGTTGGACGGATTTTCACCAAATTTCACACAAACATTTGTTGTGTGAGTGCGAACGTCAGTCAAAAAAAAAAACTCTTAATTTGTGCAATAGTTATGATTTTAGATCCAAAATATGGCTTTACCCCCCCCCCCCCCCCCCCACTCCCCCAGCTACAATGATGGTGTTCTGTGTGTGCGCCTCTACGTGGCACACACACACAGAACGCCATCGTTCTGGGGGTGAAAACTAGCTCTGCATTTGCTAGGTTAAGTTAGTTTAGTTGACATTAGAAGTGATGGTAGTAATAGTGATGATTATGGTACTAGTGGTGATGATGTTGGTGAATGTGATAGGTGGTGATGATCTGTAATGGTGACAATATTGTGTCTTAGTGTAGAAGTAATAGTTGTGGTGATTATGGTAGCAGTTATGATATTGCCAGTAGTGATGATGATGGTTATTATGGTAGTGAGGGCAGTCGTGATTGTGAAAGTTGTGATAGTAGCAGTGATGATGGGGATAGTAGCAGTGATGATGGGGATAGTAGTAGTGATGATGGTGAAAGTATTGGTGATGGTTACCGGAGATGACACCCCCCAAAACAACTCGCCTCATTTGTATGAGGAACTTGCCCCAGTTTGGATAGGTTAGGTCATAGACTACAGTAGATCTGGACTGGACACGAAAATGTAACTTTGCAGTAAGGGACCCAAAATCGGAAATCGAGCCCCCAAGTTCGAACCTCGAACCCGCGAAAATTTGAAAGTTTCGCGGTTTCGAGGTTCGAACTTGGGGGTTCGTTCTCCGATTTTGAGTTATTATTATTATTATTATTATTATTTGTTAGTTACTTCCCTAGGCCTCCATCAAGCTTAAAAAAAACATCCTCAAAATTCCCGTTCGAGATAAATTTATACATATTTCGGTAGAAAAGATGACCGGTTCCACCAAAATTACAGGCTCGCCTGGAAAAAATCGGCACCTAAAAGCCAGAAAAGGTCTTGACATTGATAAATTAATGGGACGAAAGGTCTTATAATTTGACAAACTAATGAGGCGAACGTCTTCAAATTTGAAAACTAATGGGGCTAAGCATGAGGGAGAAGAAGGACCATCTCCCCGTAACCCCGACGTAGTAATAGTACAGTCGCGGTCACAAGTTCAGTTACCGTCGAACTGAAAAACGAACCTCCGAAATGAAAATTAGTGTTAACATCGTTCTTAACACCAAAAAATAAACCAAATTAAATTAATGAAAGCATACGATTCTCTCAGGATTTAAACCCAGGATATCTCATACAGAACTTACACGGTCTTACCATTACCCCATCAAGACAGTTTTACAGATAATAAATTAATAAAGAATTCCGATAGATTTAGAGATAGTTTCGATTGTTTTCAGACAGCATCAGCATAATGACCAAACCGTGCCTGCTGTTAAATACGGTCAACGATAAGCCAAAGACATTATGTAATTAGATACTGGGTGTAACTTAAAATAGCAAAGGGGGTATGGTTGGTTTTTCTGGACCACCTTCTCCCTCCTGTTTAGCCCCATAAGTTTTGAAATTTTAAGACGTTCGGCTCATTAGTTTTGCGAATTTAACTCCTTTCGCCCTATTTCGTTGTCAATTTTCAGACCCTTCGTGCAATAATTTAGGTGTCGATTTTACCTGGCGAGCAATAGCGAGCCTGTGATTTTGAGAGAAATCGGCCTTTAGTCGGGACATTTCTCTACCGAAAAATGTACAAATTCATCTTGAAGGGGGGGTGGGGGGGTCTAAGGGGTGTTTTTCAGCTTGATAGAAGCTTAGTAGGGAAACTAATAATAATGAGAATCTGAAAAAAAAAAAACATCAAATAGATACGCCCGTCCCCCCTAAAATCGTGAACACACTGAACAAACGTTAGGTGCAAGCAGGAAAGCTTAGGTCAGGCTACTTGGCTTCTAAAAAAAGAAATAATAGAAAATAATAAATAATAAAATAGTAAATTTATAAAAGAAAATGAAAATAATTATACATATATACAATATGTCCACGCCATTTGTATATACATACTGTATAATTTATAGTCAGTGTAGGCTATTTGGACCGAATATTATGATTAGGGTAATAATTCAGCGAAAGTGTCATTGACTGAGCCGCGGCGAGCGAGTGGAGATCACGCTCAAGTGTGAATATGCTTGACCTGGGTTCAATCCCACCCCAGGCGTACATTTAGTGGGTGTTGCAGTACGTCCTAGAGTGTTTCACATGCTCGCACCCAGTCGGGGGACATCTCGATGTCGTATACACACTAATAACACACACAACAAAGCCACTCCAACAGCTTCCTCTCTCTCCAACACCCCTTCTCCTCTCTCTACACTCTTCAGAAAACTAGGAAAGTAGAAAGTAGCAACGAGGTGCCGTTATAAAGGCTTATCCCTCAATACCTTCACCTGACCTAGTCCAAAATATTAGTACACTGTTCTATATGTTATATTTGTAAACAAACGATGGTCAATATATTTACATATTATTTATGTTTGACCAAAGTTTGAGTGTGGCTGTGTACTTCCAAGTTAGTAACTTATATTACAATGTAAATACTTGTCTTCAATTGAGATTAGTTTTTCTTATAGGCTACATTCATTGTTAATAAATTTACAGTCAATATCAAACAATCATCAACAGCCTCCATGATCCATTGCAAACCATCCTTATTCTCAAGGTCAACCACAGCCTCCTTACATCATCACGGAGGCTTGGTTCAGCTTGGTAAGCTATGTAATTAACCCCTTCTATACCGACGACGTCTTTTGATTTTATTCTGGCTCCTACTAATCGATTGTATTCACTTTAGGAAGGATCTCAAGCAATTATAAGGCTTCCAACTATCTCAATCAACCCTTTTAACTACCACAGATCCTTTCTAAGCTGTATAAAATCGTCTACATATTGCTAGAATAAAATATAATATACGACGACGGTACAGAAGGGGTTAACGGAGTATTGCTCACATTTCAGTGTAGGCAATACTTTGGAGTGCTTTTGCATATCAGTGTACTCTTAAATCATTGTATTCATAATGACTATGGCTGATATGGTGATAGCAAACAAGTTACATGAGTTTCTAGACTCTACACGAGACACGTGTACACCATTGCAGCAAAGGAGAGGAACTGTCAATAAACAGACGACAGAAGTATTTTCCCGCGATAGGGAGGAGCTATGCGCTACCGCCATCTATTGCAGGGTTCCAGCCAAATCTGTAAATAATGGCCAACTACTATTAACACGGCTGATTTTCCAAGACACCCCTCTTAGGTATTCTTACTCTATGGCCAAAGTAATCACCCTACCTAATTCATGCCAAGAGTACTCGAGTTCACTGACACGTGATGTCTATCGACCAATCAGGTGATGCCTTGATTTGGAAAACGGGTGGCCCAGGATATAAGCTGTCAGTTTGACTCTGGCCAGCTTGTGTAGAGGGTGTGAGCCGATCAAAGCTTTTTCCACAGTCTTTAAAAACACTGAGGCTGCTTAAGACCTTTTCGCCTTCCAATAAGTGTAAACCTGCCCAAAGTGCAATAACCAGTGTTGCAAATACAGCTGACAAGGCCAGCGGGTTTTGAAAGCCACATCCACTTGTTTAACAGGGAAAATTTGGAAAAAAAATCCCACCAGCTGTTGACCAAGATTAAGTGGTGATCGAGCCTCCAGCGGCCAGCCAGGCAGCCCAGTACCTCCTCTGTTCATTAAGGTTAGTTGGTTGGTTGGGACAACATAAGGAGCCGGACCACAGCTAGCTCGGGAATCTTAATGGGTCATCGCAAAGTAACATAAAGTAACAGATTTTTGCCCATAGGATTAAACTGGCATGCAAGGGCTAGTTGGTTAATACTGATGTTGTGAATCGACAGTTAGCTCATCGATCTTTTTAGCCATAATAGGTACTTTAGAGTTGTCATATACCATACTTAATTAATATATATGTCCAAAGCGCGGAAAAGCATTATAAGGAATTATACATACTACTGAAAAACAAAAGCATATGCGGCACCCCACTAATACTAGGTTAGGTTAGGTAAGGTTGTTAGGTTAGGCTAATGTCGTTACTAGGTTAGTTATCATTAGGTTATTACGTCTTTTACCAGCAATTTCCACGATCTTACTAGGTTGGTCGGGAAGCTTGCCTTTAGGCAACGGCGCCCTCCCTTTGGTACGCTCTGAAACTAGAATGAACTGTTTACTAGAATTAGGAACCGATGTTAGGCCTACAGTTGACCCTGTACTAGGTTAGGTTAGGTAAGGTTAGGTAGGCTATTGTACATTACTAGGTTAAGATGTAAAGTAATTAGCCTAGCCTAAAATTAGCACCAATAATAAAAATAAACAACTGTTAAAACAATAAGTTTTTAAGCCAGTAAAACCAAAACAGCGGTAGGGCGGGGGCGCGGCGGCAGCCCCAATAATACTAGGTTAGGTTAGGTAAGGTTGTAGGTTAGGCTAATGTTAACCCCATTTTTACTAGGTTAGGTTAGGTAAGGTTGTTAGGTTAGGCTAATGTTAACCCCATTCTTACTAGGTTAGGTTAGGTAAGGTTGTTAGGTTAGGCTAATGTTAACCCCATTTTTTACTAGGTTAGGTTAGGTAAGGTTGTTAGGTTAGGCTAATGTTAACCCCATTCTTACTAGGTTAGGGTTAGGTAAGGTTGTTAGGTTAGGCTAATGTTAACCCCATTCTTACTAGGTTAGGTTAGGTAAGGTTGTTAGGTTAGGCTAATGTTAACCCCATTCTTACTAGGTTAGGTTAGGTAAGGTTGTTAGGTTAGGCTAATGTTAACCCCATTCTTACTTTAGTTAGGTTAGCTAATGTTAACCTTATGAAAACCCAAACAAAGATTTTATTAGGGTTACTGTGTAATTTTAACATGAACATTAGTAAAATCCGAGCCAAGTATCGTCAAAACTTGGCTCGTGTTTTCTAAATGTCGGGTTATATGGGTATGGACATTTACAAAACCCGAGCCAACACGTTAATAAGGTTACTGTGTTATTTTCATTTTTTAATTAGTTAAATCCGAGCCAAGTTTCGTCAAAACTTGGCTCGGGTTTTCAAAAAGTCGGGTTTTATGGGTCTGGAAATTGACAAAACCCGAGCCAATATTTTACCAAGGTTACTGTGTTTTTTTCGGTATTATTCTATAATTGCAAGCTTACAAATTATATTGTATTTAACAGGAAGGTACGGCGAGGTAAGTGATGTGGTATAGGTGGCAATATGCGGAAATGTATTATAAAGGCATTCTGCCCCCCTCTTACCCCCTTACGAAAATCTACGGTAATTCACTCCACCCCAACTGGATTTCTACCTTTTTACCCAACCAGGGGGTGGGGGGGCGCATAATACTAGGTTAGGTTAGGTAAGGTTGTTAGGTTAGGCTAATGTCTCTGAAACTTTGTAAATCCGTGTCACATCTAGATTGATAGACTTTTGTCAGAGGGGGGCGGAATGCCCTTATAATCCATTTCCGCATATTGCCACCTATACCACATCACTTACCTCGTTGTACCTTCCTGTTAAATACAATAATATTTTTTTTAGCTCGTATAGGTGCAATTATAGAAATTTACCTTTTTTTCATTTTTACATTTGTTAAATCCGAGCCAAGTTTCGTCAAAACTTGGGTTTTATGGGTCTGGAAATTGAACAAACCCGAGCCAAATTTGGGTTACAAATGTGTATTATCGTGTTCTATAGTGTTCTATACGCTTTTTACCCCTCAATTTCCCTGATCTTCATAGCCCTCCCCACTATCGGGGGGCGTGTCTTTAGATTGATGGATAATGGGTAAATGCTTAATTCCCATTCAATTTCATCACTAGATACGACTAAAACACCAAAAACAAAATCAAAATACCCAAAAAAATACCTGAAAAACACATTGTTGCGTCTCCTGTATATTAACCCAAACGATTATAATATGCTTACCCAAATTGAGCTAAAAGTTCCCCCTCGGTTCAGATCTATAAAGTAAGTTATAGAAAATGTATGGACAGACACAGGCGAACGAAAGAGGCCTGCTGCAGGCAGTCACATTGATCTTACCTGATGCAGCGTCCACGAGTACCTCTCCCAACACTCGTGAAACCACTGACGCGAGATCAACACCTAACTTCCTAAATCCTAAGTCCCCTCCTTCTCCTCCTCTTCCCCTCCAGATTTCCACCCTCCGTCCTTCCCTCTCGCCACACGTCATAACAATCCGCGCGTGTCTTCACCTCGGAATTTCTCTCACAGGTTTTACGATTTGCTAGTTTTTAATTTGTGCAATACCTGTGTCGTCCTGTTAACTTTATTCTGGCTGCTATTAGACGATTGTATTCAGTTTATAAAGGGCCTCCAGCAGTTAAGAGGCTTCGAACTATCTCATTTACCCCTTTTTACTAACACAGATCCTTCTGAAACTAAACCAAATCGTCTACGTATAGCTATAATATATTTAAAAATACGTCGCCGGTACAAAACGGGTTACAGTTTTCCGGTATCCAGGAAGCACTCCTGTGCCTGTCACTTGTACCACGGACGCTTGGGAACTAGTGTACACACATTTTATGTTTATTAGGGTACAGTAGATTTATGATTTTTGCATTTACTGGAATTATTGCCTTCCAAATGCATCATAAAATATACATTATATTGTAGTCATTTTAATTATAGTTTTGTTTTCCTTCTCTGGGATTATGTCTCTATGTTTAGATATATTGTGTGATTTTCTAAAGTTGCCGTTTTTCTCTACAATGTTCCGCATGCTTGACTCAAGATTTGTAATAGTAGCTTAGTTAACTGTTGGTGCAGATTTATCGCCACCATATTTTCGCCGATAACGCAATATCCGGTATATACTCCTACCCTTATTACACTATGTACACCCAGAAGTGAAAGTCCCTGCATAGGGTTTACCCCCTACTCCTACTACCCCAGAAGGTAGGAACGGGGTGGGCCCTGCCCAGTCCCCCTTACTACTCCTGCCCAAGGCAGAAAGGACGGGATGGTGCCAGTCCGTCACCCCTTCCTTCCCCTGCCCTATAATGGAGAGATTAAACAAGCAGGCCCCCTACTCACACCCTACCCCAAACCCACACAGGAAGAAACCGCCGATTGCAACCATTGTTTTCCACGAACACAGAATAAAGTAGCCTTGCAACGAGGCCGAGACCATGTCAGTATTTGGTAATCTATATATATTCCATATATGCCAGAACAGTGTTGCAATAAATTATCTGATTTTACAGAATGAAGATAATTTACACTATCTGTCACCTATCCGTAGCTTGACACACAAACACTTATGATTTATGCGTAATTAGTATTCTATCATGCTTGTATTTATAATGTAAATTTCCAATACCATGACCCCTTCTAGTTATTTTACAAATTATTGTATTCACCCGTGGCCAACCCTTCGGGGATCACGGCGTCAGGCAATAGATAGATAGATCTATAGTATTCACCCACCCACACAATATGCATTGGTATTTAATGGATTTGCACATTGAAATGGTAATCTTGTATTTTTTGAATTCCTCTGAAGAGATGTTGGAACTTACTATAAAACATAATGTATGGATTGCTTAATTGATTATAAGTGGCATATTCATTCAATGCTCGATCCGTGGTTAGGCGTTTTGATACATATTCGAGAATATTAACACTTTTTGTTTTTCTCTCTCTCTCTGACAATGTTGTCTCGGTTCATAAGGGATACCAACAGATTTTTAATTTACTTTTGTAATTATTATTTTTATTGCTTCTACATTAGCACACATAATATTATTAACGTTAATCTTTAGTGCAAGTTAATCAGAATAAATTAGATTAATAGTGTAACTGAATAGTTAGGGTCATAGGATTTATCCTGAATAATGTTGGCAGGCCTGAACTGTAATAACTGTGGTGTTCCAGTAGTAGCAGAAGAGTTGGTAAAAAGCTCTATATGAAGATTCATACTAATCTCAGCCTAATGTCAGAAAGCAATAAGGGTTAAACGAGACTCAAACTATGCAAGTATGTAGTTCGGGGGAGGAAAGGTGATAGTTTAGCAGTCGACACAGGAAAATCATATTTAGAACACCATGAATAGAGACGCATTTAGTATCAAAGTTTAAACACGGTTACCAGCTACTCTAAATATACCAATAACTCATGAGGGAAATGCTTTAACACAAATGTTTGCCTCGATGTTAATTAAGTGTTCAATATATATATATATCCGACGTGAGATATGTCTACCATTTGCTTACTACTGCTTATTACAGTGATATATGTTATCATACCTGTTATATATATATATATATATATATATATATATATATATATATATATATATAACTAACTATAATACTCTCTCTATATACATATATAACTATATATACTCTCTCTCTATATATATACTGTATATATATCTATCTATTGCCTGACGCCCTGATCCCCGAAGGGGTGGCCACGAACGAACTGCCCCCATGCACCTCTGTCCCCAGTCAGTCGACGCCCCTCCTCCCAACCAACACTGCCTTCATTCATATACTTCCTCACTCCATCCTTCCACCTCTCCTTCGGTGCACCTCTCCCTCTCTGTCCTTCCACCTCGCTCTCGTACACCCTTTTAGTCAATCTCTCGCTTTCCATACGTTCCATATGGCCGAACCATCTCAAGTTGTTCCGTTTCACACTTTCCAGCACATCTACCTCCACACCACACCTCCTTCTTACTTCCTCATTCGTCTGTCTATCCCTCCATGTAACTCTGCACGCACTTCTCAAGTAACTTATTTCCACCGCTCTCACTCTTGGTCTGAGTTGTTGATATGGGTATATATATCGGGTTCTTAATGAGACACACTGGATGGGGGTTCACATATATTGGGGGAGGCTGGTTACATGCCTCTTGTCGTCAAAGGAGGTTTAGGAAGCCATGCCTTGATATTGGCTCGCCTGTAGATTATATATTTAGCTTACAATATTATTACCAATATTGTAACATCCTCTCTTTTTTGTCTCAAAAGAGAGAGGATGTGAACCCCCATCCAGTGTGTCTCATTAAGAACTCGATATATATACCCATATCAACATGGTGGCAGCTGGGTAAGCAGTGTACGTGTGAATGAAGTACTGCTGACCAAGTTCTACAGCTGAAATAGTGAGTTATCCTTGGATTTAACCTCAAAAAGTCGAAAGATATGAGTGATGTCATGGCATCCACTTCACAGCCTTTATTCGTCTGCAAGTCTGAGATTGAGCAAGCAGTGGCGTGAAGGCGTTACAAGAAGAAACTCGATCTTTACATCATTGGCAACGGTCTGAAGGGTAAGAGTGATCATATTAAAATAGCGAAATTGTTGACTGGAGGTGACATTCTGCTAGATATCTACGAATCTTTTGGCATAGAAGATGAATCTGCCCTGACTTATGCAACATTAATTGGGAAATTTGACAAGCATTTTTCACCAAGAGATGAGCAGCTGATGGCGAGGTACAACTTTCATGATAGCATGCAAAGGAAAGATGAACCCTTGGAATCTTTTATCACTAAGCTGAAGACTTTGGTAAGACACTGTGGATATGGAGAACTTCAAGATGAACTTCTGAGGGATAAAATTGTTTTTGGTTGCCAAGAGGATACACTTCGGGAATTTTTTTTTAGGGAGGATAGCCTAACTCTAGATGTTGTACTTAAGATGTGTACTGCCTATGAAACTTCAAGGAGATCAATGACAGCATTTCGAAGTGACAAGCAGGAGTCTCTACACAAACTCAGTGCAAAACCCAAGAAGAAGAGTAATCCACAAACAACAAAGACTAAGCCTAACCTCACGCAGTGCGACTGGTGTGGTTTAGCACATTATTGGGGTAAGAAGAACTGTCCTGCAACTGATGCCAAATGTCATAAATGCAAGAAAACGGGACACTATGCCAAGAAATGTCCAAGTAATACAGCGACTGGCGGAGCACCAAGAAGCGCAGAGCCAGGAGGCAAAAAGAAGACATCACGCAGAGTCCATGCGGTAGAAGATGGAGACACAGAAGAAAGCGACGACTCAGAAGATAACTCAAGAGGACGGGAATACATCATGACCGGATCCAGAGGAAAATACATAATGGCTAATCTCATGGTCAACGGTAATAAAGTGAAGTTCTAGATCGACAGCGTGGATAAGGCCCTGTTTATTGAGAATTTCACACCCTTACTAGGGCCGGGAAGTACTTATATTGTATTTTTCCCCTTTATTATACACTTTAAGCCTTTTTTTATGAAGAAGAAAAACTCCTGGTGCTGAGCTATCATATAATTATTATCTTCTAATGACATTCAAATTCAATGTTACCGGTACTCTTTCTTCCCTTATATGGCTTGCAAAATTGTGAAAATCCATATTAATAATTTCCTTTTACTTAAATATAGGCCTAGCCTACAACTGTTAATAATGTTTGAATATTTTCATGGTATGAATATGTTTATTATTTTGACTCCCCACTTTCAGAACAAGCGGTAACAAGTCACTTGAGCTCCTCCACAGCGGCACTCTAGGGGCAAAATACAACTTGTTATCATCCAGCAACGTTAACTTTTTGAAGACCTGTAAGTGGGGACGCAATGAGCCAACATAACCTTAGTGCCCTAGTACTGACACATTCTGGTACAATAACTAGCAACATATTTTCAAAGCATTTTAATAGTGGTAAAATTGTTAGGAAAGTATATTCAAAGAATTTGAATACATCTGCTATAGCATTATTATCAAATAGAAGTGATCATGTTAATCTTGACATCTGACGTTTTTGTCCAATTACTGTGATTAATGGCTAAAAATGGAGCCTCATAACAATACAAAATCTTGCCATAACCCAAAATCCTAAGAGTTTCTAACTGTTAATCTTTGATGTAAGCTATTGTATAGCCTTGATGAACACATGGGCCACATTTCAAGCTATTAACCACAGATTTGGGCTCAATCTCTGCAGCTGAGGGTACTCCTGTTAAGTCTGTTCAGAATTTACAATACTTATGTACAGTAAAGTCCTGGGCCGGTATTTATAAAACACTTTTAGGCCTAAAAGTAGCTTTTAAAGATGGCGCCAACTTTTAAAACTTAAAATTTGGGCAAAAAACTTTTAGCGGCTAAAAGTAGCTTTTAAACCCAGCGAAAACTAAAAGCTCCCCTTGGGACTGTTAGCGCTTAAAAGTTACTTTTAGAGGACGATGAAGATGATTGAATAACAAATCCGCCACCCCCTGCCAAGGAATGTTCATGTTAGAAAAATTAATTGGATTAATAGGCCTATAGCGAGTTAATCGAAGTACACCATTTAAACCATGAAGGAGACAGAGGAACAAAGCTCTTAACCCAGAGATGAAAGTGTGTAGGCCTAGTACCCTACGTTATTTGGCAACGGTCAAAATGTAACTGAATGAGTAACTCATGGTGGTATGATTGTAGGTTAGATATATTATCAAGAGCAGTATGTTAGGTAACTCTTGATTCTATCCATATACCACCCCCGCACATCATACTATTCAAAGGTGATCCACTGTGTGTTCTCCAACGAATAAGCTATATTAGAAAGTAACCTACCTACCACCTTATATATCAACCTACTTTAAACATTTCGATTCATACTGTATATATGTCCGACTACATTTTTTGCTGCGGTCGGTCTCTCTATTTTTAGATGGGTAAATCCTCCACCTCCGCCCACAACCTCGACAGTTCCAGCGTCCTCGTTGACAAACGCCTTTACTGTACTTGTTGAAAGAACACTAACAAATAGACCAAATTAAAGGAGTGTAGAGGGACTAAGATATAATAATCGATTGTCACAAGATAGGCCTATTTCATAACATCCGAGAACAAGTAGCCTATTTGCACCCTATTTTTTCGCAAATTACCGTAAACTGGGGTGATTTCGGACTGCGGTCATAACTTCGGACTTTGGCGAAATAAGTAATTAGCCATTGTCATTATATAATGGAAACGCTGTTACCATACAAGTCCGAAGTTTTCCACTTTTCAAGAATACTTCGGACATCATTTAGGTTAAGGATATTATGGGGGATAATTTTAGGAGGCTTCCTGGATTACGGCGCACGGCGCATTATCACTACACATCATTTGACCTAGTTAAATCTCTACAATGTGTTTACAGTCATGAGAAATTGTTAAAAACAAACTCGAAAAATGTCCGAAATTACCCCACTTTACGAATTGTGAAAACTCGCGAATTTGGCAACTATCTCAGATGCTGCCACACCGTGGTATGCAATTGTTTTGGTATGGTAAATATATTACCCTTTCAATTTAGCAATATATAATAGATTTCACAATAACAAAATATTGCATAATTACCCTAATGCTTTATATCTATCTATCTATTGCCTGACGCCGTGATCCCCGAAGGGGTGGCCACGAACGAACCGCCCCCATGCACCTCTGTCCCCAGTCAGTCGACGCCCCTCCCCCCAACCAGCACCGCCTTCGTCCATGTAGTTCCTCACTCCATCCTTCCACCTCATATTCGGTCTACCTCTCCCCCTCTGTCCCTCCACCTCGCTCTCGTACACCCTCCTAGTCATTCTCTCGCTTTCCATACGTTCCATATGGCCGAACCATCTCAAGTTGTTCCTTTTCACACTTTCCAGCACATCTACCTCCACACCACACCTCATTCTTACTTCCTCATTAGTCTGTCTATCCCTCCATGTAACTCCGCACGCACTCCTTAAGTAATTCATTTCCACTGCTCTCACTCTTGGTCTGAGTCTCTCAACCAACGTCCATGCTTCGCTTCCGTAAGTCAGTGTCGGGATTACCACACTGTCATGCAAGGATTTCTTCACTTCCATACTGACCACCCTATTTCTTGTTACTGCTTTTAGCGTTCCTACAACCCTCTTCCCCTGTTGTACCCTCTCCCGCACCTCTTCATCCATAGTTTGGCTCGAACGTCCCTTGATTTTGGCCCTGTCACTCTTTCAACTATGGGGGAGGCACTCGCTATAGGCAGTAATGCCTTTTGCCTCCCTCAATCACATAAAAAAAAAAAAAAAAAAAATCCCATCTTTACTCAACACACTGCCCAGATACTTAAAAGAGTTGACGATCTCCATAGCCTGACTGTTCAGCTTCACCTCACACTCTGTGACTTCACCCCTTTCGAAGACCATAACCTTGCTCTTCCCCGTATTTACCTTCAAATTCCGTTTTTTCGCACACTGTTCCAAACTCATTTACCAGACCCTGCAACTCCCATTCATTATCACTCATCAGAACTGTATCATCCGCAAACAGCAGTATAGGTAGCTTCCACTCAATTCCCTCCCTTTTCAGCAATACACCAACATCCACTGCTCTTGATAGTATTTCTTTCATGACTCCATCCATATATACAGTAAGCAACCACGGGGACATCACACACCCCTGTTTCAAACCAACATTCAGGTCAAAGAACTCGCTCTGCTCACTCTCCACACGTACTGCCGCCTTTGCACCCTCATACATGCTCTTCACTGCTTTCAGCAACTTGCCCTCTACTCCGTATATTTTAAGTACTTTCCACAAATCTTCTCTGTCCACTCTGCCTTCTCCAAGTCCATAAAGCTTTATAGTAATTAGTATATGCAATTAGAAGCCTATACTTACCTATTAAACGTTATTCATCGATTGTAATCTTGCTAGATGTAGCGAAATAGCGGTTGTGGCAGCCTTCTTAACGCTTCCACTAAAAGCTGCTTTTAAATGTTTTATGAATAACTTTTAAGGATTTTCTTTTAGTTAAAATTACTTTTAGGGAAATTTTTAAATTATTTTATAAATACCGGCCCTGTCACCCAATAGTCCAATAATCTGGAATATGCTAAAGGGTCAATTTGATATCCAAAATTAACCAAGCCAAATTAGTACCGGGTATAAAACTTGGAACTAGTGTACTTTTCTTAACTTCAAGAGTTTGGACTCTCAGGTCTACCAATTTGTGACTAATATCCAGTAAAGCCCCAGTAACAAGGGCACACCCTAGCCGTCAATCAAGGGAGTGCATGGCATTGATGGCATTAAAAACTGCATTATCATCCATCATTCCATAATTATGCATCTTTAAAGCATTTAAACCAATGTTTACAGTTTACACACACACACACACACATACCGGTACGGTATATGTATACAGTGTATAATCTGTGTATGCATAATTTTAAAGATCAAGTGGTCCACACGAGGTGCGGTTTCTGTCTTATGTCCTAATGGCGGTGTAACTGGCAGCCTTGTTCAGGGCTGACCCGCTTGTCAGGTTTTTAGTTTTTGAGATCAGATCAAACTATTTCATCCCATATCTTTTTATGTATATATACTGTATACCAGTACCGGTATATATTTGTATAGTACAGTACTCTATATTATTTTCTATATACCGGTAAGCCATTTTGAGATATTATTCAGCATAGAACTGCATTCCCCTGTTAGCTGGATTACAGGATGTGTATTGTACTGGTATCGGTTTATGCAATATATTTGAAAGAAATTTTCACTTTTAACCCTCAAAGAGCGGCTGACGACTTAAGTAACATTAGAGAACCTAGGCCCAAAGAGCGGCTGACAACTTAAGTAGCAAGGGATGTTGCGCACATTATCGGCATTATGATAGAGTCCATGGGGTGGCAGGACCACAGGCGGGCTCTAACCGTTCAGCGTGGACCTAGTCCCGCCACTGATATCACCACAACATGTGTACATATCCCTCGTCTCGCTATATAGGGTGCTGTATTA
The DNA here is from genome assembly GCA_032716605.1 of Paralithodes platypus. Classification (NCBI taxonomy): domain Eukaryota; kingdom Metazoa; phylum Arthropoda; class Malacostraca; order Decapoda; family Lithodidae; genus Paralithodes; species Paralithodes platypus. The sequence continues at coordinate 10,733,890 of CM064558.1, forward strand.
CTGTCTGTCAGATGTTGAATAGGGTGGGTAAGTGTAGGAACATGTTTGTATATTTCACTCGATATGAAGAAATGAGGCTTAGATATTGCTTTTACCAATTATTGATCAAAACACACTTGGTGCCGAGACATCACTTATTAGCGCGATGGTACAGTACATGTATACGTACCGTAATATTGAATTATTTTTCTTTTCTCATTTCAATAAAATATATTATTAACAATCATAGCCAAATCCTTATATAGCTTTTATGTTCAAGTTTATGAGAAAAACCATGGTAAGTTATATTTTCACATTTTTCAGAATGTATGGATATCAAGGCCAGATGCGCCAATGGTTGTTAGGATGCATCCTTCACTTTTGACCTGACTTGTACTAATGTATCAGCTTCAGGATCCAGCATATGAAGGACTTGGAATGCACACAAGAAGAAAATGGTTAGTTTAATTATTAAAAGTTTATTAGATTGAAATTTCATATCGTTTTAAAAGCTAGTTTGTCTTTTATTTGAATATGTCTTGGTTATTTGATGGTTGCTCTCAATGTTGTTAGATCCCCTACATCATTCCAAACCATGATATCTCCCCTCAGGACTTCAGTCTTAGTCTCCTCGGCCTTACTTCCATTCTGTAAGCGTTCTTCACTTAATTACCGGTCTCCTCATTCATTTTCTTCTCATGGCCAAAACATCACTGATACACTTTATACCAAGTCACTGTTTTAACTCTGCTCATGATGTGCTCTCATTGTCATAATACTCATCTATGCAACCATACTCCTATCAGTGAGCCACAAGTTCATAGGAATTTCTATCTTTACCTGACCAAAACTAAATGCTGTTGTGGGCATAAATTCTAGATAGATGGAAATAAATGGCAAATTAACTCCTTATGGTTGAACAGAATGTATCTGGCCCATTGAGGTAGTTGTGCTGTTAAGATGAACAGAACATAACTGGCTAGCTTTTTGTCCCCATCAATTTCTGACGGCTCCACATGACTCACAAGCAGCCCCTCTCATTGTATCCTCTCCTCCACTCCCGTAGTGACTGTAATGCTCATACAGTATGTACCCTTTATGTAGCACACTACCCCAACTCCTGGTCTCTCTCATACTTGACATTGTAAAGTACAGTATGACAGTACCGGTACCATATTTTATGTTGTGGGATTGCCCTGTCATCAACATATGTTACAGTGATTCTAAATTGTCTTATCAATTTACACCAAGTGCAATTCCAAAATGGTCCATAACTCTATATTGTGGGAGTGGGCATGTTAAACTATAACAAGAAAATGTTGGGAACGACTGGTCCCCACCTGACAGAACATTCATAAAATGTACCGGTACCTTACTTATACAGTACCGGTACAACTCCAATATTTAACACTGAAACTCTTCCAGTTCCTCATTATTCTTTATGAAATGTCATATCAAATATAAATTGTACTGTATAGTCTTTTTCAGTATTAAGAGCTGAATATATTAAGTAATTGACATACTGGTACTTGATAATTGCAAAAAGGAAATCAGAGGTTAGCTGTTGGTATGAACCTTGCTCCAGGGCTTTTTCAGTGTACTAAGTACTTTACATCCTGCTATGCTCATTTCAGGACATTCAAGTTTATGTGTATTTTCCTTATTAACTGCCCATGTCTTCAAACCTCTCACACATGCAGAATACAACTTTTGTCAACATGTCGGAAGATACCGGTACCCTTTGTTTTCATTAGTGGTAACTACTTCCATAATTTATTCCACCTAAAAGAATTAGCCTCTGTATCACCCACAGCACTGAGTATGTTCCTCAGGTACAGTATACTGTATATCAACACATTCTAGAGATATCTCTCAAAGTTGATTCAGCTCAGCCTTGTGATTTCCGCAATATAAACATAATAAATCAGCGACATTACTATGCCTACCTCTCACACTACATACATACACATACATAACATTTTAAGACTGAGTGCTCCACACATACATGCAGTTTCAGTCTCTTGTCCTAATGGCGGCGTTCCAGGCAACCCTTTTAAGGGCTGCTTCACTTGTCAAGTTTTTGGATTCGAGATCGGCACGTATAGTCCGATCCCAGGTCTTCCTCGGTCCACCCCTTGGTGCCGCTCCCTCGACAATCACAGACCTGCATCTTTTCACCCAATTTTGTTCATCCATTCTCTCCACATGTCCATACCATCCCAGTCTACTTGTACGTATCTCCTGGCTAATACTCTTTATACCTAAACGTCTCCTCAGCTCATCATTTGTTATTCTATCCTGCAGCCTGGCCCCACACATCCATCTCACCATATCTCATTACGTTCCATTCTGTTGACATCCTCTACTTTAACGGCGCATGTTTCTGAGGCATACGTCATTGCACTTCTAACACATGAGGCATACACCTTTCCCTGCAGGGGGAGAGGCATTCTTTTCATGGTCAGAATTGGCAGCAGTTCTCTGAACTTCCCCCAGCCACATCTAATTCTAGTGACAGTGGCAGCCTCGGCCCCACCACCGGCAGAGATGGTATCTCCTAGGTAACAAAACTTGTCCACCAGCTCCAATGACTCATTTCCAAAATTCACAGCCACAGGATCATTACTTAACACAAGCTCGCCTTTGCACACTACGCACTCAAATTTATCAATTTCTGACTTATCCTTCGGCAGGGGTCCTTTTATTCTACTACAGCGCATACTCCCACGGTGCACCCAACATCGACAGATGCTACATCGAATTGAGTTGGCGCCCACACCCTTTCCACACACTGCACATGGGTATGCACCGCTATTTTCCACATTGCCTCGTCTCAATCTACAATGCATAACCTTGGTTTTGTTAATATTGACTCTTGAACCCTTGCTCGCCATACCCTCTCTCCATCTTCTGAATTTGGCCTCAGCATCTTGCACATTGTCAGCTATTAGGACAAAATTGTCTGCATAAAACAGCTCCAACGGGAGTCCGGATCTAAAAACTCTAGACAGTGCCTTCAGGACCATAATAAAGAGGAGGGGCTTAACACTGAACCCTGATGAACTACAACACGGACTGTGAACTCCTCACTCAGTACACCTTTCACCCTCTCCGCAGTTCGCGAATCCTCATACATTTTCATTATCACACGCACCAGCCACTCTTCCACACCAAGTTTCCTCATAGCCCACTGCACAACATCTCTAGGCACCCTGTCAAAGGCCTTCTCCAGGTCTACAAACACAAAGTAAAGATCCCTGCCTTTTAGTAAGTATCTTTCCTGTATCTGCCTGACTATGAAGATAGCATCGGTTGTACCACATCCTGGCATAAAACCAAACTGCATATCAATGGAGATGCTTTGCCTGATCAAACCCTCAAAGACTCTCTCACAGACCTTCATGATTTGGTCAAGCATTTTCAGGCCCCTATAATTACCTCTATCTAGCGCATCCCCTTTTCCTTTGTATATATTTACTATTACACTTTTGTGCCATTCCTCTGGGATTTTCTCATCTTTAATAATGGTGTTTATCAACTCAGTGACTAAACTGACACCAGTCTCCCCTGAGGCTTTTATCATCTCAGCGACAATGTCAGCACCCTGGAGATTTACCGTCCTTCATTTTCTTGATTGCGTCGCTCACTACAGCTGGTGCTATCAAAGGAGGGGGTCTAGATATTGGTTCTTTGATACTATGCTGTTCCTTATCCAATTCAAACTTTACATTTAGCAATCGTTCAGTGTGCCTTCCATGCTTCTCTGATTTCATTTTCTGCATACATAATCTTCCCATTACCGTTGCTAACCTATAATATCCCTATTGTCATTTTTAACTCGCCTAGCTAGGTTGAAGATCCCATTGGGATTGTCAGTGTTACACACTTGTTCGAGGACCAGGTCCTTAATACCTTTTTTAGCATTGTAAATAACTCTTTTTGGCAGTTTGTTTAGCTGCCTGGTATTCCTCCTTGCTGCCTCCCTTCTTCCATGCTTTGAAGCATCTCCTTTTCTCTTTCACAGCATGCTCTACCTCATCGTTCCACCACCAGGTCTTATTCCTGGGTGACCCTTTGTTTTCCCACAGACTTTGTCAGTGGCAGCGAGAAGGCTATGCTTAAGGAAATGCCATTGACTATTTACATCACTAGGCCTAGCTTCCTTATTTCTATTCATTTTCTCCAGTTATATCTAATATATCTAATGTATCCAAGCTCCACACAAGCTCAAAATGACTACTTACACTATTTTTACATACAGTGCATGGCCAGACACTACGCTTCCTTTTCAAATGTTATAGAGAAATTATCCCACAATCTTGCAAACAAGATAAATCTAAGTTTTCCCCACAGGTCTCTGGATTTGAGGAATCCTAGCTGACATCTAGCTTAGCCTATCCTAACTAGGCTATGATATGTTGAATTTTCTTAAGGCTTAGCCTACCTACAAATATACTGTAGGCTACATACATTTAGATTATACAAGTAAAAAACATGGAGAATTGGAGATAACATTTAACTAGGCTAGGCCTTTAATGAAAGTTAAAGTAGGCTAGTTTGTTGATAGGCCTAAAGCCTAATGCCTATTGCAATTATTATATTAAGATAATTTATTGCTAAGCTGAATAAGTCTGATGTTATATAGCCTAGAATGGAATCAATTAATGGTCACAGCAATGCAAGTGATGATAGGCCTAGCCTAGCTGCTAGCAATTTAGAAAACTAGCCTGTAATGCAATAGGAACTTAACCACGAATGCTCCACATATTAATGAATAATACCATTACCTGATAAAGTCGTTTTGAAGAATATCACTGTAGTTACTGCAGAACTAAAGCCTGGCAAAGACAAACTGGTAGACAAATCTCGCTGCTGTGTCAATGTTATGATGTGATCAGCTGGTCACCTGGGTGTCTGCTGCTTCCTGGAGGTGCCACATAAGAACATAAGAACATAATAAAATGGGAGTCTGCAGAAAGCCGATTGGCCTAAGCAAGGCAGATCCCTGTCCCACACAACCCCAATTACAAAGCCCAATTATAGGCTCAACACTCTAATACCCTGAGGATCATCTTACCAAAACGGTTAGAGATTAACGCAGGATTACGGGGGTCTGCAGAGCGCTGATTGGCCCAACCCTGCTGATCCCCCTTCACACCCAACCCTTCTCGTCCATATGCTTATCCAATTTTATCTTAATGCTCCCTATCGTTTTTAATCCCACTTTAGCACTTGGTAGTCCATTCCACCCATCTACAACTCTGTTACCAAACCAATATTTGCCTATATCTAATTTGAAACCATTGGTACGAGTTCTTTCGCTATCACTGAGCTTTAGTACATTTGTCATGTCCCCTTTGTTAATCCCACTAACCCACTTGAACACCTCTATCATATCCCCTCTAACTCTGCGTCTCTCTAACGAATGTAAGCCTAATTTCTTCAACCTTTCTTTATACGGAAGATTTCTAATATTATGGATCATTTTTGTCATTCTACGTTGTACTCTCTCCAATGAATCTATGTCCATTCTGTAATAAGGACACCAAAATTGAACAGCATAATCCATATGGGGTCTCACTAATGACAAGTAAAGTTTTAAGATAACATCAGCAGTTCTGTTACTCACACTCCTTGAGATGAACCCGAGAATCCTGTTTGCCTTGTTTCAAACGCTTATACACTGTTGTCTAGGCTTCAAATCATTGCTAACAAACACACCTAGATCTTTCTCACAATTCGAGTTTTCTAATTCCACATTAGCTAGTTTATATTTAACATTTGTATGCATCTTCCCTATCTTTAATACCTTGCATTTGTCAATGTTAAACTTCATCTGCCAATTTACTGACCATTCGTGTAAGGTATCTAGATCCCTTTGGAGGCACTCTATATCTCTATCTGAATCAATTGTTCTCCCCATTTTGGTATCGTCTGCAAATTTACTTATCCTACTAGTTATACCTAAATCAAGGTCATTTATGTATATAACAAACAACAGAGGACCTAATACAGATCCCTGGGGGACACCACTTTTGACTGCTCCCCATTCTGACTTCGTACCATTTATGCTGACTCTCTGCTTCCTACCAATTAGCCATGACCTAATCCATCCCAACAACACCCCACCTATTCCATGCGCCTCAACCTTTTTCATCAATCTCTCATGGGGGACTCTGTCGAAAGCTTTACTGAAATCTAAATATATTATATCATATGACTTGTCATTATCTACTGCTTCATATACCTCTGAGAAAAAACTAAGCAAATTAGTAAGGCAAGAACGTCCCTGAGTGAATCCATGCTGAGAAGAATTTATTAAATTAAATGTATCTAAGTGGTTTCTAATTTTACTAGCAATAATTGACTCTAGTAGCTTTCCTAAGATTGATGTAAGACTAATGGGACGGTAATTGGATGCTATTGATTTGTCACCTTTTTTGAAGATCGGAACTACGTTTGCAAGCTTCCAAGCTTCTGGAACTATACCTGTCTCCAATGACTTGTTAAATAACAATGTTAATGGATAACTTAACTCATCCCTACATTATTTTAATACTCTAGCTTATACCTCATCAGGACCAGGCGATTTATGAGGTTTCAGTCTGTCAATTTCCTTAACCACATCATTTCTACTTATAGTAACCGTACTTAACCTATTTTCTATACTATCGCTATATACCTTACGGACTTCTGGAAACTGTGCCAAATTTTCATTAGTGAAAACGGAAAGAAATTGACTATTTAATGCACTGCACATTTCTAAATCATGTTCTGTCATTTCTCCTATCGAAGTTTTAAGGGGACCAATTACATCTCTAACCTTGGATTTATTTAGTTGGTAAAAAGCTTTAGGATTATTTTTTGAGTCATTGGCAACCTTAATTTCATAATTTCTTTTTTCTTTCCTAATATCCTTTTTTACCTGTCTTGATAGATTCTGATAGTAAGCAAGTAGGTGAATTTCGCCTTTTCTAATTTTTCTATATATTCCTCTCTTTTAAGAACAAATGTGATTTTTAAACATTAACCCTTAATTAGCGGCGAGCAACATAAGTCGAGTTAAATAAAGCTGGACTATGTGGCGGCGCTCGACATAACTCGAGTGGCAATTTCAGCACGTAATGTGGCTGAGAGAGAGAGACAAGTGGTGGCAGGAGACTAGCGAGCGTATCACTGCTCCAGACCACCGCGGCGAACCTACTGACACAAATCTCAGCTCCCTCCTCCCTCTCTCACTCGCTACATACTCAATTATGTACCGAAAGTACCGAATTACCTGCTTTTTGCACTCGCGTTGCACGGTTATTGCAAGAAAACTATCCATCATACAAGGATCGTTATGGTGTCATTCGAAAGCTCTGTTTATGCCCTTTCAGGGATAGGTACTTGTTTTACGTTCTGGGTCTTATTTAGGCATGAAAATGATCACGTAAACAGCCCTATTTTGGCTAAAAACACCCCGCTGGGCGGTACACATAAATAAACCGCATAGGCCGCTCGTAAGGTGTTAAATCGGTTGTATCCATTAACTTTACTCTTCAGGATGGATATCAACTGCATTATTTCATTACCAAAGACGTTTTCAAGTAATCAGTTGTTCCAAATTAGTAATGGATGTTTTTTTTAGTTGTACCGCTCCTCCAGACAAGAGGTATCTGGCAACTATGCCAGATCCTTGCCACACGTCACTTGCTTTGGCCTCGAACACATTTCTTCAAATTTAATAACCAGCAGTTAATCAAATGCCTATTTTTGTGTCGATATGTATTTAGTATATACATTTAGTACTTTACTCAAAACCGTTTTTAATATAATGCAGCTATTATAGGTAAAAAAATGATGAGCAAGGGTAATCTTGTAAGGGTAAACTTATGTATATAAGTTTATCCTTTGAAACTCGAGAGAAAGGGTAAGTTTCTCCACAAGGGTAAATATTCATCCAAATATCACCTTGAGACATAAGTTTGCCCTTAGCTCTATAAATTTACCCTTTTTCTACCCCACATTTTTAACAGTGTACAGAGTGGGTTAAGATAGTGGGGAGGGCTATGAAGCTCAAGATAAGTGTGGGTTAAAACACTAACGAGGCTCCCTACTGGCATAAGCATACGAAAACCCAAGCCAACCTTTGCCTCGGTTTTGTGGGGTTTTTCTTACTTTTGGGTCCAATTGGTCATTCAATTATTACCCTTCGTTATGTTTGGGTAGTTTTGGGTATGATATCGTTAACCCGGCAAGCGCGATAGGCCTCACGGAAGGCTTCCTATAGGGAACGCGATAGGCCTCACGGAAGCAAGACCATAACAAAAGCCTTCCAAAAAAAAAAAGGGCCTATCAAAACAAAGGAATTTGTCTCTAGGTGAGATAATTCCCCTCCAGTACTCATCCATGTAAATCTCACCCACCCCCCTCCCCTCCTTCCCCACCTTATTCCCCCCTCCCTCCCCTCCTCAATTATCACCTATTTTTCCTCTTATCATCATTTATCGGTTATTTTTCCCTCCCGCGATAATGTAGCACAAGTGGGTTGCAGAAAAGATCGATATGTAACACCCAGACACCGGCCCACACCGCCCCGCTCGTCTCAGTTACCTCACAGACAGCGAGAGAGGAGGGTTGCCTGTGGCTCTCTCTCGCCTGAGATTATGACCGGGTGGCCAATATCTTCGTTTTTCACCACCCAAATGCTTTTCCCACTTATTTTAGCACTCTTGAAGGTTCATATATACATCATATATGTAAAATAAAAGCATACCGAAAACAAATAATGCTCTATATTGTAAATATAACGAATTCTGTCAGAATCCAAGGCTAGAAATACACAAATAACTACCCTAGCCCCTAGGTCTATATCGCGCTTGTCAGGTTAAAGACGTCTTTCGCCGCACTACTAGAAACAATTTATTAGGGAAAATAGGGACCTATAAACTCGCCATATTTTTCTCATTATAGTCCGCATGGAAGAATTTAGTTATCAACACTTTAAAACAAAAACGATGACACCGAAAAATATCACCAAAATAATAAGTCCCGACCGACCGGTAAGCGCGATTCACCCAATAAATGGCATGAGCGTTTCTCACAAAAAATGAAATACCGGCAACCTGTTTTTGCCTCCTTACAGATCTACATATATGATGACAATAAATCAAGGGGGATACATTGGATACACGATCGGTTGAGGGGGGGCAAATCGTGTATCCAATTTACCCCACAATTTCCCTTACCTACTGTAAAAGCGCGATTCACCCAATAAATGGCGCCATTTGACGCCGTATCTTCAGATTAATGAATAATGGGTAAGTTAATGCAAATCCTCCACTCAAATCTTGAAAAACAACAATAAAACACTATCCCTTGAACAAAATATACAGAAAACTAGATATAGTCCATGAGCCAAGACCCGAATTTTGGGATATCGGTACCACCCGGGGTGACTAATTCTCTTAGGTGTTTTTAGCTTGCTACATGTCTCTAGTTTATGTTTTGATATGATAGCCCTTGCACATTGGTAGCTTAATGGTCGTTATCACTTCTTGAATAGACATACCCTACCGAAAATTCCGAAATTTTTTAAAATGTCAAATTTGGGGACAGGAATGCCTAAATGTCAACAAAATGCATATAGTAATTGTCACATTTAATACAAGTCCTGTAAATACACACTAAGCATGCCATGGGCTTGTACATACTATTATGGCAAATTACTACTCCTAAATATCATCTACGTCAGACTCGGAATCTGACTGTTGTGCCACCGGCTCTTCTTCAATAGCTTTGTTCTGACATGTCTGTAACCTGCACATGTCCGTGCATTTTAGACCATTGCTGAGGCAAGTACACTTAGGGAGTTCGCATGACCGCACACACTTGCAAGACAGTAGCTGCATAACAGCATCTGGTACTGGTGAGCCTCGCATCCAGTTGACGGCAAGCTTACCGTCCTCATCTGTCATCCAACCGCAGTCTGTTGGGTTCGCAACAAATGGCTGGCTCTGAAGACTTCTCCTCCAGATCGCAGCCTGGTAGTTTGCACGCAGTGCATGCATGAAGAGGCAGTCCTCACAAGGAGGGAGTTGACTTGACTCTACCTCTCCACGTCTTGCACAGAACAGCTCATACCGAAGCTTGTTTACCTTAGTTGTGTGGGTAGATGGTAGGTACATGTGGCAGGTGATTTCCTGTAGCTTCTCAAAGAGTTCAGGAGACACTTCCCATGAGCGTCCAAGTTCGTGAAAAGCATGCTGGTATGTCTTGTCCATCTTCACCTGCTTGAGTGTCGTCATCTTCCCTCGGCCAGCGAATGCACTGACGGTATCACAGCCTGTAAAGGCATGCATACCAATCAATGAATCACACACGCTGCCTCCCAGTGTGCGGCTCAGTGTGGTGATATCCAGGAATCTTGTCCGGTTCTTCGTCCCGCACTTCTGGAACAGATGGGATGGGATCTTGTGGCACATGCCAAGACACAACACCATGACGTCTGTATCTTCTGCAGTGATGATGACAGACTTGTTCCCAGATTCTGCTGCATGAAGTGCATGGAGAAGAAGGCGTGTGTCTGCTTCTTCTTGAGTTGACTTAAGCTCAGGAGCCTCTTCCCACTGCTCTTTGGTGATCTTGAAGCAGCGCTGCTCACATGTGACATACCAGCTCCTTGTCCTTGAGCTTCTCCCTGTGCTGTGGTGCCTTCCATTCTTCTACCAAGAACTTGATAAGACTTGCCTTGTTGGAGGAACTACCGAGTAACTTTCTCCACTGCTGGATGTTGTGCCCAGGTTGAATGTTCTTGAAATGAATTCCTGTGCCTGCACTTCTTTTGGCTCGTTCTGCATCCTTGATGGATGTCTCCTTGTAGATATCAAACACAACATCAATGCGCCTGCTCTTAGCACCTTCATGAACAGCGTGACTCAGTGCTGTACCTGCAAGCTGTGAAAAAGTTTTGTCGTTTCCCTTCAGTTTGTGGACCAGGCTCATCCCATCAATTATGGTAGCAGAGGGCTCGGGTATCACTTCTGCAGGAGAAACATTCCTCTCTAACTCCTTTGCGAGGGCAGCCTTGTTGGTCTTGCGGAGAGACCCATCACCGCTGGCAAGTGCCCAAGGCAAAGGCCCCAGGGGATGAGCCAAGACATCACTCATTTTGAGCTTTCTGTTCTCGGCAACAAGGATCATCTGGCCAAATAGGTTCCTGTCAGCCTTTAAGATAACCTCCTTGGCATGGTCTTGTGAGCGTGGCTTCATTCTGATGTTAGTGAACGTTCTCAGTTTCGTCTTCGTCATCGTGTCATGAAACTGTATAGTTGGCGTATCGATCTCCAGGCGCTCTTCCTTGAAGGCTTGATATGCATCCTCTCCTATTCTGTAGGCCCCTAGAAGGTCTTTGACAACTTCTGGTGGTGCCATAGTCGCAGTTGACAAACTGACAAGATCTTCTTGCTCTGCATTGAAGGGGTTCAACCAGCTGGTCTCCATCAGTTGAACTAAAGATTGGACATCGGCCTCATCTCTTCTAATCCTGGGCATCTGTAGGTCTGGGTGGCTGAAGTCAGTATACTTTTGGCCTACTACCATAGTCCTGAGCTGCCTTAAGTACCTGCTGCGATACTCCGATGTCAGGTAGTACCTGGCGACAGCTCCGCCTTTCAGGCTGAAGCCTTTTGTGCCCCCTGGTGTCTGGGTGTCTTTGTTGATCGTCTCTTCGATTGTCTGGTCCACAGGGATCCGTCCAAAGGGATTCTTGCTACCGATCTGGACCGAAAAGCCACCTTGCATGAAGTGTTCATGGACCTCTGGGTGTTCAATGGGCAGTCGAGACATCAAGGCATAGTAGTAGGTTAGGAACCGGGCATAGTTCACTTTGTCATAGGCAAAACACCACGGTATCATCTGTCGGATTGCTCCTAGGTGGAGCATCCAGTTGCCTTCTCTGGAGGCTCGAATTAAGTCCAGCATGATCTCAACCATGTCCAGGTATGACATCCAGAATGCTGAGAGGTTGTGTTCATCTCTGAGGGTCTCAAGATAAACTTGGAAAAGCTTCATGATATGTGTGCATGATTCACTCTCCATCAGCTCTTGAAAGAGTCCCTGAGACACATTGCTGTGAAAGCTGTTGATGTCCTTCAGTGTTTCATCTAGATGGTGTATGTCCCTTGAATGGTTTTCTTCTAGCCATGAAAGGAAGCCTTTCCATGCAAGCCTCATCAGTGCTTCATACACGAGCTTGTGTAGTCTCACTGCTCTGTTGTACCTCTTGCCGTTCATCACTCCTGACACTGATCCTTCTGCGATGATACCTGATTCCACACACAGATCTCTAAGACCTGCATCTTGAAACCTCTTTCCTATGGTGGAGATGAGATTACAGATTGTGTGGAAGACGCCCATCCTGATGATAATGTTCTTGAACTTCTCTTGTTTCCAGATAACTTCGGCAGCTTTGGCATAGAGTGCTTGATCAAACACGCACACAATCTTGTTAAGCTGTAAGGACTGCATGATAGCATGCGTTTGTTCCAAGATTTCATTAACGGTGGACATTTCTGTTGCGGGAGCATTGATAGTGGGCAGGTAGCTTACAGTGTCCTGAACCACTGCAATGTCTCTGCGCATTTTGATGTTGAACCCAGTCCAACTGCTGATGGACTGGTCCTCATGGTCTGACATTCGAGTAAGAAGCCAGATATGGTTCTTTGTCTTTGAATCCTGGACTTCCTTGGTAGTGTCGACATACGCAGTCTCAATCCTAGGTGGCCCTGCCCGCCGCCCAACATTGTATATTGGCAGCATTGATGATGTCTGAGTGATGCTTCTTATCTTGGACTTGGTAATCTCTGGCAGGACTTTCTCTGGCACAGAGCCTGCAACCTTGGACTGGACAGCAATGCCATTGACTCTATGAGAAGTACCTGCTCCACTTAGGGTCTCTTCAAGTCGGTCAATGTTATCCCAGGCCAGGGTTGTGAACACACCAGGGTAGATGTTTGCTGGCAGTGGAATGTCATCCTTTGAGCATTCCAGCTTCTGGATACAAAGGGCTGTATCGATCTCCTCAAACATTGAGTAAGACACACAGTGACCAAGACGATTCAGAGTTCGGATCAGTTCTGTGTTTCCTGTCAAAGACTTTACAGCATTGGTCAGCAGTACGTGCTTGGGTGGTTTTGTCTTGCCACTGGTAACAGCAAAGACCAAGTCACTGCCAAAGGAAGTGGCAAGACGTTGAGCTCTTTCAGAGGGAGTTTCACACTCACACTCTCCTGTCAGCAGGGTGTGCAGGAATTGAGTGACTGCTGCAGGAATGACATTCTGATCTGTATCGGGAGGCCATGGCTGACTCACATCTTGTTTATTGATCTCATTCCTCAGCTGCATTCCTGCTTTGGTTAAGACATCTTCAGAGTTAGCTGCTCTTGCTTCTTGCAGGTCTTTTGCCATTTTGTGTGCTTGCCGGGCAAGGTCGTCCATTGAGAGGCTGCGTGGATAGATTAGAAGCTTTCCTTTCTCATCTGGGACAAAGCGTAGTGATTCTCCAAACTCGGTTTCAATCTTTCGGCGAACATGTTTCTTTGTCGCTGGTTTCAGTTGGATAATACCACGGGACATCATGGATCTCTCAAGCCTAGATGTGAGGTTTGTCATGCCGTCAAACAGTCGACACACACCTGCAAAAAATATCACCATTAAACCATGAACAAACAAACACATTACATGGAAACCACTCTACATATGTTTGCTCCTTCCAATAATAAATTATCCCAAAAATATAACAAAAAATCCCCAAATATGAAATAAACCCCTAAATATGGAGAAACTTGAAATACACATCGGAATAATTCTTGTAGAGAATCAAATAAGCTACAAGAGCTGTTAGAATATATTTTTCAATGTTCCCCATATTTAAGGATTTATTCTAGATTTAGAGGAAAATACCCAAAATATAGAGTATATTCCGAAATATGAGGAAATTTGAAAATACCTAGGAACAACTCTGGTAGAGAATATAATTCTACATAGGTGTTCAAAGTTTCGCGATGATTGTGTGATGGATTTTAAAGAAAATGAGGAAAACGCCGAGCGTCACGCTAAAAATCTTTATTTTTGGGTAGCGCCCCTATTGCATCAAAAAAATTAGACTAAGCTACCAGTGCGAGAAGGCTATCATATCTTAATGTACTTACAGTCACTCTATAAACATTTTAGTACCATTCGTGTTTAGTCACCCCAGGTGGTACCGATATCTGGCCTGGCTCATGGACTAATAAATGAGGCGGCTCCAGCTGGCTTGAATGTTACCGTATTTTATATAGTGCACATATAATGTATCTCCGGAGGTTGAAACACATTTTAATATAATATTTGCAACATCCTTATTCTATAATAGCCTTCAAATATTGAGAAATAATTAGTGGTAGTTTCGGTAATAAGTACCGCATTTCGTAAGTACAAAACTTGGCTTGGGTTGCCATATTGATGTATGTACCTTTAAAGCCTTGGATTATTAATATTTTATTTATTTATTTTACCTCTATACACTCGGTTGGCCATCATAACCTATCATTTTCCCTAAGCTTCAAAGCCCTCCTCACTTTTTTCTTTTTTTCTTAGGGTATTATTGCATTAGAGGCGCTTACCATAATATTATTTTAACAATTATATTGAAACACCACTATGTTTAGCTTGTGAAAACAAATATTATCTCAAACTTGCTAAAGTGTCCTTTATTTTTACCAATTAGTTTCATTACCTTACGAAATCAATTATCATTTATCCTTTTCTACAACATTTGTATAGCATCAAAATTATGAGTATCAATTTTAGCCTATCACTTATAATCATGATACTACGAAATCTTTGTAGAAAAGATAAATGATAATTGATTTTGTAAGATAATGAAATCAATCGGTAAAAGTAAAGGACACTTTAGCACGTTTGAGATTTTTTTTCTTTTTCAGAAGCTAAACATGTGGTGTTTCATTATTTTTAGAACAATATTATGGATGTCAATCAAAGGCACACCCAACACATAACTGTAATACAGTCTCGCACATTATCACTCACACTTACAAATCCAGGAATCAGCCTGTCAGGTAATATTAAGGTATTATTGGGGCTGTCACTCATACTCTAAACAGTAATATTTAGACTGCGTGTTATCCTCCCCGTAGCTCTTTCACTCCTCATGCAAACTCACGGGACCAAATGAGAACTGTCTGTCACCATCAGTTTTCGGAAGGCTCGGGGATTCGCCCCGTTAGTTCGAAATCCCAGGCTTATAAATGAAGTGGTGGATCTTGAAACGGTTTTAAGGTTTCGCATACGTCAATATGTAACGATTATTATGATACATTTGTTCAGTGCCGTGGTGTACATTCGTGGTCATTAATGTTATCCATACATTTTCGAAGTTATCTCTGGTTGTAATGAATCTCCAATATTGTTTCACCTGGTATTTGAATCTCGGAGATTCTGTAAAACATTGTGAAGGTTCAGAACAAAGATAATACATATAAGAGAGGAATGTGGTGCGTCACGTGATCACATTGTTCCGCTCGCATCCTAGGGATCTGGTCTGGTGGCTCTGGGGTTGTTTAGCCTGGATGTCTAGCTACTCTGCGCGCCTGGCTTGTCTGCAGTGTTAGTATTTACTTACTTGTTTGTTTACTTGTTAAGGTAACTTCTCCATAATAAGGGCACGTTAGAGTAATGCAGAAACTTTAAAAGTTAACTAATATGGCTAAAAACACAGTCTTGTGAAGTATATAGACAAAATATAAGCAAGATGAAAAGAGGTATTAGCGAAGCCGTTTGGTAGAAGAATTGTGTATTTCTTGATACAAGTATCAAAATTGTCACACGCAATAAAAAAACACAATAAAATCAAAATTAGAAATGGAACCATCATAGGTTTAGCCCTTTATGGGCTTTGGCAGCCCCTTTTCAATTAATTTCCATTCGAGTTCTGAAACTGAAATTTGCCCCAAACTATATACCATGGTAAAGATGTCAAACTAATCTCGAATGACTCGTCTGGGCAAGGGAAACAACATATATTCAGAGAATGTTTGGCTAATGTTGACCGTTTGACTTGTACTGGTCCCTGTAGTTTATCATGCTACAAATTGGTAATAATAATTTTGCTTTTTCTATGTGCGGTAGGGAGGCAAAAGGCAGAAATGCCTATAGCGAGTGCCTCCCCCATAGTTGAAAGAGTGACAGGGCCAAAATCAAGGGACGTTCGAGCCAAAATGCCTGGACACACAGAGTATGAAGCAAGTTAAGTCAAAGGAAGAGGGAAAGACTGATTCTGGGAGAGAGTTCCAGAGCTCAGCTGTTGAATAGAAGAAAGTCTGAGAGTAACGTTTCACTCTTGGGTTGGAGAGTTGCACAGAGTAGGGGTGGGATTGTGTTGCAAGATGGGTACCACGTGCCCTACGTAAAGGAGGTGGTATACACTGGGAGAGCTCTGAGGAACACTGATTATTATAGTAGCGATAGAATAGTGAGAGAGATGCAACATTGCGGCGAAGAGAGCGAGATTGCAGAGAGTTGGTGAGTGGACGGGAGTTAATGATACGAAAGGCCTTCCTTTCAATTTTGTCTAGGAGAGCAGTGTGAGAGGAACCTCCCCACACATGTGAACAATACTCAATACAAGGACGCACTATGCCCCTGTACAGAGCAAGAAGCTGTGCAAGGGTAAAGAACCCCCTAAGGCGGTTAAGCACACCCAGCTTCTGGGAGGCTGCCTTAGCAAGACTGGTAATATGGTCCTTCCATATGAGAGCAGAAGAAGAAGAGACACCAAGAATATTGAGAGAAGATGAAGGATTGATTTTTGTATTTTTGAAGAATAAGGGATAGTCCGCAGGGAGTTCCTGACGGGTAGATAGATGGAGAAATTGGGTTTTGGAAGCATTAAAAGTAACAAGGTTTTCTCTGCCCCAATTGGAGATAGTAGTTAGATCAGAATTTAAGTGTTCTATGGCTTCATTCCGTTTGTCGTTAAGGAATTGGGCGTTCTGAAAAACTAATGGAGTAGTGTAAGGTTGAGTCGTCTGCGTATGAATGGATGGGAATTGAGGTACAGTTGAGAAGATAATTTATAATAATTAGAAAGAGAATAGGAGATAGGACAGAGCCCTGAGGAACACCGGAGTTTATAGGGTGAGGAAGTGAGCGATGGCCGTCCACATTCGCAGCTATGGAACGGCCGGAGAGGAAATTAGAGACAAAGGCACAGATGGAGGGATAGAAACCGAAGGAGGGTAGTTGAGAAATTAAAGATTTGTGCCAGACTCTATCGAAGGCTTTCGATATGTCTAGTGCAATAGAAAAATTTCACCGAAGTCCCGAAAGGAGGATGACCAAGAATTAGTAAGATATGAAAGAAGATCACCAGTAGAGCGACCCTTAACCCCTAAAGAGCAAGCCGGGCGCCAATTTTCAGCAAGTTACAAGCACTATTAAGGCTTTTAAAGGGTTAAAATCGAGTGCAAATGGCCAGGAGCACAGCGGGCCACACGTCCGACTCCCAGGGCCTACCGCCGCCCACTGACTCAGCCTCCCTGTGTTCTCGAGAGGCCGGCAGTGTAGCCAGTAGTGAGCGTAGCTGGAAAAAATATGCCGCTATACGCTAAACTCCCATGTTGGTGGTACCACTGCCTGAGAACGACGAGTGCTACGTAGCTCGTTCTGGTCTCATTTTGAAGCTTTTAGCGCCTAGTTTTTTGCTGAATAAATTTATTTTCATGCAGATACTTGATTTATCATTCAGGAGGGCCTGAATATGCCAAAAATAGCCCAAAACCCCCCACTCGTGAGGTGTTAAGGAAGCCATACTGGCGATCTGAGAGCAGATTATGAGAAGAGAAATGCTTAAGAAATTTGGAAGCAACATTAGTTTCAAAAACTTTAGAAATACAAGAGATGAGAGCAATTGGACAATAGTTGGAGGGTTGAGAGCGGTCACCCTTCTTTGGGACAGGTTGAATGAGAGCAAACTTCCAGCATGAAGGGAAGACGTTAGAGGATAGACAGAGACGAAAGAGTTTGCCTAGGTAGGGATTCAGCACGGAAGCACAGTTTTTTAGTACAACAGGAGGAACACCGTCCGGACTGTACGCCTTCTTAGTATTAAGCCCAGAGAGGGTAGAAAGTACATCTTCAGAAGAGATTAGAATATTAGGCATAAGTAAGAGAGAGGAGGGTGGAGAGGGAGGAATAGCACCGGAATCATCCAAGGTGGAGTTTCTAGCAAAAGTTTGAGCGAAGAGTTTAGCTTTGTCAGAGGAAGAAGTGATGGTTGTGCCATCAGAGTGGGAAAGGGGAGGGAAAAACGGGGAAGATAAATTGTTGGAGAGGTTTTTGGCTAGATGCCAGAAAGCTTGGGAAGAGCTAGAGTTGGATAGTTCAGTGCATTTATTATTGATGAAAGAGTGCTTGGCAAGTCGAAGAACAGATTTGGCTTGATTCCGGGCAGAAACATAGGAAGAATGAGAGTCTTGAGTTTTAAGGCGTCGGTACCGTTTGAATGCATCCTCCTTATTGCGGACAGCAGTAGAACAGGCGTGAGTAAACCAAGATTTTTTAGCATTAGTCTGAGAGAAAGAGAATGGAATGTATGCTTCCATGCCCGATAGGATTACCTTGGTAATGCATTCAGCGACCACGGAAGCAGAAATCATTCCATGGGAAATCAAAGAAGTACTGCCGGAGAGCCTTCCAGACGGCAGCGCCAAAGTGCCACAAGTGCCGCCGGCTAGGTGGATCGGGTAGCCGTACTGGAGAGATAGGACAGGTAACAGAGATAAGTTTATGGTCGTAGGAGCCCATAGGAGAGAAAAGGTCGACAGTATAAGAAGAAGGGTTAGAAGTGAGAAACAAGTCAAGAATGTTGGGCCGATCTCCGAGGCGATCCGGGATACGGGTGGGTTGCTGAACTAACTGCTCTAGGTAATTTAGGATAGAAAAGACGTAGGCTTGCTCACCAGGTGGGTCAGTAGGGTGAGAGGAGTGCCATTGGCGGTGGTGAACGTTGAAATCTCCTAAGATGGAGATTTCTGAGAAAGGAGAAATGGATAGAATGTGTTCCACTGTAGAGTTTAGATAGTCAAAGAATTTGGGAAAGTTGGTAGAGTTAGGGTAAAGATAGACAGCACAGAAACATTTAGAAAGAGAATGACAGGAAAGTTTGAGCCATAAAGTTGAGAATTCAGAGGAGTCGAAATCGGGAACACGAGAGCAAGTGAGTTTGTTGTGCACAATTGGGCTAACAAGATAACGCCAAGACTCAATGGGGTCATTGATCTGCATGCTACTGATGCACAGTACAATGTCCCCTGTTACAACAGGTTCCGTTTAATTCCTCTGAACCGCTCCTTTATTATGGCGCCTGTGGAGGAGGCACTGAGGTCCATTGTCTTGACGACATTGGAGCTGTACTCCATATACTTCGCTGCCTCAGGCACTGTGTCAAGAAGACAGTTCGTGTCCACCATCATAGCCTACTTCGGCGATGAACTGCTCATGCTCCACATCAAGGGCCGCGACAGTGTAGTTGGAGATAAAATCAGCCTCGGCAGTTCATTAAAATTGTCAAGATAAGGAAGAGCATGCGCAACGACGACGAGCTGGAGAAGCTGGTGAGGAAAATCTGGAGTGAGGTCATGGCAACACCTAGGCCTGGGGACTATAACCTCTGTGCCTATACTAATCAAAAGGTGATTTAGAGCACCAGTGCGACTTTCTTTAACTGGTCTCTGGCTACGTATCAGAGGGAGCCATCACCAAGCTGTCACTGACCTTGGCCCTGTGCATCCAGCAGCACATTGGCAGTGCAGACATAAAGTAGACCAAATGAGCATGGTGTCACAAGCAGCTATGAAGAATTACTACGTTTACTGAAGTCAGTGGCCAAGTTCGTGTCAGACAACCAGTCAGATTACCACAAGAAACTCGGCTTGAGCACCGAGATCGTCCCTATCTTCAGCTGGGTTGATAATATGATTTTAACATCGCAAACCCCAATGGGGCGAAAAACACCCACACTATGGTCACAGAGTTCACCCATCATCCTGCCGGCATCATCAACACAGGAAACATTTGATGTGATGCAACTCAAGATCGCTCGACTCAAGAAACACAAGGCATCCTATCTGCAACTCACCCATCAGGCTTTACAGTTAGAGCACTACACTGGGCCTTCTAAGCTGAACCCACCTCTGTCTTCGACAAGCTACTGTCTGCTGCAGTTAAGTTCAGTCAACAGCGAGACACAGCATGGCTGTGACAAGTCCACGAGGACGACAAGCCGGTTGAGTGGGCGGGCTTCAATGCTCAGCAAGACCGACTGGTGACAGGCTCTACCCAGAAGCCCAAGTCACTGGTGGTGTTCAGACCAATGATAGACTCGCCGCCTGCTCACCCCAACACCGTCCTGACTACACTGGTGTGTTTCGAAAGGACTCTAAATACTTTCGGGATGCAGTACACCTACCTCACAGTGGACCTCCAACTGCATCAGACTGCATGCCTAGTCCAATGGAACAACCCACAGCGCTGGACCAACCTCATACCTCACCCAGGCATGATGCACACTCTCATTAGTTTCCTGGGCTGTCTAGGGAACTAAGAAAGGCGTGGAAATTCTCATGAGTGCAGCGTTTGGTGGCATAACCAGCATCATCAACAGGAAGGCCTGAACCAATGCTCTATGGGCATACTGTTTCATCATCGCTGTGTTGCTGCAGAGTTTCTAATCGAGTGGCACCAAGACATACAAGTTGCTTAGCGACTACTTGGAGACAGCCAGTAAGCACCCAACCGGGAGGCTGTTGGTAGACTACCCCATTAACCCTTCTTTGGCGGCGCGCAACTTATGTCGTGTGAAATAAATATGGACTAAGTGGCGGTTCACAACTTATGTCGTGCGCCATTTTCACCACGTAATGTTGCTGAGAGAGAGAGATAAGTGCTGGGAGGAGAGTAGCAAGCGTATGACTGCTCCAGACCACCGCGGCGGACCTACTGACATGAATCCCACCCTCCCCCACCCTCACGCACTCGCTACACAGGGAATTATGTAGGGAAACCACCTAATTACATGGTTTTTGCACTCGTGTTGCGCGATCGTTGCAAGAAAACTAGCGGTCGTACAAGGATGGTTGGGGTGTCATTGGAAAGCTGTTTCAGGGATAGATACTTGTTTTACGCTCTGGGTCTTATTTAGGCATGAAAATGATCACGTAAACAACCCTATTTAGTGTAAAAACACCCCGCTGGGCGGTACATATAAATTACCGCCTAGGCCGCTCGTAAGGTGTTAAGTCTACACTGCTGACGCTCATGTTCCTGCATAGAGAGCGAAACGGTGACTTCCTCCTCCAACATGACTGCCTCAAGGCGATGCAGTCATATTTGTTCGCTGCAAGTCACCACAATTATGCCCACTATCAGAGCTGGTATGTATGACAGATGGACCACCTTCCCCAGCGTGTTAAGGTGGACCTACTGGCAGGGACGCACATCTGTCGACACTGATGGTGGGACTGCAGTGCCAGCAGATCAGTTCGGCGAGCAGACTTATATCAAGCATGGGAAGGGTACTGGAGATATGAAGGGCATTCCAACAAGCGCCGAGCAATTGGCTGTGTGTGACAACAGTTTCAGTGTGTTCACCCACTGAGTCTTGACGTTACCTCATTAGCCCACTGGTCCTGTCTCTCATAACTGAGGTTTTCCAATTGTTGTTGGAATGTGATATCACCACCCCTATCTACAGTTGTACATTGTTTGACCTGCACCCACCTGTGTGGGTTGTTACTGTCTTTTGGCTTACACTCTTTCCCACACAAGAAACAAAGTCACTACATTAGGATTTCAAAAATATTTTTGAAATACCAATATCAGTCCATGTCGCCTTTCTCTTTCTTATATTATTTCTACTCTTCGATACATAGCTACAGTAACATGATTTGTGAGCTAGAATATCACTTCCTGACAGAGTTCTGTATAGTTCATCAATTTTTACTTTGCTTGTAGCAACAATCTTCTGCATGGCCACGGTCTTGAATGTCTGTAACGCTCCCTTGGCATTACACGGACTGAAGAGGCGCTTTCCCTCTCCAACAGCCATGACGATTGTGACGGCCTGGGGTACCACAGAACTAATGTTGATCACGCCGACTCACTGTACTCTGAAATTACTAAGAAAGATGTAAACCACTAAACAACAAAAATATAAAGAACATATACTCGTCAAGGAAGTTGATCTTTTCTGATTTATGATCAAATTTTACCTTTGATCTTTGATTCGACCTTAACTTTGACCCCATATACAAAATGTAATTCCAGAAATGGACTCCCTTCCCTCTAAAACCCTTAAAAAGTGATATTACACGACTCTTTATGTCACTGAGCAAAAAAGTTGAAGATTCAAGATGGCAGCGGCCGCCATCTTGAATTCTGGGAACTGCTCAACGTTCCAAAAGTAGCAACCAAACTAATTTGGGTCTTCTAACCATAAAGAACATATTTATGTAAAAAAAGTTTGAAGTAGTAAACATTGCAGGGTTCACTATAGGAAGTATAGGGATGGCAATTAGACTATTAGCCGAAGTGCCTGCCGCCGACTCAGCTCCAATCGCTGGCGCTGTGCTACCTACAACCCCCACCACCACCACCACCAGGGGTTCTCCACCTGCAGCTGGTGGATCCTCCCGAGGGAAAGGTAAGTCTGTGTCCCGAGAAGGTAAGTCTGTGTCGATTGTGGGCGACTCCATGGTAAGACATTTAGTTAGGGCTACCTGCAGTAAACTTAGGAAGGTTGTGTGTCTGCCTGGCCATGGAGTTGGGAGGGTTTTAGAGAAGATGGACCACATCTTGGAAGATAGTGGAGATAACCCCATTATATTATTATGATATATAAAAGTCATGTGCGTTCTCAGATGGATTACTGTTCACCTCTGTGGGGTGGAAGTGGAGTGGTTGCATTGAGGCAGTTGGAAAAAATTCAAAATAAAGCTATTAGATTAATCAATAACCCTGCAATCACACAGGACCTTCCTACATTATCCATACGAAGAAACGTTGCATCCCTTGCATTATTCTACAGATATTTTCACAGCAATTGTTCCGAGGAACTTGCTTCAATTGTGCCGCCTCTCCACATCTTTCCCCGTAGAACTAGGGCAGCTGAGAGCCCCCATGAATTTACACTTTCTCCTCCACAATGCAGAACTTCTGCTTATCAGAATTCATTTATCCCCAGAGCTACTACTCTTTGGAATTCACTTCCCTCGAATTGCTTTCCACAAACTTACAATCTACAAATGTTACAAACATTTTATGAATGGAGGATGCCTTTAGGCACATGGACCTTTTTGTTTTATCTGTGTTTTTCCTTCCTCCGTTCATTGTCTCTTAAAAAAAATAAAAAAATAAAAATCTGTCTCAGTGCCGGGAGTAACGATGTTGGTAAGGGTAGAAGTGAGGAACTGCTGCAGCAGTATCGGGATGTGTTAGATGAGGTTAGGATGAAGGGAGGGATCCCTGTAGTACATTGTATCCTACCCAGAAGAGGAGTTCCCAAGGAATGGACATCCAGGGCGATTGGTATCAATTGCCGGTTGGAGAAATATTGCAAAGAAAAAGCAATACCATTCATTGATAACTGGGATAGTTTATATGTGGGAGATTAGATGTACGCAAGGGATGGGGTTCATCTTTCACGGTTAGGGGTTTCCACATTAGCTAGTTCTTTAGATAGGGTGGTTGTGGGGTTTTGAACAGAAATAATGAGAGTGTAAATGAGAGGTTAAATGGAACAATTTTAGTGTCAGGCGAAAGCGATAAGGATATTCAGTCTCATGCTAAAAATTATGACTATATTGCTAATGATAGTAGTGATGGTGCAACGGAAGATGAAAATGTCGTTAGAAATAACGGTAAATTAGGTATAAAGAAAAGAAGTAAATTGAGAGTATATTACACAAATGTAGGAGTCTATGTAACAAAATGAACGAAGTTAGAGCCCTTGTTAGCAAAGAAAATATAGACATAATAGCGCTAACAGAATCATGGATTAATACAGAAACCAGGCATTTTTTAGCAGAATTTGATATACCAGGGTATAGTTTGTTTAAATATGACCGAACAAGTAAGAAGGGTGGCAGTATAGCAGTTTGTCAGGAGTACATTAAAAAGATGCATTAAATCAGGTATTAGACTAAAATTAACGATAATGAAAGTGTTTGGGTAGAGGTTAACCCGTACAGCCCCAGCGACGCGCCTGGCGCGTCGGCGATGTATGTAACGCACAGCCCCAGAGACGCACCTGGCGCGTCACCCTAATTGCGCCGACCGTAACCTCAGGTGTATCCCCTCAAGAGGGCTCAGATTTGTATGGGAACTGTGTACGTATCCCACGCAACCTTGCCGATGGTTGAAAACTCTCAAAGTCCACGTGCGTGCGCGTGAGCGCGCAATAACCTGTTTTTTTGGGGTAATTGCATTCAATTTTTTACTCTTGTAAAATACGTTTTCGGGGGCTCTTTAAGCTTTTTGAGCGGTTTTTCGTGGTTTTTCCTTTATTCCTAACCCATTCGCTATTGTTTCTGGAATAAAACCATTTTTTGAAAACCGGCCGGGTTCTGGTGAACAAACATTACAAAACTAGCCGGGGCTGGACGGGTTAACGAAGGTAGTGAGACCATAGTTATTGGAGATATGTATAGACCGCCAAATATGAGTAGAAATGACGGAAGGGAGGAAATTAAAATAGCATCAAGGTTTAGCAATGTGTGCATTATGGGGGATTTTAATTTTCCGAACATAGATTGGCAGCATCAAATAGGCGAATCTGATTCTGAGGAGTTTATTGAGGAAGTACAAGATAGTTTTTTATTTAAATTCATAGATACGCCGACTAGAGGTAATAATATTCTCGATTTAGTTTTCAGTAACAATGAACATATGATAAATAATGTAGAGATAGGGGACCACCTAGGAAATAGTGATCACAATTCTGTGTATTTTAATATACAATGGAAAGGTAATACCAGAGAGAATACGACATTAATACCCGACTTTAGAAAATCCAATTGTGGTGGGTTAAGAAGAGCCCTATTAACGGACCCTATGGTCAAAAAATTAAGTCTATCCAGGTGTCCAAATGCGTGTACCCCATACCCCTTATCCCTTACCCCTAGCTTAAGTCTGGAAGAGACCTCAAATTTGTTAGATACATACGGTAATTTTATCAAGTCAGTATTCAATGCGCAAGATAAATATATCCCCAAAAGAAAATTTAGATCAGCACAGAACCAACCCAAATGGATGAATAATAGATTATTAGACCTTCTCGGGAAAAATAGGAATATATAGAAAAATTAAGATAGGCGAAATTCACCTACTTGCTTACTATCACAATTTATCAAGACAGGTCAAAAAGGATATTAGGAAAGAGAAAATAAATTATGAAATTAAGGTTGCAAATGACTCAAAAAATAATCCTAAAGCTTTTTACCAACTATATAAATCCAAGGTTAGAGATGTAATTGGTCCCCTTAAAACTTCGATAGGAGAAATTACAGAAAATTATTTGGAAATGTGCAGTACATTAAATAATACACTTCTTTCCGTTTTCACAAATGAAAATTTGCCACAGTTTCCAGAAGTCCGTAAGGTTTATAGCGATAGTATAGAAAATAGGTTAAGTACGGTTACTATAAGTAGAAATGATGTGCTTAAGGAAATTGACAGACTGAAACCTCAGAAATCGCCTGGTCCGGATGAGGTATATGCTAGAGTATTAAAAGAATGCAGAGATGAGTTAAGTTATCCATTAACATTTCTATTTAACAAGTCATTAGAAACCGGTTTAGTTCCAGAAGCTTGGAAGATTGCAAATGTAGTTCCGATCTTCAAAAAAGGTGATAAATCAATAGCATCCAATTATCGTCCCATTAGTCTTACATCAATCATAGGAAAGCTACTAGAGTCAATTATTGCTAGTAAAATTAGAAACCACTTCGAAACATTTAATTTAATAAATTCTCAGCATGGATTCACTCAGGAACGTTCTTGCCTTACAAATGTTCTTAGTTTTTTCTCAGAGGTGTATGAAGCAGTAGATAATGACAAGTCATATGATATAATATATTTAGATTTCAGGAAAGCTTTCGAAAGAGTCCCTCATGAGAGATTGATGAGAAAAGTTGAGGGCATGGAATAGGTGGGTCGTTGTTGGGATGGATTAGGTCATGGCTAATTGGTAGGAAGCAGAGAGTCAGCATAAATGGTACTAAGTCAGAGTGGGGAGCAGTCAAGAGTGGTGTCCCCCAGGTATCTGTATTGGGTCCTCTGTTATTTATTATATACATAAATGACCTTGATTTAGGTATAACTAGTAGGATAAGTAAATTCCCAGACGATACCAAAATAGGGAGACCAATAGATTCAGATAGCGACATAGAGTGCCTCCAAAGGGATCTATATACCTTACACGAATGGTCAGTAAAATGGCAGATGAATTTTAACATTGACAAATGGAAGGTATTAAAGATAGGGAAGACGAATACTAATGCAAAACATAAACTAGCTAATGCTGAATTAGAAAACTCAGACTGCGAGAAAGATTTGGGTGCGTTTGTTAGCAACGA
Source organism: Paralithodes platypus (assembly GCA_032716605.1). Lineage (NCBI taxonomy): Eukaryota > Metazoa > Arthropoda > Malacostraca > Decapoda > Lithodidae > Paralithodes > Paralithodes platypus. The sequence continues at coordinate 10,760,541 of CM064558.1, forward strand.
TTTGAAATCTAGAAAACAGTGTATAAGCGTACGTAACAAGGCAAACAGGATTCTAGGGTTCATCTCAAGGAGTGTGAGTAACAGAACTGCCGATATTATCTTGAAACTTTACTTGTCATTAGTGAGACCTCATATGGATTATGCTGTCCAATTTTGGTGTCCTTATTACAGAATGGACATAGATTCGTTGGAGAGAGTACAGCGAAGAATGACAAAAATTATTCATAATATTAGAAATCTACCATATGAAGAAAGGTTGAACAAATTAGGCTTACATTCGTTAGAAAGACGCAGAGTTAGACGGGATATGATAGAAGTGTTCAAGTGGGTTAGTGGGACAAATAAAGGAGACATGAAACATGTACTGAAGCTCAGTGATAGCGAAAGAACTCGAACAAATGGTTTCAAATTAGATAAATTTCGTTTCAGAAAAGATATAGGCAAATATTTTTGAATATTGGTTTGGTAACAGAGTTGTAGATGGGTGGAATAGGCTATCAAGTGATATAGTGGGATCAAGAACGATAGGGAGCTTTAAGATAAAATTAGATAGGCATATGGACGAGATGGGTTGGGTGGGAGGGGATCTACCAGGTGTGGGCCAATCGGCGCTCAGCAGACCCCCGTAATCTTGTGTTAATCTCTGACCGTTTTGGTGGGGTCAGTACTCAAGGTAATAGTGAGTTGGGCCTATAATTGGGCCTAGTAATTGGGGTTGGGTGTGCCAGGTCCTTGTATCGGCCGATTAGCTTTTTGCAGACTCCCATTTTCTTATGTTCTTATTATACTATCTCTCTCTCTCTCTCTCTCTCTCTCTCTCTCTCTCTGTCTTTGTTGGCTTTATCTATATTTGTTTTATGATCATTATTATTATTATTTGTATTAGGCCTATTGTTTTATTGTTATTATTATTATTGTTAATAATAATAATAATAATATTATTATCAGTAGTAGTATTTTAGTCTGTATTAATTATAAGCTGGGCTTATAATTAGGGTTGGGTGTGACAGGGATCTGCCTTGTGTAGACCAATCGGCTTTCTGCAGACTCCCATTTTCTTAGGTTCTTATAATTTGTTTTTTCTTTGTATTAATATTAATGATGAGTGACGCTTTCTTTAACTTTATTAGGATGATTATTATTTATCTTTGTATGTAATTTGTATACAGTTAGTTAGTTTAGGCTTCTCCTTTTATTTTTTCATACGTTCACACATACACACACACACACACACACACACACACACAGAGTAGTAGACGGAGAGCTCTTCCCATTATTCTTGACTCCACCAATCACTTGACCTCTGCATGAATTTTCCCGCCCTCTTTCCTCCTCCTCCTCTCTCTTCTCCGTCCGAAAAGAAATTGTTGTCTGGAAAAAATTTATGGTGTATAACATTGGCCTGATGAAGCTATATGCGAAACGTTGTCAATAAAGTGCTCTTCCTCACATGGTGTTTATTTTCATTCTGTCTACTTTTCAAAATATATTTTTTATCAAAAAATAGATTATCAGTAGGTTCTGGAATATTTTGTAGCGAGACCGTTCTAAATTACCTGTGCCCCATGAATATTCTTTCCTCTCACTTAAACATTAGGCTACCATAGTGCGGTGGGAATATAAGAACATAAGAACATAAGAAAATGGGAGTCTGCAGAAAGCCGATTGGCCTACACAAGGCAGATCCCTGTCACACCCAACCCTAATTATAAGCCCAGCTTAAAAACACCATTAGGACTTACCTCACCGAAACGGTCAGAGGTCAGAAAAATGGGGATCTGCAGATCCCCACACCTGTGCCAACCTGACAGATCATCCTAACACCCAACCCATCTCGTCCATATACCTATCTAATTGTATCTTAAAGCTCCCTATCGTTCTTGATCCCACTATAGCACTTGGTAGCCTATTCCACCTATCTACAACTCTGTTACCAAACCAATATTTGCCTATATCTTTCTTGAAACGAGATTTATCTAATTTGAAACCATTTGTACGAGTTCTTTCGCTATCACTGAGCTTTAGTACATTTTTCATGTCCCCTTTATTAATCCCACTAACCCACGTGAATACTTCTATCATGTCCCCTCTAACTCTGCGTCTCTCTAACGAATGTAAGCCTAATTTCTTCAACCTTTCTTTATACGGAAGATTTCTAATATTATGGCTCATTTTTGTCATTCTACGTTGTACTCTCTCCACTGAATCTATGTCCATTCTGTAATAAGGACACCAAAATTGAACAGCATAATCCATATGTGGTCTCACTAATGACAAGTAAAGTTTTAAGCTAACATCAGTGTGTTACTCACAGTGTTACTCATCAGTGTGTTACTCACACTCCTAGAGATGAACCCGAGAATCCTGTTTGCCTTGTTACGAACGCTTATACACTGTTTTCTAGGTTTCAAATCATTGCTAACAAACACACCTAGATCTTTCTCACAATTCGAGTTTTCTAATTCCATATTAGCTAGTTTATATATAACATTTGTATGCATCTTCCCTATCTTTAATACCTTGCATTTGTCAATGTTAAACTTCATCTGCCAATTTACTGACCATTCGTGTAAGGTATCTAGATCCCTTTGGAGGCACTCTATATCTCTATCTGAATCAATTGTTCTCCCCATTTTGGTATCGTCTGCAAATTTACTTATCCTACTAGTTATACCTAAATCAAGGTCATTTATGTATATAACAAACAACAGAGGACCTAATACAGAACCCTGGGGGACACCACTTTTGACTGCAAATATGAACATGATTAGATTAATATCCAGTATTCGAGAATGGATAATATGTCGTAGGCGTGTGCATAAACCTTTAACAGTCTTGGTGGTGTAATGGTTAAGGTGTCTAAAAATCTGTGTGTGATAACCCGGGTTCGAATCCTGGTGGTCACATATATGCTTTCATTAATTTCATTGGAGGTGTTTGGTGTTGTGGTAAAATTAAAAAAAAATAGATTAATGCACTAAGTCGTCGCGGTCATTAATCCCGATACATTATGAAGCTTCCATCTGATTAAAGGATTTTCGGAAATGTAAATATCTGGTAAAGAATGATGAAGTAGATTAAATTCAGCCCGAGACAGTTCAAAAACGAATGTATCAAAATTCACCCCTTCTGTACCATAGAGTACAGAAGGATAGAGCTCAAAGCGTGACGTCACACGGTTATTTTGCCGCGCGTCATAGGGATTTGGTGGCAGCACTGTTGTAGGGCATAGAACCAAAACACCTCAGTCGTTTTTCCTTATTAGATACTCTTTGATATCAGTATACCTGGCAAGAAGAATCTAATAAGAATAGGTGATTCTCTGCTTTTGGTTGTAGGCCCCTGATACTTACCCCACCTTACGTCAAGCACCCCTTAATAGAAAATAGTTAATTTCGAACAGTAACTATACAGTTTATACCCCTCAGTAGAGAATGTACCGTTCTTTAGAAAACGGTTATTTTCGAGCTATAACTATATCGTTTCTAATATCTATAGGCTACCGCTTGCAGTACTCAATATCTTTTCACTTTTCACAATTAATAATAGCTCTTATAGGCCTATACCTAAGTAGTAGGCTACTGTATAAGTCATCCATGGTGTTTAAATTGTGATCCCATTTTTGTGATTATCATTATTGTCCTACCTCGGTCCATACACTACTACAAATACATATATTGTGCTACATTCCATGTATACAATCTAGTATTTGTGAAGCAACTTTACCTTTTTATGTATAAAATACTTGATCTAATATAATACTTTTGTTATATGTGTAGGTTTCTCAACGTCTATATCTTGTATTGGTTTTGTTCCGTACATTAAAATTTAGTGCAGTGCCTGTATGGATTTCAGCAATATGTTCCCCATAGTGTTCGTACGTTTACTGAAAAGTAAATAAAGAAACACACACACACTGACTCATACAGTTCCTCATATTACTTGCACTGCTTAATTGGTGAGGAGTAAATTAAGACATACCGGTACGCATTTATCTCTCACGAAGGAATATGCGAGACAACCACAGCAATCATCCCAGTGACCGTCTCTCGAGTAATTTATGTTTCTGCAGCTCTACCCATACACGTCATACACTAATAAATACACATCCCTTCAGCAACATTACCAAAAGTGTGGAACACATCTTTTGCCTCATGCTGTACGTGTGTATAAATACATTTTCTATCGATGTTATGTGTTTACTGTTCAGGTCGACCACTGCAGCACAATACAATGCTAGGGGAATTTCTCCACTACCGTTTATTGCTTTTCTGTGTATTCATGAATACAATTCTGTAGCCTAAGCAAGTAATTCAAACCTCACACTCCATAAAAACTAAGAACATAACATTGAGGGTATGTCTTACATTAAAGATAACCGATCAGGTGAAAGGCATATATATACAACGTGAGTATCTATCTATCTATTGCCGGACGCTTTACTCCCCTTACATGGGTGGCCATACACAGAATGCCCCCAAGCGGACCTATTCCCTGTGAGAGGGACAACCCGAGCCAGTTTAGTGAAGGATTTACAGGATTGACCACTCAATTTGGGATCCGTCCGACTCAGAGGCCCTCTGTGTATCTTGTTAGCACTATTTTTCTACAGTGGTGTTCGGCTAATCCATCCACTAACCTGCCTTACCCTTAGGTAATCAGTACGGATTTGTATCAGGTTTACTCCCCTAGACAGATTGCCAACCAAGGCTGACGAGTCCCATCCACCCGGATTTGTATAAGGTTGTCTCCCCTAGATGAGTTGCCGACCAAGGCTAATGAGTCCCATCCACCCGTGAGTAGATTATGCTATTTATTTATATTATTTAAAACATCTGTAAATTGTGGAGCATAAGACGTCAGGTGGCCAACACCGCTATACTGGTCATCTTAAAACTTGCTGCTTCACACAAGACGGGTCTTAGTTCAGCTGATCAGGTGTTTTCGTCTTCAGTTTGATGTCAAGGTTCTTGAGCCATAACAAACATCTGCAATGATACAAATGCCAGCATTCATGGGTCAGCTATTTACCGAGATGATGTCTCCGGAATATGTATTCAGTCAGCGATGATTATACACTCGTATGTGAGTATACTATATACTGTATACTCGTAGATAATAATACCCTACTTATGACTAAAGCACTTCACCTTACCTTTGGGAAAGAAGTTAAATATGAATTTATTTTGCTTCCGCTTGTATTTTCCACAAACAACACGGCTGTTACCGTGTTGTTTTGGTGCCATGTTTGTATCTGCCGCCACACCATCTGGCAGCTCCCAGTGACATTTGTAAGTGTGCAGACGATGCACCACCGATGGCAGAGCCATCTTCCGGGGTGCTTGGTCAATACTAGGGATCAATTGGGAGCTCGTTTAGGAGCTCTCTCCTTATTAGATTCTTCTTGGTACCTGACTTGTCAACATTGTTACCAAAGTTAAGGGTAATTCCGCAAAATGAGGGGGCAATAGATTAAAGAGGGAACGTCTTTAAGAGGGATTTAATGTTGATAAAAAACACTTGTAAATTATTTGAAATAAATTAGATATATAAAAACAAGAGGAAAATATTAGGAATACATATACATTATAAAAAATACTTATATATGATGTAAACTGTATGACTACAAGCAACACAACACAAATTAAAATGTCATTTTGAATATATATTATTAGTTACATGTTATGTAGATGTTAATTTATAAAGTTGCACTAAAACAGGACATTTCACGAAATACGTTTATAGGTTATACTTATGACATCTAGAGATGTTTTGGCCCAGCATGTTTGACGTTGGCAACTCCCCACTCTCACAACAACAATGGTGGGGGTAGAAGAGACGTGGCTGTGAACCTCCTCATAATGACGACAATATCACGATGATCTGGCCTTTACAGTAGCCTTTACTTATGTCTATTTAACTCTGTCATGTATATAGAGTCTCTGGATAGCGTAGAATTTATTATTAATAGCGTTATTAGTACAAGGTAGGGATTATTACGAATGAATGGGGACCCTCCCATTTTCCTTTGCGATCGTGCTGCCATCTCTCGAACGCGCGGCACCCTATTTTCAGATTTGTAGCGTCTCTCTTTCCTCTCCAGCCTTCTATACTCTATGTTCTGTACCGTCGACATCCTTTTCATTTTATTCTGACTACTACTAATCAAATTTATTCAGGTTAAGAAGGATCTCTAGCAATTATAAGAGTTCGATCTATCTCAATCAACCCTCTTGACTACTACAGATCCTTCCTAAGCTGCATACAATCCTTTACCAGACCAGATGGCTGGAGTAAAATAGGAAAGAAGATTAATTGGACAGAGGTAGAACAAGCTGAGAAGTGAGAAGTATAGTAGAAGACTGAAAGATCTCGGGTTCAACCAAGTTGTTTCATTGTAATCGTTTAAATATGGCTAGAATACAATATATCAGACGTCACTGGTGCACTCACACTACTAAAAGTTGCTCAGGGGTGGGGCCTTCCTTCCCCTACTCCACCCTGGGCAGGTGGAAGGGGGAGTCATGTCCAAGTCTACCACAACCTTCCACCCCATAACTATCCTCAACTCCTCCACCTTCCTTCTCTAGCTGGCAGTTAGTGATTAGCGACGATTGACGATTGTCCTCATTCATTGCAAATTATTGTTAAATCATCATTGCATATGCTTACAATGGCCAACATGTAAAATGTATTAGGAATGTATAAATACAATATACTGTATAATTGTATCCTCAAAATGAGTATCCACAACGTGGGTTACAAGAATCTCAGCTGTAGTGATCTGCTTCTCTCTCTCTCTCTCTCTTAACAAGCAGACTACACTACACTACACGCGAGTGTAGTGTACAGTGGCGCATAAAAGTCTTGTATGTTTTTATGTCAGGCTGCTTACTGTGACATATTTGTACTTACCGTGACATTTTTGTTTAAAAAATTTGTTTATAATTATCCACACTTCACTGTCAGTTACTTCACTCAAATAAAACTGTGTATTCACTCAAAAATTGCCCCAATTGGGCATAACAAAATGTCAAAAATGGGCAAAACACAACTATATTTCGTAATTACAGCTTTATTATACTTCGTAGGTAGTATTTATTGATAAATATATTGGTCTTTCAAGCGAAAATGAAGGTTTTAGGGCAATATATATACGACACACGTATAGCCTAGCTTACATTCGTAATCACAAACCTAACATAAGTTAGGAATGTGACTACGAATGCTTACTACACTAACCCTACGAATATGATATAAATAATATTATTCACAGTTCACAACACTTCCACTGCGTCCATTCTAGCCGCCTAAAAAACACATGGCTTGCTATGGAGAGGCGAACAACGAGGCACAAAGTCACAAATTACGAGTTATATACATAAATTATAAATACATAGCCACAAATTGATGATACACTGCCTCTTAGTACATAATTAATCAAGATTTGCCCGCCTGAACCCGCTCCATGGCGGGCAATGGAGGCGAGACAAGATTTAAAGGTCCGGGAGTACTACCTCACAGACTGGCAGCCGGCTCACAACTGGTGAAACAAAGCCCCGCACTCCGCTCACAGGGACGCTAGGGGGTTGCCAGATATTTAATTTTGTAACTTACTGAGAGCTAACTTACCAGCCAAAACTGGGTCATAATCGCGTTATAATCTTATTTACCACGAATATTTCTAACTTACGGGTGGTATTATGACGCGATTGCATCATACGACCACTCTTCGAGGGGTGGCATTAGGACGCGATCGCGTCCTAAAAATGCGGGAGGGTTAATATGAACACCATGTGAGGAGGCAGTGGCGTAGCTAAGGGGGGGGGCGGGAGGGGGCTGTTTGAAATCGCCCCCTGGGCCCCCAAGAGAAGGGGGCCCCCAAATGGATCTGAAAATAATATTAATTATACTAATAGTATATACTGTATATATAAGTAATATTGATAATGAGTAAAATAAACACCATGTGTGTTTTCTGATTTAACCTCTTTCTTTTCTTCTATCCTGCGACGTCATGGGTATTTAAAATTAGAAAAATAACGATCACTCCATCAGTATTGATTTGGCGGTGCAAGGGGAAACATCGTCGCTCTCGCTCCTAGCCTCCTACCCGCCACTTGCTTAGGACGCACTGCCTGCTATAGGTAGGCTCGCTTCGCTCGCCACCCCACCCCCTTCTATAATAAGCAAACCATGGAGGGGCCCCTCCAGGCACCAAGCCCCCTGGGCCTCCAAATCTCTAGCTACGCCCCTGTGAGGAGGAGCACTTTGTTATCAACGTTTCCCATATAGCTTCATCAGGCATGGTCTTCATTGGCCTGATGAAGCTATATGCAAAACGTTGTTAATAAAGTGCTCCTCCTCATATGGTGTTTATAGTCATTCTGTCAACTTTGATGAGATTGTTTATATCGTTTAGTGATAGCCAACAATAAAGTGATCCTCCTCATATGGTGTTTATAGTAATTCTGTCAACTTTGATGAGATTGTTTATATCGTTTAGTGATAGCCAACAATAAAGTGCTCCTCCTCATATGGTGTTTATAGTCATTCTGTCAACTTTGATGAGATTGTTTATATCGTTTAGTGATAGCCAACAATAAAGTGATCCTCCTCATATGGTGTTTATAGTCATTCTGTCAACTTGGATGAGATTGTTTATATCGTTTAGTGATAGCCAACAATAAAGTGCTCCTCCTCATATGGTGTTTATAGTCATTCTGTCAACTTTGATGAGATTGTTTATATCGTTTAGTGATAGCCATCAATAAAGTGATCCTCCTCATATGGTGTTTATAGTCATTCTGTCAACTTTGATGAGATTGTTTATATCGTTTAGTGATAGCCATCAATAAAGTGATCCTCCTCATATGGTGTTTATAGTCATTCTGTCAACTTTACTTAGATTGTATATATCGCTTAGTGTTAGCCAGAATAAGATGGAAATTAGTTGAGCGTAATAAATGGGGGCGAGGATGAATGGCAGCAATCAACTACTGTTATTGTTCTGTCCGCTGGGCCAACAATATCCCTAAATGACCACATTATTTATGGTGCGGTAGTGTCCAGAGAGAGAGAGAGACAGACAGACAGACAGACAGACAGACAGACAGACAGACAGACAGACAGACAGACAGACAGACAGACAGAGGTAGTACACCACCATATTTTTCTGCAACTTTCTTTGGCAATTATGGTCTGGAAGTTTTTCCCCTTCTCCCTTATGTTTAGTCCCATTAGTTTTCAGGTTTAAAGACGTTCGGCCCATTAGTTTGGCGATTTTAAGACATTGCATCCAATTTCTTTGTCAATACTAAGACCTCTCGTACAAGTTTGGTGTTGATTTTGTTTTTCCTGGCGATTGCAAGCCTGTAATATAGTGGTTACCAGCCTACGGCTGGGACAGTTTTATATCGAAAAATTTATAAATTTATCTTGAAGCGGGGTCTTGGGGTTGTTTTTGTGAATTTGAGGGAGGAAATTTAGGGAGGAAACTAAAAAATAGTAAATAAATTAATAAATAATCAAATAAATAGGGCCATCCCCCCTTAATGCGGACATAGTTTAATAATAGGGCCATCTCCCCTTATGCGGACATAGTTTAATAAATAGGGCCATCCCCCCTTAATGCGGACATAGTTTAATAAATAGGGCCATCCCCCCTTAATGCGGACATAGTTTAATAAATAGGGCCATCCCCCTTAATGCGGATATAGTTTAATAAATAGGGCCATCCCCCCTTAATGCGGACATAGTTTAATAAATAGGGCCATCCCCTCTTAATGCGGACATAGTTTAATAAATAGGGCCATCCCCTCTTAATGCGGACATAGTTTAATAAATAGGGCCATCCCCTCTTAATGCGGACATAGTTTAATAAATAGGGCCATCCCCCCTTAATGCGGACATAGTTTAATAAATAGGGCCATCCCCTCTTAATGCGGACATTGTTTAAAAAAAAAAGCCATCCCCCCTTAATGCGGACATAGTTTAATAAATAGGGCCATCCCCTCTTAATGCGGACATTGTTTAATAAATAGGGCCATCCCCTCTTAATGCGGACATAGTTTAATAAATAGGGCCATCCCCTCTTAATGCGGACATAGTTTAATAAATAGGGCCATCCCCTCTTAATGCGGACATAGTTTAATAAATAGGGCCATCCCCTCTTAATGCGGACATAGGTTACGGGTCGGATCGCTGGTGTTGATGTTAGGACTGGAGGCCGTAAACCCGGTAGCACACCAACACTTCTTTCTCAAACTATCTTCGAGATTGTATTGTTGTGGTCAATATATTAATTTATATTTTAGTTTACTCACTAAATATCAAACATGCTTAAACAAAAACACCACCAAGAACCTCCTTTGAGATATATTTGTACATTTTTCGATAGAAAAACGTCCCAGCTGAAAGGCCGATTCCCCCTAAAATTACAGACTTGCTATCGCTCGCTAGGAACAAATCGACATTTAATTGGCACGAACGGTCCTAATATAGACAATGATCAGTTGTTGTCTATGTGTATGAGGGAGACAAAATGCAGGTTGCCTGTAATAAGTGTCTCCCCCAAAGCCAAACGAGTGACAGAGCCAAGTTCAAGGGACGTTGGAGTCAAAATGCCTGGAAACACGAAGTTTAAAACAATTTAAGTCGTATGATGAAGGAAACATTTAGTGAGGGAGAAAGTTCCAGAGTTCACTTGTTTAGTAAAAGAAAGACTGAGAACATTTGCCAAATGGGGTGAAAGTTCTTAAAATTGTCGAAGTAATGGAACGACCATCTTAAAATCTCAAAACAAATGGGGTTAAGCACGAGGGTGAAGGGGGTCCAACAAAAGCAACTACCTTCCCCTTTAAGCTTTATAAGAAGTCAGCTACCTACAAAAAACATCTTAAATTAAGTTTTCAAGACCAGTGGAAATGACCCCCAGAATTGGTGTTGGAGAACATTTGCCATCGAAAATCGACAATAATAGGGCTTGTGTGATATTCCTTAAGGGACCCCTTCTCCTTCATGTTTAGCCCCATTAGTTTCAGGTTTTAAACGTTCGCCCCATTAGTATGGCGATATTAGGACCTTTCGCTTCATTTATTTGTCAAATTTAAGATCTTTCGTGTCTATTTTTGTTCTGGCCAGCGATAGTGAGCATGCAACTTAAGAGAAACTAGCCAAAACATGTACAAATTCACCTCGTAGAGAGGCCTTTGGGCAAATTTAAAATTGTTGGTCTAAGGAGTAAACTTTAAAATAAAATTATGTTGGTAATACAGACAGACCGATTTGATTACTACACATGCGAGTGGAGTGCTAAGGGACTGATTTAAAGGGGTAGTGCCCCATTTTGGGACTATGTATTTATTTATTTATATATATTTCAGCGTCCTCACTAGACCTCCATCAAGCTTCCAGTAACACCTCCTAGACCCCCTTTCAAAATAAATGTGTAGGCCTACATTTTTCGGCAGAAAAATATCTCGGCCGAAGGCTGATTCCTTTTAATATTACAGGCTCGCTAGCGCTCGCCAGGAGAAAATCGACACCTATATGGCACGAAAGGTCATTATTGACAAAGAAATGGAACGGACGTCTTAAAATCTCAAAACAAATATGCTAAACATACGGGAGAAGGGGGTCCATAAATAACGACTACCTCCCCAATATAGCTTCACCGTCATACCAATAAGAAACAAAACGTCGGAGATGATGATGATGATGATGGTGATGATGATGATGATGATGATTCCTTTCTAAGCTTACCTACTCACCTTATGTAAACAAAACATAATGAAACCTGCGTCATCGTAATTTATCCTCTTCAGCTCCATGACGCCTGTTTACCATTTGAGTCAGAATACAATTATATATTTTTGTTTGTAGTTTAAGGGGGGATGGGCCTGTTTTCTGGACCACTTTCTCCCTCATCTTTAGCCCCATTAGTTTTCAAATGTTATTATCGTGGATTCACGATAGTCAGTGGTATAACCTAAACAAAATTATGTATCATACCCTAGATACAGATTGTACAGTATGTAAGCTTAATAAGTTAAATAAGGCCTATTATACGAAAGTATAGTATTTAAGTGTCTTTAGGAATGCATATATGATTTATCATATAAACCATGCCGTAATATTATGAAAGCGGTGCGATATTTACCGCTAGATATCCGCTACTAACTTAGCAGTAGCCGCTAGATTCGTAGCGTAAGACGATGACGTCTTGGATTGTGGCGCACCGCGTCAGAGCACTTTTATACTTCGTCCAAGCAACAACTCCATTCTTTAGTTCGCCGCGATCCTGGTTCCGGTTTCATCTAGCTCTCATCATTAACTTAAACTCAACTTCATCCTACAGACAGACCGACTGACAGCTAAGCCTTATTATCATGATTTAACTTTCTTCAACCTTACTTATTTATTCACTATTTGTTCAGGTGCATCCTCGTGGTCACCTTAAGGTAAACATCCAATGGTGTTCGAATAGTAGCCATTTGCCTACCATCCATCAGCACTTCCATCAGCATTTCCACCTTGCCTAACTGCAATATTCTATGGTGATTTTAATAGTGAGTTACACTCCCGGTATTATTATTAATTTATATTATATGAGCGGACCTTTTCAGTCTTAGGTAGTCTAGAGCAAACTTATCTTCCTTAAATCCACCATAGTTATGATGCCTGCCCTATTAGTTAGTCGATTTTCAGACCTTTCGCCCCATTTCTTTGTCAATATTTAGACCTTTCGTGCTATTTAGGTGTGGAGTTTTTTCCCTGGCGAACAATAGTGAGCTAGTGATCTAGTGACCCTTCTAGGTTGCTTGTCCTCCAAAACACTGAGGATCAAGCGTCCAAACAGTGGTTTAGAGTGGGTAAGGGAACATTGGAAAGGGAATTACTGCCCTGGAACTAATGTCCGTGGCAGGATTAGGAAGTTAGTAGGGGACAGATGGGGGTTAGTAACTGAGGGGGGGATAAAATAAAGTTATTCATTTACAAACGCAGTCAGTCGCGGGTTTGATGCGAGATATTTGTCTAGGCGGAGTTTAAATGAATCAACGGTGATGCAGTCTATAACGTTTCGGGGAAGCCCATTCCACAAGTTGACAACTCGATTGAAGAAGAAATTCTTAGATTCGTGTGAGTTAAAAGATTTACCAATAATTTTTGCAACCGTTTCCCCGCGTGTAATTAGATTGGTCGATAGTGAAGTACTTCCTACAGTCCATATTGTCGATGCCTTTGATGATTTTGAACACTTGAATTAAGTCGCCTCTTAATCTGCGCTGGGTTAAAGGAAATCGATTTAATTCTCTAAGACGCTCTTCGTATGGTTTGTTCTTTAGGCTAGGTATCATTTTGGTAACTCTACGTTGAACTCGTTCTAGCTTGTTTATATCTTTTTGGTAATAAGGGCACCAGGATTGAACACAGTATTCCAGAAGAGGGCGGACTAAGGAATTGTAAAGGGTTAGGATAAATTCTTTGGATTTATGCTCAAATGACCTGCCTATAAAGCCAATTATTTTGTTTGCCTTCTTAACAACTTCTGAACATTGTTGACTCGGTTTTAGGTTACTCGATATTGTTACTCCCAGATCGGTTTCTCTGTTTACATTCTTAAGCTGAGTGCCATTCATCGAATAGTTTGCTTTCTCATTTAGGTATCCGACATGTAGTACTTTACATTTATCTGCATTGAAACTCATTTGCCAAATTTGGGCCCAACATGACAATTTATCTAGATTGTGTTGCATATCGTCAACTTGTTCTTTTGAGAGTACGCTATTTGCAATTTTTGTATCGTCAGCAAATTTTGAGATTGTACAGGTGAGACCCTCATCCATGTCGTTGATGTAAATTAGAAAGAGAATTGGACCTAGTACCGATCCCTGGGGTACCCCGCTACTTACATCGGTCCATTTAGATGCCTTACCGTTTATGACTACTCTTTGCTTTCTGTCGCTGAGCCAATTTTCTAAGGAGGAGATACAGGCGCTATATAAGAAACCACAAGATTATTATTATTATTATTATTATTATTATTATTATTATTATTATTATGTTTATGTAGCTTATGGGTGCGGATTGGCAGAGTATATAATATTATCATCATGAAGGTAAATGCAATAAGTGTCCGTGTAGATAATGTCTATGTATATAGGGGTATGCATGTAGGATGTGTATGTATGATTGTATGCATTCATGTAAATATGTATGTGTATGTGTACATATGTATATCTATGTATGTATGTATGTGTATGCGTGTATGTATCTATGTATGTATTTGGACTTATAGTTCATATTATCTAGCTCTACTTATTACGTATATAAACATGTAAATACATTCGGGTTAAATCAAGGTGCCTTAAAAATAGTGTTGTCTCGTAAGACTTAGCCAATTGACTTCCATGTATAAACAATCTGAACTTATTGTATATTTGAAGGCTAAATAAATGTATTAATTTTAAATTTGAAGGGTGTCCCGGTAGAAAACTGCACCAACAAATTACCCGATAATTTGGTGTGGTAATTCTCAGGTCCAATAGACGGTAGGGTTTAACACGACTTAATTGGAATTGGGAGCTTCGCAGTCCTCAGCGGGGATAGAAACACTTAGCTACACGGAGATCGCCCATATACTCCTTAACCCTTTCTGTACCGGCGACGGATTTTTAATTATAGTGCAACTCTATTTAGAATATGTTATGCAGTTTAATAAGAATCTATGTTAGGAAAAGTGGTTAAGCGAGATAGGTCGAAGCTTTTTAATTGCTGGAGGCCCTTTTTAAACGTAATACAATCGTCTAATATTAGCCAGAATAAAGTTAAAAGGACGGCACCGGTACTGTAAGGGTTAACACTACTAACTGAAATTGGAACTGTGAGCAACGAAGTCTAAGTCTACTTAGTTACATGTGTATCGAACATATATTCATTATGGCTTATATTTATACCCCTTGATCACCATTACGTAATGTTCCTCATATTATGGTTATCATTAGCCGATTTTCTTTAGTTTTTAATCTACCATTAAGCCTCTAATTGGTATAATTATGATCTCCTTAAACCCTGTTAGTAACTTAGGTTCTTCTTAAACTGCATAAACTCCTCTAATATAAACCAGAATCATAGGTAAGAAGGCGTCATGGTGCTGAAGGGGTTAAGAGAACATTCACACGTAATGTCCCGCTCAAAAGTCATGTTCTACCTTTAACCCTTAATTGGCGGCGCGCAACTTATGTCGTGTGAAATAAATTTGGACTAACTGGCGGTTCACAACTTATGTCGTGCGCCATTTTCAGCACGTAATGTTGCTGAGAGAGAGCTGAGCGGTGTGAGGAGCCTAGCAACCTTATGACCGCTCCGCACGACCACCGTGGACCAACTGAGGTGACTCCCTCCCTTCCCTCTCCTCTCTCACTCGCTACACAGGGAATTATGTAGGGAAAGTACCTAATTCCATGGTTTTTGCACTCATGTTGCACGATCGTTGCAAGAGAACCAGCGGTCGGTCGTACAAGGATGGTTCGGGTGTCATTAAAAAGCTCTGTTTACACCCTTTCAGGGATAGATACTTGTTTTACGCTCTGGGTCTTATTTAGGCATTAAAAAGATCACATAAACAACCCTATTTAGGGTAAAAACACCTCGCTGGGCGCTACGGTCCGCTAGACCGCCTAGCCCGCTAATAAGGTGTTAAAGCTCCGCCAGTTGTGTAATGCGTAATTATTGGGTTTTAGAAAACTCCTGCAGCATTGATAAACTGTTAAGGGGAGGATGGTTTATGTTTATGTAGATTTGTTTGTTTTATTTTTTTTCTTCTCTAGTTTCCTCCCTAGGCCTCCATCATACTTTAAAAACACAACCCCAGGATCCCCCTTCAAGATATATTTGTAAATTTGTCTACCGAAAAATGTCCTGGCCCAAGGCCGGTTCCTCCTAAATTACAGGCTCGCTATCTTTCGCCATGACAAATTGACACATAAATGACACGAACAGTCTTAACATTGGCAAAGAAAACGGGGAGAGGTCTTAAAATTACCAATCTAATGGGCCGAAACTAAAGGGGCTAATTAAGCACGAGGGAAAAAGGTGTCCAGAAAAACGATCCATCTCCCCTAAACACAAAGTATGTTCTTTATTATAGTTTGGTGGTTTAGCCAACATTATATTACAATTCTATATGCCTTAGTTAAAACAAGATCGTGAATAAAAGCTTGAATGATTCGTCAGTGATTTATGGAAGGAATTTATTTACTGTACATACATACATACATCCATACATACATACATCCATCCATCCATCCATCCATCCATACATACATACATATATACATACATTCATACATGCATGCATACATACATACATGCATACATATACATAAAAATAATAATAATCTTCTGGTTACTTATATAGCGCCCGGATCTCCTCCTTCGAGGATTCACAAGCGCTTGGCTTTCTTTAGTCTACCAGAGACCATTACCCATCCCCCTTGCTCATGGGGAGATGGTAACCGCCAGCTATATCCCAGAAAAACTTTTCAATCTGAGCGGGGATTGAACGCGAGACTTTCAAGATGGGAATCAGGCACGCTATCAACTGAGCCAGCCGGACGGCTGGCATCCATACATACATGCATACACACATCAATATATACATACATCCATCCATACATACAAACATACAACTTTATATATCTACATACTTATATTTGGTTGTGAATATGTTTGTAAATGCTAGAGAGACAAACCGTCGACCTAAGTGTAGTGTTTGTTTACTGTGAGGTCTGCGGCTGGTGCAGGTGAAACAGTATTAGCCGATGGTAAAGTGAAAGTCGTTAAGGGGAGATGGCCGTCTGTATTTGATTATTTATGTATCTTTATATTACTTTTATAGTGTCCTCCCTGGACCTTCATCAAACTTAAAAAACACCCGCCCAACACCCCTCTTTAAGATAAATTTGTAATTTTTTAGGCAAAAGGCATGTTCCTCTAAAAATACTGGCTTGCTATAACTCGCCAGGTAAAAAATCGACACCTAAATGACGAAAACTCTAAATATTGACAAAGAAATGGGGCGAAAGGTCATAAAATAGCCAAACTAATAGGCTGAATGTCCTAAAATCCCAGAACTAATGGGCTAAGCATAAGGAAGAAGGAGGACCAGAAAAACGACCCATCTCCCCTTAAGCAGTCAAGTAATTTCCTGACCTAATTGCCTCTAGTCCATTTTCTTCCAGCTTATGGTTTGTTATCTTGCCATTCTGATCATTGCGATATTACTAAGATTTTGTAGCGAAACATTTTGCTAATTGTGAAAACTTGGCAATAATATGAAGCCGAGACATAGCAGAACCATATTTTCCATTAATAATCGGTAAAGCAGATGCTATGGGATTCAATTCAATTGTGTGTCATTGTGTGTATTGCATATATATATATATATATATATATATATATATATATATATATATACAGTATATACTGTATATATTGTCACTCCCAAATGAGTTTGTAGCCTGTATAATTTGTGAGTGAGTTATTATAGTTGCTAGGCCTGTTGTGGGAGGGGACCCTGTGTGAGGCTAGTAGCTATCTAGCCCTCGTGGCTAGCAGGACGGCGCCTGTAGTCTGTGTGGCCGGTTGGCTATTACTATAATAATTAGTTTATTTAGCTTTAGTGCAATTATTTTGTCTATCATAAGTTTACACAATGTTGTCTTATGTTTTACTTGATTACTTTGTGTTGCGAGTGAGAGCCCAGGCTGCCTAGTGAAATTGTATGTTCTGGCGGTGCCTGGTGCTCCCCCTTCTCTCCCTCGTCTGGTCGTGGGAACCAGAGCGAGTGTAGGAGCTTCCCTCCTGTCCCGTCCCTTGAGGTCCCTTGAGATAGCAACATCCTTATCTGGCGGTGTTGGCTTGCTCCTTGTCTTCCCTTGAATACCGCATATTTCTTTTTGTTCATTAGTTGATTGGATCATAGCAGGGGCTGGAGTCATATTGAGCATATTTTTTTATTTTAACATCTTTAGTTTACTATAAATTACAGCATTTACTCTGTCTTTGGCAATCTTAACATATAAGCTTCACTCTGTTCTTCCGTGCATTCTTTCCCATTGTTTAACTGCATTGCCTATTGATATTACATGTATTTATTCTCCTTTATTATTGAAGTTGACATTCACAGTGGTTTGGCTCAGGGATAACATATCCCCAACCTACTGGTATGTCAACTCTTGTGTTCCATGTCCTAGGTTAGTGCTCCAGACTCTCCCCCATGGTTCGGCTTTATATTATTCCCAATTCCTAAGCGATTGGGCATACTATGAAGTGTCTGGGAGTCTGGCAGTGTTATGTTTCCTCAGTTAGGTGCAGTCTAGAAAAGAAGTACTCTTAACACACAAAGAGCGGGTGGTAGGGTATTTTACACTGTGCCGCCCAGCAGGGGGTTTTTACCCTAAATAGGGTTGTTTCCGTGCTCATTTTCATGCATAAACAAGACCCAGAGCGTAAAACAAGTATCTATCCCTGAAAGGGCATAAACAGAGCTTTCCAATGACACCCAAACCATCCTTGTACGACTACTGGTTCTCTTGCAACGATCGTGCAACACGAGTGCAAAAACCCTAAAAAAAGGTAATTTCCTTACATAAATCCCTGTGTAGCGAGTGAGAGGAGGTGGAGGAGGGTGGAATACAGCTCAGTACATCCACGGCGGTGGTGGGGAGCGGTCATGAGGTTAATACGCTCGTCCCACTGCTCAGCTCTCTCTCAGAGCAACATTACGTGCTGAAAATGGCACTCGACATATGTGGTGCACCGCCACATAGTCCATAGTTATTTAACTCGACATATGTCCTGCGCCGTTGGTTAAGGGTTAAATATTATACGCATTATCTACCAGACTCGGGGGCAATCGATATTTTTGTGTCTCCTTGTTGCTGCTTTAATAGAGCCAAGAGGAAGATAACCATTTTTCCTAGAGAACCTGCGTGTTTTGTTGTTTGAATCAGATATTAAGAGCGTGTCTGTTGCAGGGTAAGGGTGCTGTGGGCTAGGCTATTTGAGCATTTGTTTCCCCCCAGCCTCCCCTCGTAACAATATATATATATATATATATATATATACAGGGTGTTCCAGTAATGCTTTTCATAAATTATATGGTGGACTCATCAGACAAAAATAAGAATAAATTACTCTATGAACATGAGGTTGAGTATTTATAATAACGGAGTTATTACACGATTTAAGTTAACGATAGATACAATGCCATTCAGTCCAAGGGGTAATGTTGCCATTTTAGTGGATTATAACCATTTGGCCTTCGCTAGCACTTGCTAGCCTCAAGATAGTGACCAGTAGCGATCTGACTTTTCGGTAGAAAAATATGTCGGGCTTCGCCGGATTTGATTTTTCTACCGGCGAAGCTGGACATATTTTTCTACCGAAAAGTCAGATTGCTACTGGTCACTATCTTGAGGCTAGCAAGCGATAGCGAAGGCCAAATGGATATAATCGACTAAAATGGCAACATTACCCTTTGGACTGAATGGCATTGTATCTATCGTTAACTTAAATCGTGTAATAACTCCGTTATTATAAATACTCAACCTCATGTTCATAGAGTAATTTATTTTTATTTTTGTCAGATGAGTCCATCATATAATTTATGAAAAGCATTACTGGAACACCCTGTATATACATATATATATATATATATATATATATATATATATATTGAGATAACAGGGCGAAAAGAAGATGAGCCCAACTCCTTCAATAACCCGTCCCCACATGCAGAAGAGGCCCAAACCTCAACCTGTAGAATTGCATCCATAGCAAACAGAAGAACAAGGAATAAGTCTACCGTCAAAACCAAGAATCAACTGCATCAGTCGCCCCTACAAAACACAGGTAGAAAACGAGATTCACCTGGGCCCTTAACCCTTTCACGTTTTTGTGACGCAGAGGTTGCCAGATTAGCAATAAGAAATAGATTTCTCCCACTCTTATAAGTACCTCTCCAAAATTAGTTTTCTGCCCACAGCTAACTCAAAGACAACTGCAGAGGTTGAAGTAACTAAACTAAAGGTTTATAAATACCCCTGGTGGTAACAAAGGCTTTAAAGTATCCCTAATAGGCTCAAAATAGCAACACAGATGTGAAAGGGTTAAGATACGTATCTGGATATGGCCCGTCCCCCTTCGTTAATGACCCCCAGGCGCTAAATAAAAAAGAGCCGCCCTTCTCAAAGGATCAGAACTCACAACAGGAGCCAGACTTGGATTATGAAGAATCCTACTTTATGGAATTACGACATCAGCCGCCTCCGTTTCCGTCTATCTACCCAGACGGAAATACCTACCATTACCACTAGGAAGAGGAGCAACAACTACAACAAGAATATTCCATCTAACAACCAGAACATTGCGTAGAAGCCTACAAATATGAAGCAACCTGTAAAATTGTAAATAATTTATCATGTACTTATCCAAGCCTTCTAATACTTACTTCTAAAATAAATAAATAAGGAATACCATTCCCCATATAACCATTATATGTACTATATTTCTAAGACTTTATATAACCGAGCAATAATTAAAAAAATGTAATTCTCATGCCTCTCATGTTCCGAAATGCATCAGCCATGCCACTATCTGAGATGTATAATACTACCTGGCCAAAAACTGGATATTGTTAGGCAAAGTCGATTCACTGTCTATCACGGATCCGTCTGTGTTTGGATTATACGTGACCAAGTCAACCCGGAGAATACTTCCATAGGGGTTAGCCTAACTCCCCTTGAAAAGTATCTACAAGCTGCGAGTTGAGTTGTGCTGGAGGACCGAGAGAGTTGTGTTAACGCACCTAGAAGTTGTGCTGGAGGACCGAGAGAGTTGTGTTAACGCACCTAGAAGTTGTGCTGGAGGACCGAGAGAGTTGTGTTAACGCACCTAGAAGTAATTCCTCTAGCTATACCGTGTGAAGGTACCGTCTTTCTCCCTGGTGTAAACAGGCAGACCGACACCTCACCTAGTCGCCATGTGTGATCATATCTCTCATGGCTGTTTCCTCCTATACTCCAACCCAAATTAAGTTCTTCTTGTTCGATCTTATGAGTTTGTTGATTATTGCGAAGTTGAGATATATGTTATGTGTTCCAGTTTAACGTAAACCGCCGAGATTAAATATTCTCGCCTTCTAGCAATCGTTGCTCATATCGAGAGAACATACAAACTCTGTCTTGGGATTGATGTACAGTATTTATATGCTTTGTAATATATATTCCTATATTACATTTAATGTTTATAGATATATTCATTCGGAAATAATACCCGCACACTACGACGTAAATACCAGTGAATGCCTAGCAGATCTTATTCTACGTTTAATATTAATAGCTGGGTACGTAATTCTGCATAAGTGTTCACAAAGAGTGTTAATTTATTTTGTCTCTTAGTCAGACCTATTTATATTCATGCTTCCTGACTTCAAAGACAGTTTAAGCATTATTTGAATTAATTATTAGATTCTATCTATATCACGTCGCATTAAGATTTATACGACGAGATCTCAGCCTCTCACACGGGCTAATATTAAATTATTCTCAGTTCAATATCTACGTTTGTAACTGTATAAGCTAATAGAGATTTACATTGTCTATATGTTGAACTAGCTTTCAAGTTATTTGTACTTCATCTGATATTTAAAATTATATACCTTGCCATCACTGAATACGTGTGACCTCAGTAATATTTACCTACCTCGTTCACGCTTTACCTCGCGTTTACTTTACCTCAGGATATCAGATATTGTTTTGAGACTAACCTCTGTGTTTATTTATGCTATTTATGTATATTCATCATCTTGCATTTATTAATGTTATTATTTATTGAGAGCAACTTTTATTCTTGTTCCTCTATGTCCCAGGAATAGTGATCTTTATTCCATATTTGTTTCTGAGCTTATTTCCATATAAGTGAGACTCAGACTCCAGTCATTTGTGTATTGTACCCTAGCTAAATATGAAATAAAACTTGTGAACCGCAACTGTGTATTCTGTGACATTGGTGGAGATTGATTTGATTAAGATTCATATAATTAGAGTCAGCTGTGTTCCAGTTGAGTCTTGTAGTTCTAAGCTTTCCTAAGGCGGAAATAGTGAACTAACTTAAAGCGTGCACAATTATAGCATCGCATAATATATATATATATATATATATATATATATATATATATACAATAGATATATATATAAATTATATAATACACACAATGACACACATTTGGGCCTTTTACGAATAAGTGTCTTATTGCCAGTGCCTAGGACAGCGTATCGAAGGACTCTATGCAAAGTGACATTATGACTGCTACGGTATCTCGCGAACCCTGACTTAGAAAGAAGTCTATTGCCAGTGCATTAACACCTTACGAGCGGCCTATGCGGTTTATTTATGTGTACCGCACAGCGGGGTGTTTTTAGCCAAAATAGGGCTGTTTACGTGATCATTTCATGCCTAAATAAGACCCAGAACGTAAAACAAGTACCTATCCCTGAAAGGGCATAAACAGAGCTTTCGAATGACACCATAACGATCCTTGTATGATGGATAGTTTTCTTGCAATAACCGTGCAACGCGAGTGCAAAAAGCAGGTAATTCGGTACTTTCAGTACATAATTGAGTATGTAGCGAGTGAGAGAGGGAGGAGGGAGCTGAGATTTGTGTCAGTAGGTTCGCCGCGGTGGTCTGGAGCAGTCATACGCTCGCTAGTCTCCTGCCACCACTTGTCTCTCTCTCTCAGCCACATTACGTGCTGAAATTGCCACTCGAGTTATGTCGAGCGCCGCCACATAGTCCAGCTTTATTTAACTCGACTTATGTTGCTCGCCGCTAATTATGGGTTAACTTCTAGCAAGCCTTATTGGGGTTTGGTTTACTACCACTAGAGCGCACGTCAGTACAGCTTTCTCTAGCGACAGTAATTCCTCGTGATCAAGGCGAGGAATTAATATTGAGTAGCCACCATGGTGATTCAATAACAATTTGTTTAAAGAGCCAAGATCTAAAGATCTTTGATAAGTAACTTGATGCCAGTGCTTCAGTTACTTACCGAATATATTGGCCAAATCTTCCAGCTCTTAAAAACCTTCCAGTGAAGTGTTTTAAGAGCTTTCCAACTGTACTGATCCCTGTTATGTCTGGCATAGTCTTAATGATGGTGACGTTTCTCCCAGTGCTCCTTCTCAGCGCAAGAAGGACGGATGTGCTGGGAGGAGGGCTTTGGGCGGCTGGTGTAGCCCCTCTGGTTTTCTCTGTCACGGCGGTGGTGCGGCTTTGAGAAAAAAGAGCGTGTGGCGGTGTAGGACTTATGCAAAGTCTTGAATGCTTTGCCTTCTTTCCGGTCCTTCTTGTTTCTGTCGCTGCCATGATTTCTGATGGTGACTATGATGTTATTTCCTGGTGTTGGGGGAACAGTGGGTGTGATGGAGGCGACTCGGGTATACTCTGGTGATGTGGCGCTTGTGACTTTCCATGGTGGTGTGGTGGCAAGATTGGTAATGTTGGCTCATGGTGGTGTTGAGTTTCCATCCTCTTTCTTTGTTATTTCATATATATGTATATAATTATATACAGTATACACATACATTATGCTATAAATATTTATTATATCTCGGGCTCGAACCACTGACAGTAAGGAGGAGTGTCCATGCGTTAATTCATTACACAACGGCGTGATAATTATTAGTAAACTCTGTCCTGCTTATATTAAGGAGAAGGAGAAATCCTACTTGGAGAAAGTATTCCATTTCGTACACAAGCCGTAGGACCCATATTTCAGAGTACCATACAGGGATGCTTACAGTTACTATTCCCACGCAACTCGGATTGAAGTGATTGAATTAATGTATCGCCCAGCCAAGGAAAACAAAAAATAATACAAAGTATTTCTCACAAATACACGTGAACTACTAAATGTTTGTAAGCCCTCAGTCTGCCTCGAATTAAACTAAATCACTTCAACCAGAGTTTAGGCGGGGCTTGTGGGACACAGAGAGTTAATTGAGAGTGTTTATCCCTTTAATTCCTGGAGATCCTTCCTAATGTTTATGAAATCCTCCAACGATAACCAGAATATGCGTCCTCAAATACTAAAATAGTTAAAGGGCTTACAAAGGTTGTAATGCTGTTTGAAAGGGTTTGAACTATAAGATTAATATGGGGAGATGGTTGGTTATTCTGTCCCCCCTTTCCCCCTCATGCTTAGCCTCATTAGTTTTCTGATTTTAAGACGTTCTGCCCATTAGTTTGGCGATTTTAAGACCTATCGCCCTTTTTCTTTGTCAATATTATTACCTTTCATGCCATTTAGGTGTCGATTTTTTCTTGGTGAGCGAAAGCGAGCCTGTAATTTGACCTTGTATACCAACAATTTACAAATTTATCAAAAAGGGAGAGAAACAAATAAATCGACCAATAAATAAACCTGTCTCCCTCAAAGTTCGATGACTACCCAGGACACTACTGTAAAGAGTTGAGCTTTACCCACCAATAAAGGACCGGACCGTGCTTCCAGGCCACTGCAGGAAGTCAATCGTAACCGGGTCGAGGGTTTGAGCCCGGGCGGGTATGTTTTTTTGTTTTTCTGCAACCGTAATGGGATAGTTTGTGCAGTAATCCTTATATGTTCGTGTATGCTATCAAGGTCTGATACATATTTATTTTCTGTTTTCTGGCTATTATTATATGATGCCCGGGCGACTTTTATTGATTTTTTTTTTTTTTTTTTTTGCAACCGTAATGGAATGTCTTGTGCAGTTATCCATAAAACATGCGTACGGCTAACCCCTCCTGTACCGGCGACGTCTTTTTTTCTGCTACACTGAAACGATTTTATGAAGCTTAGGAAGGATATAGTGTAGCTAAGAGGATTAGCTATGAAAGTATGCAGCCCTCTAATGTGTAGACGTCCTTCCGAAGCTGCATACAGTCGTCTAATACTTTCTAGAATTAAATTAAAATTAAGTCACCGGCAGTGTATGGGTTAAGGGGGTAGTGCTTGGTTTATTGTCTGTATACTGTATATATTTATTAATTTATTTTTGAGCTTCCTCGCTAGACCTCTATCAAGCTTAACCAAAAAAAAAACTAGACCCTCTTTCAAGATAAATTTGTACATTTTACTTTTCAAATTAGAGGCTCGCTATCGCTCGCCAGGAAAAAATCAACACCTAAAGGGCACGAAAGGTTTTAATATTAACAACAAAATGAGGCGAAAGATCTCGAAATCGCCAAACTAACGGAACGAACGTCTTAAAACCTCAACACTAATATGCTAAATATGAGGAAGAAGTGGATTCAGAAAAAGCGAGTAGTACCCCCTTAAGGGGAGATATCCACTTGAGGGATTTTTGTCTTGACCCCTTTTCTCTCTCATGTTTAGCCCCATTGCCTTTTAGATTTTGAGACGGTCGCCCCTTTAGTTTGGCGATTTTAAGAACTTTCGTCCCAATATACGGAGTAGAGGGCAAGTTGCTGAAAGCAGTGAAGAGCATGTATGAGGGTGCAAAGGCGGCAGTACGTGTGGAGGTGAGCAGAGCGAATTCTTTGACCTGAATGTTGTTTGAAACAGGGGTGTGTGATGTCCCTGTGGTTGTTTACTGTATATATGGATGGAGTATGAAAAATACTATCAAGAGCAGTGGATGTTGGTGTATCGCTGAAAAGGGAGGGAATTGAGTGGAAGCTACCTATACTGCTGTTTGCGGATGATACAATTCTGATGAGTGATAATGAATGGGAGGTGCAGGGTCTGGTAAATGAGTTTGGAACAGTGTGCGAAAAAACGGAATTTGAAGGTAAATACGGGGAAGAGCAAGGTTATGGTCTTCGAAAGGGGTGAAGTCACAGAGTGTGAGGTGAAGCTGAACGGTCAGGCTATGGAGATCGTGAACTCTTTTAAGTATCTGGGCAGTGTGTTGAGTAAAGATGGGACTATGGATGAAGAGGTGCGGGAGAGGGTACAACAGGGGAAGAGGGTTGTAGGAACGCTTAAAAGCAGCAAGTAACAAGAAATAGGGTGGTCAGTATGGAAGTGAAGAAGTCCTTGCATGACAGTGTGGTAATCCCGACACTGACTTACGGAAGCGAAGCATGGACGTTGGTTGAGAGACTCAGACCAAGAGTGAGAGCAGTGGAAATGAATTACTTAAGGAGTGCGTGCGGAGTTACATGGAGGGATAGACAGACTAATGAGGAAGTAAGAAGGAGGTGTGGTGTGGAGGTAGATGTGCTGGAAAGTGTGAAAAGGAACAACTTGAGATGGTTCGGCCATATGGAACGTATGGAAAGCGAGAGAATGACTAAGAGGGTGTACGAGAGCGAGGTGGAGGGACAGGGGGGGAGAGGTAGACCGAATATGAGGTGGAAGGATGGAGTGAAAAACTACATGAACGAAGGCGGTGCTGGTTGGGGGGAGGGGCGTCGACTGACTGGGGACAGAGGTGCATGGGGGCGGTTCGTTCGTGGCCACCCCTTCGGGGATCGCGGCGTCAGGCAATAGATAGATAGATAGTCCCATTTCTGTCAATTTTAAGACCTTTTGTGCCATTAAGGTGTCAATTTTTTCCTGGCGAGCGATAGCGAGCCTGTAATTTAAGAGCAACTGGCCTCCGGCCAGGACATTTTTCTACCGAAAAATGTACAAATTTATCTTGAAAGGGGGTCTAGGGGGAGTAATTTTAAGCTTCATGAAAACGTAGGGAACAAACTAAATACCTCCCCTTAAGATCCCGATAACCTTGATGGCGTGAGATTTATAGAGAAAGGTACATACACTAGACACTACTGCGACGTTAAACGAATAGTACTGTACCATGTTCCAAATAGGTAGGCTAAAACTCTGGAACATTAACCTCTATAAATCACAAAACGACTAGAGTAATCCAGCTAATATTTCTACCATTTGGGAAAGTTCAGCTAGGGAATAGGTGTCGAAATGTAAATCCCATTTGCTCTAGCCCATTTCGAGTTAAAGAGGAGTTAAAGGATCACGATTTCTGGCCAACCTATTTGGAACAGGGTATAGCCAAGGACTATTAGACACACTAGGCTGTCGAGGAATAGTGTAATATTATCTCAACTATGAAGGGGGGATGGGTGTATATATTTGATTATCGATTTATCTGCTAATTATTCTTTATTTTCCTCCCTAGACCTCCATCAAGTTAAAGCAAAAACACACAACCCCCAAGACCCTCCTTCAAGATAAATGTGTACATTTTCCGATACGAAAATGGCCCGGCCGAAGGCCGGTTTCTCTTAAATTGCATGTTCGCTATCACCTGCCAGGAAATACTCGACACCGAAATGACACAAAAGTCTTAATAATACCAAAGAAATGGGGCGAAAGGTCTTAACCCTTGTCTAGCGGGGTGTTTTGGGCTCATTTGAGCATATTCAGGCCCTCCTGCCTGATAAATCAAGCATTGTTCCCTGAT
This sequence comes from Paralithodes platypus, assembly GCA_032716605.1. Taxonomy (NCBI): domain Eukaryota; kingdom Metazoa; phylum Arthropoda; class Malacostraca; order Decapoda; family Lithodidae; genus Paralithodes; species Paralithodes platypus. Next base: position 10,788,044 of record CM064558.1, read on the forward strand.
TAAATAGCACTGTATGAATATTCCCATATTGAAAATATGCTATAGGGGTGCAATGCCTGGTGAGTTATCTGCTCAACAGGTGGCGTTGTGTGTGTGTAAGTGTGAGAGTCCGAGTGTAGGGGGTGAGACAGTGAAGCACGGGAACGAGGTGGCTTCAGAGATGGGGTCGTTTCGGGCCATGAGTGAGCACCGTGCCTCATGTGAAGGCAAGATGGCAGGTGCTCGTTGTACTCTACGTGCTTCACATGTCTCACTCCCTAGACTGGAACAAGACCTCACGGGCTTCACTGTTCATTGTAAAGCGGTGAATGTTAAGGCTCTCAGCCTATGCCCGAGAGGAAGTAAGTTGGAATATAGAAAAAAAAAAAAAAAAAAAAAAATCTGCATGAACAAAAAAAATATTTAGCAAAAAACTAGGCACTAAAATCTTCAAAATGAGACCAGAACGAGCTACGTAGCACTCGTGGTTCTCTTGCAGTGATGCCACGAACATGGGAGTTTAGCATATATCGGTATATTTTTCCCAGCTATGCTCACTACTTGTTACACTGCCGGCCTCTCGAGAACACAGGGAACATGAGTTAATGGGCGGCGGTAAGCCCTGGGAGTCGGCTGTCTGGCCCGCTGTGCTCCCGGCCATTTGCACTCGATTTTAACCCTTTAAAAGCCTTAATAATGCTCCTAACTTGCTGCAAATTGGTGCACGACTTAAGTCGAGCGCCGCCAATAAGGGGTTAAAATTGCCAAACTAATTGGCCGAACGTGATAAAATCGGAAAGTTAATGGGGCTAATGATGAGGGAAAATGGGGGCCAGAAAAACAACCCATCTCCCCTTAAGCCAGCTTCACAAGCACTTTTCCGGCCATATTTAAGAGCAATTGTGGTTTGGTATCTTCAAGTTATATATTATTACAGTCTCTTAAGGGGAGATAGGTCGTTTTTCTGATCCCCATTCTTCCATATGTGTAATCCCATTAGTTTCAGATTATATGATGTTCGGCCCAGTAGTTTGGCGTTTTTTAGACCCTTCGCCCCATTTCTTTGTCAAAATTAAGATTGTTCGTGTCATTTAGGTGTCTCATTTTTCCTGGCAACCGATAGCGAGCTTGTAGCATAAGAGGAACCGGCCTTCGGCCGGGAAATTTTTCTTTCAACAAAATTACACATTTATCTCGAAGGAGGCGGGTGTTTCTTTATGCTTGATCGAGGTCTAGGGAGGAAACTAAAATAAATTATAAAAGATACGTAAATAAGCAAATAAATACGCCCATCCCCCCTTTAAAATCATATACATCTAGTGTCGTTGTCGATTCTAATGCGAACATATCAAAAGCTAGTATAAAAAAAAAAAAAATTGCTGCTCGATAATTGACACCGCCAGTGTTTATAGTGTCTGCAAAATATTGAAATAACTTTTAAAAGTTGACAGAATTAATATAAACACCATATGAGGATGAGCACTTCATTGACAACGTTAATATAAACACCATAGAGGAGCACTTCATTGACAACGTTAATATAAACACCATATGAGGAGGAGCACTTCATGACAACGGAGGAGCACTCACTTCAGACAACGTTAATATAAACACATATGAGGAGGAGCACTTCATTGACAACGTTAATATAAACACCATATGAGGAGGAGCACTTCATTGACAACGTTAATATAAACACCATATGAGGAGGAGCACTTCATTGACAACGTTAATATAAACACCATATGAGGAGGAGCACTTCATTGACAACGTTAATATAAACACCATATGAGGAGGAGCACTTCATTGACAACGTTAATATAAACACCATATGAGGAGGAGCACTTCATTGACAACGTTTCGCAGATAGTTAGTGACTTGATGAACCTATCTGCGAAACGTTGTCAATAAAGTGGCTCCTCCTCATATGGTGTTTACATTGATATTGGTGTTTAGCTCTGAATACATGGCTAAGTCAGTGTTAACCTTCGCAACTAATTTATCCATAATTACTTTAAGGGGAGATGATCGTTGTTTTCTGGACATATATCAAGACTTTTCATGTCATTTAGGTGACGATTTTTTCCTGGCGAGCGATAGCAAGCCTGTAATTTAGGAGGGGCCGAGACATAGTTCGACCAAAAAATTTACAAATATATCTTGAAAGGGGATCTTGGGTATTTATTTATTTATTTATGTTTCGTTTAAGTTTGATGGAGGTCTAGGGAGGAAACTAGAAAACATAAATACATGACAAAAAATCGACCAAAAAGTGACCCATCCCCACATAACCCCTTATGTACCGTCGACGTCCTTTGTGTTCAAGTATGGCTAATACTAATCGATTTTTGTCAGTTTAGGAAGGATCTCTGGCAATTATAAGGTTTCGAACTATCTTAACACCTTTAACTACCACAGATCCTTCATAAGCTGCATAAAGTCGTCTAAATATAGCTAGACTAAACTATATCGGACGTCCCTGGTACAAAATGGGTTAAGGGGAGATTTTCACTCAAAGGGGTATTTTTTCTGGGTCCAATCTCCCTCATACTTAGCCCCATTAGTATGATATATTAAGACGCATGCCCCATTATTTTGGCGATTGTAAGACCTTTCGTCCCATTTCTGTAAATTTTAAGACCTTTTGTTCCATTAAGGTGTCGATTTTTTCCTGGTGAGCGATAGAAGCCTGTAATTTAGGAGGAATTCGGCCGGGAAAATTGTCTACCGAAAAATGTACACATTTATCTTGATGGGGGTCTAGGGGGTATTTGTTTAAGCTTCATGGAAGTCTAGGGAGGAATCTAATGCCTCCCCTCTATCTTGATGGTGTAATGGTTAGAGCGTGTGAGTTATGTATGTGATATCCTGGGTTCGAATCCTGGGATAATCACATGCTTTCATTAATTTAATTTGGTGTGTTATTGGTGTTAAGAACGATGCTAAAAATAAAGATAAGATCCTGGGAGGCTCCAGGATACCGTGACCGTCTATTGTGTGGAAGGTCTTGGGTTCACCTCCCACTTGTTACTGTGTAGGGTTATTGACATGGGGCCATGGTATTATATTAGCCTAGCTGCAATGGCGGATATTAGAGGCGCGGTAGACTAGGGTTCAATGTACATTTTTCTCAATTAATATTTACAGAAATGGGGCGAAAGGTCTTAAAATCGCCAAACTAATGGGTCGAACGTCATACATTCTCAAAACTAATAGGGCTAAGTATGTGGGAGAAGGTGGTCAAGGAATAACCCTCTTAAGTGAAAATATCCTTAAGTGAAAATATCCTCTTGATTAATGGCTACACTGTAAAAATGAAAGAACACACAAATAATGTGTTCTAATAATATGTGTTCTAATATGAATGTATATATCGCAAATATGTGATAATTTTAAAGACTGATACAAAACCATGTTCGTTTACTTGACTTATCTGATTGTCACACAAACAGGTCACATGCAATTTATAATTACTGTAAATGAGAAGGGAAACCAGTAGTAAAAATGAGCCCGACCATCCCAATAATTAGATAGGTTATATGTGTACGTGTTGTATACTTCAGTCAGTCAGTACCCAGCCCTTACTCCCACAAGGGGTAGGTAAGATCAGCAAAAGACACGAGAAAGGAAGAAGAGGTGTTAGGAGAGCTTTCCCACAAAAATGAAACACAAGCACACAAGACAGTATCCTTTATACATGCGGTAAAATATCTACAATATAATATTATGACTATACAAGGGACAGATTATCCTCGTAAATAAAGAAGGGGAACTAATTTACCAGGTATATAATTATGTAGTAGACTCTGGCACTGTTCAACGTTTTAACCTTTTCTGTACCGGTGCTTTCATTTTACCTTTATTCAGGCGACGTTATTAGACGACGTTATTCAGTTCAAAATGTGCCAAAAAAATAACAGACTTCGAATTATCTCCCTTAACCCGCTGTACATCCACAGATCATTCTTAACCCTTCCAGCCCGGGCAGCATTTTAAAAGGACACTACGAAAGAAGGGCAGGTGCCCGGGTGTCCTTTTAAAATCCCTGTGCTTGAAAGCGTGCTTCAAAATTCGCGCGGTCAAATTTTGCATTGGAGGAGCGACCGCAGCGCCACCAAGCCTCAACTACTAGTGTTATCAGTTGGTACGTGGCCGCCATAGCGAGTTATACTGAAAAAATGATTTCCGACGTGTCCGATTCGCTGCAACCTCCCGCGGGCCCCACCTCTACCCCGCTCGCAACTTCGACGCCTGTTGCAACCGAGAAGAAAGCTCAACGAAAGAAAGTTAAGCGTTTGTTGAGTGATAGCGCTATACAGCGACAACTTTTTGATAGTGAAGAGAGCAGCAGTGGCGAAAGCTTGGTGGACAAAGAACAATTTATAAGTGCAAGCGAAGATGACGATTTCGTTGGCTTTGGAGACGACGATAATGTGGATTTATTTGAGGGGGGAGACAGTAGTGATGATCCTGATGTGGAAGTGTTTCAGGAAGGTGCCATTGAACTTCCAAGTGTGCTAGAACCTAGTCCTACCCCCTCGCCATCTTTACTATGTCAGCCTAGGCCTAGCCCTAGTAGCCCAGGACCTTCCCCTTTGCCTGCCCGTACGCCCTTGAAAGTGGGCAAATATTTCTATAAAACAATCGTTGGTGAAAAGTGCAGCTAAAAAAGCACGCAGGGCAGCCGCAGAAAAGGATAGGGAAGCTGAAGACAGTGATAGTGACGCCGACCCTGGTCTAGCAACCACCCGCATTCCATTGTCCCGACGCCTTGACCCGGGATGCCGCGTGGGTCACCCACAGCCCTCGGCTTCATCTCTCCTTCAGGATGACCAAAGGGCCTCTTCAAGTGGTATTAGTAGTGTGCCACAGCCCTCAACACATCGCAGAGCATTATTTGCTGCGGAGAAGCCCTCGGATCGCCGCAAAAGGAGCCCAACTCCCGAGGCCGAGGCTCACAATGTTGAAGCTCCCGCAGCCTCCCGCGCCCCATACCGCCGACGCTCGGTCACTTCTTCACCCGAATTGTCTCCTGAAGAGGATGCTGACGACCCCAACATTGCCCCAGATGACCTGACGTCGCCTGAGGAGGAAGAGAACAGGAACAGGAAGGGGAACAGCAAGTCCCGACAAGACGAGCGAGAGGGCGAGGTCGTGGACGTGGTCAGTCTGCCGACGCCGCTGCCCCTGTGCGTGGGCGTGGGCATGCAGGGCGTCCACGTGGCCAAGGGCATGTGCCAGGGCGTCCAGGGCGTGTGCCTGCTGCACCTGCACGTGCTCCAGCATCAGCATCTGACCTGTTTGTGTGGACAGATGGGGCTGATTTTGAGCCAGATTGTCCTGCCTTTGACGAGGTACAGAAGGGTTCCGGGGTGTCACCAACATTTCCCTGTGGCCCAGCTGCTACCCCCAGTGAAATTTTCTATGGCTTCTATGACAATGAAGTCATGGAATACCTCGTCGAGGAGACCAACAACCATCATGAGATCTGTGCCAACTTTCTTGGCAGGAAGACCAGTGCCAAGATGGTGGCATGGAGAGCTGTCACTGTGGCAGAACTATATGTGTTCTTGGCACTCACAATGCTGATGACACATATCAGGAAGCACGCTCTGGCAGACTACTGGATCACTGGTGACATCATAACGACTCCAGCATTTTGCAAGTACATGTCCAGGGACAGGTACTTCGACATCCTCTCCTATCTCCACCTGACAAACAACATGGCAGTCCACCTTCCCGACTCATTATGGAAGATCAGGAAGCTGTATGACATGATACGTCATCGGTTCACCACCTACCTGATTCCTTTCCAGAAGATGTGCCTCGACGAGTCTCTGGTCCTGTTCCGTGGTAGGCTGCACTTCCGACAGTATATCCCGACCAAGAGACACCGCTTCGGCATCAAGCTCTTCGTCCTCTGCGACTGTTTGACGGGGTATGTGTTGTTCTTTGTGGTGTACAGCGGCAAGGGTGGAGAAATTGTGACTGACCCCCTCATTGGTTTTGGTGGCGCTGTAGTGCAGAAGATGATGGAGAGGCAATTCAATAAAAAACCACATCCTCTACACAGATAATTACTACACATCGCCTCTCCTGACCAAGTACCTCCATGACCGCAAGACCGGAACTGTCGGCACAGTCAAGGCCAGGAGGAAGGGCATGCCAGGCTACCCAACCAAGACGAAGAAGGCGGACATCTTCCACAAGAAGAGTGGCCCCATCCTCTCCTTCCACTGCATGACCAGCGCAAGGTCAACCTCCCACGCCACAATGCCACAAGGTCGAGATGGTCGCCACAGGGAAGGTGGGACCGAAGAACCAAGAACCCCATCCAGAAACCAGCTGCTGTCCTGGACTACAACCTAAATATGCGCCTCGTCGACAAGTTCCGACATGCAGATGCTCTTCATCGACTGCCTGCGAACATCTTCCAGGTGGTACAACAAGTTTATCCTGCATACGGTAGATATGTCGGTCCTCAATGCCTACAACATCTACCGTCTGAGGACTCCAGGAGCCAAGAAGTACAAGTCCCTGCGGAAGTTCCACAAAACAGGTGATACTTGAGCTCCTGGCTAAACATGCAGGGTACACCAGGGAGGCCACTACAGGAGGACCAGGCCAGCTGGACAGAACGTGGTGTGCTGAATTTTTCAGGAAGCACCAGCTCAACGCCCTTCCTTTCAAAGCACCAGGTAGTAACGTTAGGAGTCAGAAGAGGTGCCATGTGTGCAGCCACACAACTAGAAGATCCCGCAAAGTGACAAAAACCACTTGGGAATGCCTCGAGTGTCAAGTGGGACTGTGTGCTGGCATCTGCTTCAACGAGTTCCACACTCTAATAAACTTTTGAAGTAGAAGTGACAACAGTGAAAGTGACACTCAAATGTAGGCTAAGAATAATAATATAACTAAGTATAAGTGAAAAGAACACATATAAGTAATAATAAGTGCCGTCAATAACAATATGAACAAGTGAAAGTGACACTAAAATATATATTTCTAACAATAAATAAGTGGAAATGACACTCAATAAGCCTAGGCCAGTCAAAGTGACAGTATAATAATAATAAAAACTAAGTATAAGTGAAAGAGACACACACAAGTAATAATAAGTGCCTTCATAACAATATGAACAAATGACAGTGACACCTATATATATTATTAGCTTACCTAACAATACATAAAAGGGAAACTGACACTATCAATTATCAAAGTCCAGTGCAAGTGACACTATAATCATAATAATAATAATAATAAAATGAAGTAATAAGTGACAGAGACACAAATAAGTTCATGTAAATAACTTTATTGAGTGAAAATAACATAATAACTATAATAAATGACATAATAACCAATAAAACTATCAAATCGCTTCCCGGCATAATTGCGGGTGAAGCGACGAGTGCAACTGGGCGTCGTAGCCGGGGCCGCGGTTGAGTGTTCGGACGCGCTGAGGTAAATATGCGGCAAAAGTTACCTCCACTTCCATCACCATCACTCCGGAACCAGTTGAGCTAGAGAGCTCTACTCAACGCTATTCTACGCAGCAAGGTAAGGTGCCCATTTCTAAATATGTTTGATTAATGTAGGTAATATATTAAGCGAGATTAGCCTTAGTTTACTTTTGTTGATATTCGGCCAGATCGCCCGGATACGAGCTCCGTCCTTTGGAGAGCCGGCCCGGGCCAGGAGGGTTAAACTGCACAAAATAGTCTTAATATAGCTAGAACAAAATTTGAGAGATGTCGGCAGTACAGAAGGGGTTTAAAATACTGATAGCCAGAACATAGTGAAGTACTACATCCTGGTGTTACCGAAAGAGTTAAAGGATATTTTAACCGTGGTAGTGTTTAGAATAGTGACTGCAGGAATTTGTGGTTGGTTATATGAATGTTGGTGGCAGGGATTTTGGTGGCAGGATTGTGGTTGTGGCTATATGCTTGGGGTGGTAGGAATTGTGGTGGCAGGAATTGTGGTGGCAGAGATTGTGGTGGCAGGAACTGTGTGGCAGGAATTGTGGTGGCAGGTATTGTGTAGCAGAAATTGTGGTGGCAGTGATGGTGGCAGGAATGGGGTTGGCAGGAATTATGGTGGCAGGCATTGTGGTAGCAGGAATTGTGGTGGCAGGAATTGTGGTGTTGAATTGCGGTGGTAGGAATGATGGTGGCAGGAAGTGTGGTGGCAAGAATTGTGGCATCAGGAATTGCGGTGGCAGGCATTTTGGTGGCAGGAATGAGGTGGGGCATTGTGGTGGCAGGAATGATGGTGGCAGGAATTGTGGTGTCAGGATAAGGAATTGATGGGCAGGCATTGTTGTGGCAGGAATTGTGGTATCAGGAATGATGGTGGCAGGAATTGTGGTGGCAGGAATTATGGGGGCAGCATTGTGGGTGGCAGAATTGTGGTAGCAGGAATTGTGGTGGCAGAAATTGTGGTGGCAGGACTATGTGATTGCAGGAATGATGATGGCATGAATGTATGGTGGCAGGAATTGTGGTGGCAGGCATTGTGGTGGCAGGAATTGTCGTGGCAGGTATTGTGGCGGCAGGAATTGTGTGGTAGGAATTATGTTGGCAGGAATAGTGGTGGCAGGAATGATGGTGACAGGAATTGTGGTGGTGGGAATTGTGGTGGTAGGAATTATGGTGGCAGGAATTGGTGGCAGGAAATGTTGTGATGGGAATTGTGGTGGCAGGAATTGTGTATGATGGTGACAGAATTGTGGTGGAGGAATTATGGTGGCAGGAATTGTGGTGGCAGGAACAGGAAATGTGGTGGGGAATTGTGGTGTCAGGAATTGTGGTGGCAGGAAATGTGGTGTTGGGAATTGTGGTGGCTGGAATTGTAGAGGCAGGAACTGTGGTGGAAGGAATTCTGGTGGCAAGAATTGTGGTATCAGGAAATGTGGGTGGCAGGAAATGTGGTGGCATGAATTGTGGTGGCAGGAAATGTGGTGGCGAGAATTGTTGTGGCAGGAATTGTGGTGGTGGAATTGTGGTGGCAGAAATTGTGGTGGGGGGAATAAATTGTGGTGGCAGGAATTGTGATGGCAGGAATTGTAGTGGCAGGAATTGGGGTGGCCAGTAGTTTTGGTGGCAGGGATGTGGTGGCAGGGATTGGGTGGCAGGAATTATAGTGGCAGGAATTATAGTGGCAGGAAATGTGGTGGCAGGAAATTGTGGTGGCTGGAATTGTAGTGGCAGGAAATGTGGTGGTGGGCATTGTGGTGGCAGGAATTGTTGTGGCAGGAATTGTTGTGGCGGGATTGTGGTGGCAAGAAATGTCTGTGGTGGGAATTGTGGTGACAGGAATTGTGGTGGCAGGAAGAGGAATTGTGGTGGTGGCAGAAAATTGTGGTTGTAGGAAGTCTGGTGGCAGGAATTATGGTGGCAGGAATTGGTGGCAGGAATTGTGTGGCAGGAATTGCGGCGGCAAAGGAATTGTGGTGGCAGGAATAGCGCAGTTGTCGATGTTGTAATGAGCCTTTGTTTTGAAAATGCTCCATGAATGCCGCCGAACTATTACACATTTTTCTCCTGGATTCACTCTTTTCTGCTTGAATATACCTTTGTTTAGATTATTGTGTGCAGATACTTTTTATTTGGTTAGTTAAAACGCGTAGGAAAGACAAACAATTAGAATCGTAAAAAAAATGCCTGATTTGAAAATAATTGAAAACTCCGTCGAACTGAGAAAAATGTGGACTGTTACTTTGAAATAAGATTAATTACAGTATGATACCTGGTCAATAACGAGGGTATGAAAGGTGTATATATGGTGTATGCATCATTGAGTATATTGATGGCCGATCCATCTTTTTTTTCTATATTTTTGTTTTCTTCTATATCCAACCTACTCCCTCTCGGGCATAGGCTGAGGGCCTTTACATTCAACCGCTAATCATTGAACGGTGGAGCCTGTGAAGTCTCGTTCCAGTCTAGGGAGTGAGACATGTGAAACACTTTTAGCTGTAACTAGCCCCATGCCATGTTGCCTTCGCAGGATACATAGGGTGTTGCCCACTCACGGCTCGAAGCAGCCCCTTCTCTGAAGCTCCTTCGCTCCAGTGCTTCACTGTCTCATCTCCTAGACTCGGACCCTCACTCTCAGAACGGCACCTAATGAGCAATGAACTCGCTAGGCATTGTTCCTCTGTAGCATATATTGAATATGGGAATATTCATACAGTGATGTTTAATCAGGGAATTGGTATCAGTAATATCTAAACTTGATTCATTTATTTCGAGTGTGATATACATACATGCTCCTACTCTTACCAACCCTATTCAACATCTGGCAGACATTAATATAGCACAGAGCGAGCCAAACGCAATGGATACTGAGAGATAACATCTTATGCGCTATCGTACATACAAGGCAGTGGCATAAGCAGAAACGATGGTGAGCAGTATGGCAGTATATTGGGGTCACCTAGCTAGGCTCCGTGGAGCAGGTGACCCCAATATACTGCCATACATAATGCTCTAGAGTAGGTGACAAACACTGAAAACAGAAGTGTCTGCTTCATGAAATACAACACAACGAACTATGCAATGTAATATTACATGTTATCATCTGGTTATGAAATTCAGGTGTAAAACGGCAATGAGTTATCATTAGTGATATATGGGGGGGGGGGGGGGGGGGGATTATTTAATGCCACACAAAATTAAGCTTCGGACGTTGATAGGGTTATATATATTCGGTAGGGGTATGAAACTTAATGCTAGTAAAACACACTCCATTATCATCAGCAGATCTCGTACCTTGGATCCTCCCCATCCTTATCTACAAGTTTCTGGCGAGCAAATTGAGAATGTGGATACTCTGCGTTTGTTACGAGTTACTCTGGATCCCAACTTACTTTTGAAAAGCATATTCGTTCTTTCTCCTCTTCCATTTCCCAAAAAAATTGGTCTGCTTCGCAAGTGTTATAAAACGTTTGCTTGTGACGCCACAGTTATCAAGTCTTGTTATGCTTTTATTTTGCCACAATTCGAGTACTGCTCACCTGTCTGGTTATCAGCAGCTGACTGCCATCTCAAGTTGCTTGACCGGTCACTAAATTCTATTAGTTTTATTCTACCCCATTTGTCTCTTGATCTGTGTCATCGACGTAAAGTTGGTGCCCTTAGTCTTTTATTTAAAGTTTGTAACAACCCTCAGCATCCCTTATATGGGGTTCTGCCAGGGCCCTATGTCCGGGCTCGTGCAACTAGATTCACAAGCAACCTTAATGATCTTGCCATGAGCCGTGTTAATTTTTCTAGTACACAGTTTTCACGGTGTTTTGTGCCGGCCATGGTTGACTTGTGGAATAAGTTGCCAAATGAGCTAGTCAATTCAGCTAATATCTCCATTTTTAAGTCTAGAGTTAATGCTTGTTTGCAGCATTATTTCTAATGTTTAAACTTATTTTATTATATTTTATTGTTTTATATTTATATTTGATATCCTCCACTGCATAATATTTTATTATTCATTTTATCTGTGTTTAATATATGTATATATACAGTGCAGTATATATGTTTTTTGTTTTTTGTGTTTTGTCCTAAAGATGCCGTAGTCTCTCTCCAGTGCCTCCGGGTGTTTTGTGTGGATTAATCTTGCTGGTGTTTCTGCACCCTGGTTGGAGACTTCGGCATCTCATATAATAATAATAATAATAATAATATTAAGTTAATAAAATGTACTGTATATAACACTCTAAAGGGTAAAGGCTATAATAAGCATCGCATCGTGATATTACGTTTAGCAATGGCTATAGATACTTTTTCGATGTTAGTATTATAGTATCTGATATATTGCAATGTATACACAGTGCAACAAGGTTAATAGCATGATATAAAATGGATGAATTATGTGAGTACCAGTATGTGATTAATAGTAATCACTATGGATGATGCATGGTGAATCGCACTCATACACAAAACGAATGCCTGTCCATTCACTGCGGTTAAGTAGTGTTTCTTTAACATTCTAAATTCTGATAGCTATCCGTGTTTAATGTAGATACAGAAGGGAATAACAAAACAATGGTATTTTTTGTCATTGTTTTATTAGATGATGTAGTATGAATCGTATTGTAGCATAACAACAGCACAATACTTTTACATATGACTGAGTGAATCATCTATAGGTTCGAAACGTGAGTTCGTACGTGTGCGGCCTTGTGATAGTTAAAGTGGGCTGTCGTTCAGAAACAATACGCTCCCAATGTTAGGGCCCTATCCAGGTGTCTCAGAAACAGCGGTTTCTGACTGTACATGGTTAGGATGTGGCCAGAGTAATGACAACGTAACTCAAGGTACCCAGATACAATTTAGGTCTTGGCTCGGGGAAACAATGGTGGTTTACACCTTCATTACGTTATGTTCATCATATTCTAGTTACCATTAGACGATTATCTTTAGTTTATATGACGTAGTACCAGGTTCCCAGATGCCATTGAGGTTTTGGCAGGGGGACAAGGACAGAGTTTGTGTTAATCATATCGGGTAATTTCCAGGTACAGTATGATCGGGTGGGTGGGTTGTCCCCGGTGTTATTTGTATTTTGATTGTTACTGTTTATTGTTGCTTGTTGTTTTATATTGTTTTTTGCTTAATGTTGCCTGAAGGAGACAAAAGGCAATCAAAGTCTGCCCTATGTAACAAGTGTCCACCCCCCCCCCCCCCCCCCCCCCTCAATTTTGTAAAAGAGGTGTGTAGAGAAACCAAAAATCAAGGTACTGTAAACTTAGATGGTAATTTTGTGTGTTTTTGAAGGAATGGTGTGGGTTTTTTTGTGCTTGTTAAGTGGTAGTGGAAGATTTAAGTAGGAGGTACGGAGGGAAGTTTGCGAGAGTAAGAGGATGTGTTTAACCTCTTGTGAAGAAAAGATATCCCCAGAAACCGTGAGGGAGGCAAATACAACGATGAAACAGTGGATTCCAGCAAACTACCTTATCACATGCGTATAAGCGCCTCCCCTTTGGCTTAACTGCTATGGCTCCTGACAAATATACACAATGGAGTACATGGATGAATGAAAGGAATGGAAAATAAATGTCAAGCTTTAACCCCTTCCTGTGGCTTGGCGACGTCTTATTAATGTTCATTTTTAGGCTAAATTTTAGACAATTTGTGGAGCATGTTTTTTAAAGAAAGGATTCTGTGGTAGACTATCTATCTATTCTAATTGCTACCGCCTGACCGCCCGATTGATTCCTCAGACGTTTAGGGACATCGTGGCCCTCGAACGAACCGCCCCAATGCCACACTCTGTCCCCAGTCAGTCGAAGTTCCGCCCTCCTCCCAACCAGTCACAGGCCTTCAGAGCATTATACTTCCTCACTCCATCCTTTCCACCTCTCCTTTCGGTGCACCTCTCCCTCTCTGTCCCTTCCATTTCGCTCTCGTACACCCTCTTAGTCATTCTCTCGCTTTCCATACGTTCCATATGGCCGAACCATCTCAAGTTGTTCCTTTTCACACTTTCCAGCACATCTACCTCCACACCACACCTCCTTCTTACTTCCTTATCCGTCTGTCTATCCCTGCATGTCACTCTGCACGCACTTCTCAAGTAACTCATTTCCCCCGCTCTCACTCTTGGTCTGAGTCTCTTCCGAAACGTCCATGCTTCGCTTCCGTAAGTTTAGTGTCGGGATTACCACATGTCAAGCAAGGACTTCTTCACTTCCATACTGACCACCATATTTCTTGTTATCTGCTTTCAGCGTTCCTACAACCCTCTTCCCCCTTGCACCCTCTCGCGCACTTCTTCATCCAGAGTCCCATCTTGGCTAAACACACTGCCCAGATACTTAAAAGAGCTGACGAACTCCATATCCTGACCGTTCAACTTGCACCTCAGTCTGTGAACTTCTTCCCTTTCGAAGACCATAACTTTGCTCTTCCCCGCATTTAAAATGATTAAAAAACATAATTAGTAAAAATGATTAAGTGAGATAGTTCGAAGCCTGTTAATTGCTACTTTTTAAGCTGAATAAAATTCGTACACTACCTAGCAGCCGAAGTAATTAAAATAAACAAAGAACCGAATCCGCCCACTCCAGTGGTATAAAAACCAGAAGGGGATCAAATAAGGCATAAACACATAGGTCAGCCATAAAAAACGAAAAACTGTGTATTCTAAACATTAGCATCTCCAGATTAATATGGAACTCATCTCATTTTTCAAATAATAATTCCTGTACAGACCAGCACTAAAGACAATAGCAAATTAAAGCTTGTCATAACAAACGAGCGCCCATTAATTATATACAACAAGGCAATATTTTGGCAGGCAAAATCGAACAATGGTCCTGGTGCAGCTCACGGAATTTAAAAGGGAGCTGGGGTGTCTTATTTTATTCTGGTCCATCTTTTTTTTTCCCTTTTTCCCCTCATGTTTTAAGCGCAAATTTTCTGATTTTGATGACGTTCCGGCCTACCTATTTTATGACGTTCCGCCTACTATTTTATTGAACGTTTTGTCCGCCGTATCCTATTTTTATGACGTTTCCCGCCTACTATTTTTATGACTTTCCCGCCTACTACCTTTTTATGACGTTCCGCCTACTATTTTTATGACGTGTTCCGTCCGCCTACTATTTTATGACGTTGCCGCCTAACTATGTTGATGATTTTTTAAGACCATCCGCCCCTATTTCTTTGTCAATATTAAGACTTTCTCAATGTCATTTTGTTGTCAATATTCTCCTGGCGAGCAATAGCGAGCCTGTAATGTTAAGAAGGGAATTTGGGGCCATCCCCCCCCTGTAAATTTTATCTCATAACTCAGTCTAGTTTGTCGATTCGAAATGCCGAAAAATACCAAGAAATAGTACAACAAAAAATCATCAGAAAATTGACAGAAAAAGCGCTCGTGTGCCAGCGCTTTAAATGCTCAGTTCTTGTTTGAACTTAAACCAAAATCATCCCCTGGAGAAAATTGATTTCGATTGGTTAATCAAGCGTTCAATTAATTTCATCGCCTTCAGAACAATTATGAGTGAAACTGACATGATTTACATTGGCAGATAGTTTCGAAGGGAGCCATGCTCATGAATAGAGGCTCTTTTTGTTTAAACTGGAGTAAATCCCTCTAATAGTAGCCAAAATAAACTTTTAAAGAGACGGCACCAGTAATGAAAACGGTAATGTGACAACCTATTTTTTGTTGCTTACAGAGTGGTGAAAAGAACTCCACCAAGATCATAACTGTAGGTAACTGTACAAATAAGTACACCTTTATTTTTACACATGTTATATCTCTTCCATTATTTGAAAGAAATGAGGTTTTTCAAGCTTTTAGTTATAATTCCAACGTGGGGTACAAAAGTGTTGTGAGGTGGCTCTGCCCCCGCCCCCCCCAATTACTTATTGATATCGCCATCCATGTTGCCAACAGGGGGTAAATCACTTCTACTTCATAATGAAATGCGTTTGTGAACATTGAGGAATGATGTTCAAGGGAACTCTGAGAGTGCTGATATTTTTCCGGTAACATCAGGTTTTGCATATGTAATCAAAATGATTGTTTCCACGTGGATTCTGCATGAGTACAGAACAAGGATTTCATAGACCTGCAATATTCCTAATAAATTATTTATATTAATGCAGCGAGCCTTTTCCAAATAATTTTCGTAATTTCCATCACAATTATGTTCACATTGCGTGACATGTGTTTGTGCTATACTCGATGTTCTATCCTTGTATTATACATACAAGATTCAATTAGATATGTGGATAGAGCAGCCATCTAAAGGTTAATATTTTATCTAATAGGTGTTGAACATTTATATACCGTTTGTATATCTTTGTAAAGGAATGATGTTGCAGTGGTCAAAACAATTTGTCTAATTCTTTGAAGGCCACCCAGCTGTGCCAATCCAGTCTGCCATAGGTGTAACTTTAGCTCACGTTAGAGAAACAAGATAAAATATAATACAATAGCATATACAGCCGTGGTCATATGTAATTGAACACCACCTAATGATAAACATGAGATGGTGAAAATTAACTAATGAATGTAAGGCATTCAATTTACCATCAGCTGTAGAATAGACTATTGTAAGACTTGCTGTGAGCATCATGAATATCAACAAACAAATTTGCATGGTCATTTGGTGATAGTCTTTCTTTTCTTTCATGTTTAATTTATGTATTTATGTATGTATGTTTATTTTTGTTTTAAATAGGGGTGGGATGGAGAGCGGGAAAAGATTGTCTGATAGGCCTATTGTCGACAAAATTATCGTTTTGTATTCCAAATGAAATACATAATAAAGTTTAATGAAATTCCTCCCCTAATTATATATAATTTGTCTTTTATGTTTTACCTTACTTCTACCAGACACACAAACAGACATCAACGTTTACATAATCCAACGTCATTTAACAAGCATGACACCAAAGATGACTCTCCCTGAGATTCGCCCCCATTAGTTTAGCAATTTTACGACATTAAACCCAATTAGCTTTGCAATCTATAAGACGTTTCACCCCATTCAGGTGTCAATTATTTGCTGGTGAGTGACAATGAAACGGCAAATATATAGAAGTTGGTACATTTGTCATATTTGTTTTGTCTCTACTAATTTAGGCTGGGGGGGGGGGGGGGGGGGGGGGGGGGGGGGGGGGGGTGGGTGGGGGGGGGGGGGGGGGTGGGAGCTCTTGGGGCCGGTCTTGCTTTATGCCGTTTTTTTTTTTGGTTATGTTTGGTCCTTTACCAATTAATGTACCAATTTATATTTGTTAGGGATCAGTGGGTGGGTGGGGAGGGGTCCTTTTAAAGGGAAGTTAAGTATGCAGGTTTTCTTTTTTGAAAGGAACCTATGGGGGTAGGGTGTACTAGAAATATAATAATAGAGGAATAATAATAATAATAATAATAATAATAATAATAAAGTAGACATGCCGTTTCGCCCAAAATCAAAACGGCATAGCCAACTCTGCGATGGGTTACCATCATCACTATTACCATCATCAATCACAATCATCACTACTACTGCCATCATCACTACAACTGCCACACTCATCATGATTACTGTCATCATCACCATTACTATGATCATCACTACTACAATTACAATCATCAATACTACTCTCACCATCATCACTACTACTGTCACCATTGTCACTACCATCTTAACACCTTATTGGCGGGCTAGGCGGTTTATTTATATATACCGCCCAGCGGGGTGTTTTTAGCCAAAATAGGGCTGTTTACGTGATCATTTTCATGCCTAAATAAGACCCAGAGCATAAAACAAGTATCTATCCCTGAAAGGGCATAAACAGAGCTTTCCAATGACACCATAACGATCCTTTTATGATGGCTAGTTTTCTTGCAACAACCGCGCAACGCGAGTGCAAAAAGCATGTAATTCGGCACTTTCCCCATACAATTCTGTATATAGCGAGTGAGAGAGGGAGGGAGGAGGTGGGATTCGTGTCAGTAGGTTCGCCGCGGTGGTCTGGAGCAGTCATACGCTCGCTACTCTCCTGCCACCACTTGTCTCTCTCTCTCAGCAACATTACGTGCTGAAATTGCCACACGACCTATGTCGAGCACCGCCAGATAGTCCAGATTTATTATACTCGACTTATGTTGCGCGCCGACACTTAGGGGTTAATCACTACTATCATCATTGATACTACAACTATCAACCATCATTACTACTATCATCACCACCATCTTACAATCATCATTACTACTGTCACCATCACCACTACTACTCCCATCATCACCATTACTATGATCATCACTACAACTTTCACCATCATCACTACTACTCTCCATCAACACTAATACTCACACCATCATCACAGAAAGCCACACAGGGAATAGGTACAGGGTGGGCGGTGGGGGTCCTGAAAGGGGGGGGGGGGGGGGGGGAACAATTTTTAGGACCTAAGATCATAATTATTGCACAAATTAAAAAAAAAAAAAAATTATTTACCGTCGAATTCACGCGCCGAAGGTTCGTGTGAAGTTTGGTGAAAATCCGTCAAACGGTCTAGGAGGAGTTTTCGGACGGACAGACAGACAGACGGACAGACAGACAGGCAGACATTTCGGTTAGCATGTACCACTATACGGGGGGCGATACCACTCTGCTTACGCAGAGCTGATAATAATAATAAAGTAGACGTGCCGTTTCGCCCAAAATCAAAACGGCATACCCAACTCTGCGATGGGTTACCATCATCACTATTAGTCACTATCATCATTAATATCATCAGCACTACTTCTATTATAATCATCACTACTACTCTCACCATAATTACTACTACTCTCATCATCACTACTACTGTATCATCACTATAACTACTACTGTATAATCACTATAACTTTCACCATAACCAATACTACTCACCATCATCACTACTACTGTCACCATCGTCACTACCATCAACACTAATGTCATCATTATCCCTACAACCATCATCATTACTTATCACCATCATCACTACTATTATGATTATTATCACTACTCCATACCAATGGAGATCCAAGAAATTCTCCATACTCAATGAAGCAGACTAGTGCTTCAGCAGACAACGATGGCTGGACAGAAGTACGCAGGAAGAGGGAAAGGAGAGGAAGTACTAGGAAGGTAAATACTGGTGTTACCGGTATGAGAAAACATGAAGGCACGTTTAAAGGTGTTAGTAAAGTGGTTGATGTCTTCATAGGTAGAGTAGACAACAGTGTATCCTCCTCTGATCTAAATAAATATATTAGTGATGTTTTTGGAGTTCAAACCAAGTCGATAGTATCGTTAAAAATCAGAACAGAGGAGCACAAGGCTTTTAAGGTGGCAATAAAACTTGTGGATAGAGAAAAACTATTTAATGCAGAACTCTGGCCCGAAGAAGTAATAGTAAACAAATTTTATCAGAGAAATAGAGATCCTGAGAATAAGGCTGATAGTTTAATATACGTCTCCATATCATTGGTATCTTCTACTTGTTTATTTTATTACTATTATTATTATTATATTATTATTATTATAACTTATATATTAATACTCTTTTTATTTTAGACCAACATGGAACAATTTTCATTTTAAGGCATGCACATTTAACTGTTTGTTCACTGAAAAAGAACATTGAACTTATTAGAGGATTAGCTGACGAAGAATATGATATAATTTTGTTTACAGGAGACTTTTGTTACAGATAATAAGCTAGGAACTTTAGATTTTATAGATGAGAGATATGAGTGTACAGGTGTTGCCGCCACCTACTCTGAGAGAGCCCTAGCTGCCATGGCTGGTCGACCTTCAGGAGGTATGGCCATTCTCTGGAGAAAACAAGCTATAATTTAAAGTAAAGGACATAATTTTAAATGACAAACTTTATGATAATGGATATATCTTTTAATAACGTAAACATAATACTTGTTAACGTATATATAAATAGTGATGTATGGGAGGTTACTACTCTCAACAACTATCTTCATACTCTTTCACTTACTAGAAAGTATTTTAACAGATTATAATTTTGATGCAGTTTATTATAGAGGTGATTTTAAACGCCGATCCTTCTCATGGACGAGCCTGGCTGAATCTCAATGATTTTAATACTCGAAAACAACCTAACTTGCCTCGATGGTTAATGAACTTCCTAATGATTCATTCACTTTTGTAGGATATGGCAACTCTCATACTAGGTGGCTGGATCACATAGTGGGTAGAGATGAGGAACAGGTAAATGTAAACAATATAAAAATCTTAGAAGATGTCATAGATCTGATCATTTGCCGATCGAATTTATTATATCCGTAAAAGCTAATCCTTCAAATGTAGGTCAAGTAATGAACAATGAAAAAGAAGTAAAGAGTCCCTTTGTGAAATGGAATAGTTTGAAATCCGACGATTTTGCGGATATTAATGATTTTTTCGGTGATCATCTTTTGCACATTTTCGATCATGACTATTATTATTTGCACGAACATAGGCTGCCATAACAAAAATCATTTAAAGTGGATTGATAATCTGTATAATCATTGTGGAATGCAGTTCGAATTGCTACTGAAAGATACCGAACCCAAGGTATTAAAACAAATAAATATAAAATAATTCCTGGTTGGAACCGGCGCTTGAAGCAGCTTCACTCAGTGGCTCGCGACCACTACCTGACCTGGGTGGCTGCAGGTAAACCATTAGGAACGGAACAACACGCTCGTATGACCGACTCCAGGAAACAATTTAAAACGGCACTGCAACGAATGTCACAAAAACGAAAAATATTGAAATATGTAATTCTATTATTGAAAATTTCTCTAGTAAAGACAAACAACACACTTTGGAAAGATGTAAAGAATAAAAAGTCAAAGATAAAAACTACTAACTTTATTGATGGCGAAAATAAAGCTAATGACATAATTGATATATTTACTAAAAAAATTCCTATTTGCTCAACAAAGCACAAGTAATGAAAGTGAAAGGGACTTCTTAGACGAACTTAAAAGAAATTGGGATGATAATGGAAAAATGTTCATCAAGGTTTCCAGTGTAAGTTTACGACGAACGATCGGGAATTGAACTCTGGAGTTGGTCATGATGGCGTTCATTCACTTTTCCTAAAAAATGCATCAGAGGATGTTCTTGTTGCTTTGGCTAATTTTTATAATATATGCTTTAGTCATTGCTATTCTACCTTGTGAACTTCTGAAAGGAATCATTACGCCTATAATTAAAGATAGAAAGGGAAATATATCCAAGTCAGATAATTACAGACCTATTATGAACTCTTCATGTTTACTAAAATTATTTGAAATTACTATTTTGGATATATTAAGTGAAAAAATTCAGATTAATCAGAGGCAATTTGGTTTCAGAAGAGGCATGTCAACCACGGATTGTTGTTTTTTTACTAAAAGAAATAATGCATAAATACTCAAGATTAGATAAAACAGGAATTGCTACCTTCATAGATTTTTCCAAAGCCTTTCGATCGAGTAGATTCATTTTAATTTAGGTTTAAAGCTGTTGAAACTAGGTATACCTAGCGATATTGTGTATATGATAATGCACTACTTACGAAACCAACTTGCCCGGGTTACATGGAAAGGATTTAATGGTATGTTTTACTATATAGATAAAGGAGTGAGACAGGGAGGCATTTTGTCTCCATTTTTTATTTAATGTGTATATTAATGAAATTATAAATGAAATATCAAAAATGGAAATTGGCTGCACAATTGGATCAACCAGATGTAATATTTTATGCTACGCTGACGATATAGTACTTATCTCATCATCAACTCATGAAATGGACATGATGTACAGTAAATTTAGTGAACTTGTGGATAATCACAAACTCCTCATAAACAAGAATAAAACTAAATGTTTTATATTTAATAGTAGAAAGAATAGGAATCCTATTGATGTAATACAATTGGGTAATGATAATTTGGAAGTGGTGCAGAAATTTAAATACTTAGGTCATTTATTGAGCAGTGATAACTTGGAAGACTTAGAAGATGTAGACTGTAGACTAAAAACATTTTATGCTAGCTTTAATAGTATAAAGAGGGATTTTGCATATGTTAACTTGGAGACAATGATATTTTTATTTAACTCATATTGTAAGCCTGATTATGGGTTGGCATTGTGGAATAACTGCAAGACAGGAAAATCTAGAATTTTTAAAACTTTTAATATTGCATATAACAAGGCTATGAAAAAAATGATTGATGTCCCAGTGTATGCCAGCAGTCATGAGTCTGCCAGTGCTTGTAATCTTCTGTTACTAAACCATCATGTCTCACTAATACAATGTAGGTATGCTAAAAGAATTGAAAAATCTAGTAACTACATTATAAGAAGTAATATGTCTTTTTTAAAATCGGGTTACTTTTTTCCGAGCATTTACAAAAGAATGAAGGATTCATACTCAATTGATATCATACACGAGGAATTAGATATAATTTCGTCTAGGATTAACTGGATACAGAGTCACGAAGAAAGAAGAAACCCGATATACAGTATTTGATGTGACGACATATTTTTATTATGGTATATGATGGGGTTTCTTAGTATACCTTCCTGCAAATGGAACTATTGATTTATGTAAAATGAGTATTCTCAAAGCTAATATTCGTAAAAAAACAAAAACAAAACAAAATAATTGTATTTGCTGATGAATGTTTAATATTAAATCCTAGTGTACTGTATAATTATATACTCTTATAGCTACGGTGGTGAACACAGGTCTTTACTAATAGGATGAACATTCATTGTTTGTTCTTTTAAATTATTTTTAGTTTCTTTTTATATCATTTTGCAAATATATCAAGTTACATAAAAAAAAAAAAAACTTATGTATTAGATATGGCATGTAATAAAACTATATGTAATCTCGTATTACGAAATAAAATTGATTGATTGATTGATTGATTATGACCATCATCACTACTACTAGTACTGTCACCATTACTACCACTACAAGACTAGGAAAGACAGACCGACGTCTCACCATTATCATCACATCTGAGACATGTGTATGATGTGTGGATTTCTGTGTGGGTGCCCCTACGGGGCACCCACCATTTTTTGGACCTAAGATCCTAACTATTGCACAAATTCCAAAAATCGGTTTTTAATTACCGTCGAATTCACGCACCGAAGGATAGTGTGAAGTTTGGTGAAAATCCATCAAACGGTCTAGGCGGAGTTCTCGGACGGACAGACAGACAGACATTTCGGTTAACATGTACCACTATACGGGGGGCGATACCACTCTGCTTACGCAGAGTTGATAACAATTCTAAAGTGTGTCGAAACTGTAGAAGAAATGTTATAAAAGTGTATTAAACGGGGCTTATCTTGCATTGAATATCTTAACTCAGGGCTTAATATGTATGATGGGCTAAAATTGTAGACTAAAACATTTTTGTCCGTGTGTACTGAACTTGTATGACATACCTTGAGCTTAGCTTGCATAACTGTTTGCATACTCTATTTAACTATAACGCAGACACACAAACTCTCTCTCTCTCTCATATACCTTTCTTCTCTTTCTCTTAATATCCTATTCTCTTCTCCCACTTGTGGTCTTTACCCTTTCTTCCCTTTTCTTCCATCTCCCATTACGTCTTTCAGTGCCTTCTCCCCCTTTCTTCCCTTTTCTTCCATCTCCCATTACGTCTTCCTGTGCCTTCTCCCCCTTTCTTCCATCTCCCATTACGTCTTCCAGTGCCTTCTCCCCCTCTCTTCCCTTTCTTCCATCTCCCATTACGTCTTCCTGTGCCTTCTCCCCCTCTCTTCCCTTTCTTCCATCTCCCATTACGTCTTCCTGTGCCTTCTCCCCCTCTCTTCCCTTTCTTCCATCTCCCATTACGTCTTCCTGTGCCTTCTCCCCCTCTCTTCCCTTTCTTCCATCTCCCATTACGTCTTCCTGTGACTTCTCCCCCTCTCTTCCCTTTCTTCCATCTCCCATTACGTCTTCCTGTGCCTTCTCCCCCTTTCTTCCATCTCCCATTACGTCTTCCTGTGCCTTCTCCCCCTTTCTTCCATCTCCCATTACGTCTTCCTGTGCCTTCTCCCCCTTTCTTCCATCTCCCATTACGTCTTTCAGTGCCTTCTCCCCCTTTCTTCCCTTTTCTTCCATCTCCCATTACGTCTTCCTGTGCCTTCTCCCCCTTTCTTCCATCTCCCATTACGTCTTCCAGTGCCTTCTCCCCCTCTCTTCCCTTTCTTCCATCTCCCAGTACGTCTTCCAGTGCCTTCTCCCCCTTTCTTCCCTTTCTTCCATCTCCCATTACGTCTTCCTGTGCCTTCTCCCCCTTTCTTCCATCTCCCATTACGTCTTCCTGTGCCTTCTCCCCCTTTCTTCCATCTCCCAGTACGTCTTCCAGTGCCTTCTCCCCCTTTTTTCCCTTTCTTCCATCTCCCATTACGTCTTCCTGTGCCTTCTCCCGCCTCCTTCCCTCTCCCCTTACCTCTTCCTGTGCCTTCTCCCCTTTCTTCCCTTTTCTTCCATCTCCCATTACGTCTTCCTGTGCCTTCTCCCCCTCTCTTCCCTTTCTTCCATCTCCCATTACGTCTTCCTGTGCCTTCTCCCCCTCTCTTCCCTTTCTTCCATCTCCCATTACGTCTTCCTGTGCCTTCTCCCCCTTTCTTCCATCTCCCATTACGTCTTCCTGTGCCTTCTCCCCCTCTCTTCCCTTTTCTTCCATCTCCCATTACGTCTTCCTGTGCCTTCTCCCCCTTTCTTCCATCTCCCATTACGTCTTCCTGTGCCTTCTCCCCCTTTCTTCCATCTCCCAGTACGTCTTCCAGTGCCTTCTCCCCCTTTTTTTCCCTTTCTTCCATCTCCCATTACGTCTTCCTGTGCCTTCTCCCCCTTTCTTCCATCTCCCATTACGTCTTCCTGTGCCTTCTCCCCCTTTCTTCCATCTCCCATTACGTCTTCCAGTGCCTTCTCCCCCTGTCTTCCCTTTCTTTCATCTCCCATTACGTCTTCCTGTGCCTTCTCCCCCTCTCTTCCCTTTCCTCCCTCTCCCCTTACACTTCTTCCTGTGCCTTCTCCCCCTTTCTTCCATCTCCCATTACGTCTTCCTGTGCCTTCTCCCCCTCTCTTCCCTTTCTTCCATCTCCCATTACGTCTTCCTGTGCCTTCTCCCCCTTTCTTCCATCTCCCATTACGTCTTCCTGTGCCTTCTCTCTCCCCTTTCTTCCATCTCCCAGTACGTCTTCCAGTGCCTTCTCCCCCTTTTTTTCCCTTTCTTCCCTCTCCCCTTCCGTCTTCCTGTGCCTTCTCCCCTTTCTTTCCATCTCCCATTACGTCTTCCTGTGCCTTCTCCCCCCTTTCTTCTTCCATCTCCCATTACGTCTTCCAGTGCCTTCTCTCCCCCTGTCTTCCCTTTCTTTCATCTCCCATTACGTCTTCCTGTGCCTTCTCCCCCTCTCTTCCCTTTCTTCCATCTCCCATTACGTCTTCCTGTGCCTTTTCCCTTCTCCCCTCTCTGTCCTTTCTTTTCCATCTCCCATTACGTCTTCCTTCCTGTGCCTTTCTCCCCCTTTCTTTCCATCTCCCATTACGTCTTCCTGTGCCTTCTCTCCCCCATCTCTTCCCTTTTCTTCCATCTCCCATTACGTCCTTCCTGTGCCTTCTCCCCCTTTCTTTCCCTTTCTTCCATCTCCCATTACGTCTTCCAGTGCCTTCTCCCCCCTTCTTTCTCTTTTTCTCCATCTCCCATTACGTCTTCCTGTGCCTTCTCCCCCTCTTTCTTCCCTTTCTTCCATCTCCCATTACGTCTTCCTGTGCCTTCTCCCCTCCTCCCTTTCTTCCATCTCCCATTACGTCTTCCTGTGCCGTCTCCCCCTCTGTTTTTCCCTTTCTTCCATCTCCATTACGTCTTCCTGTGCCTTCTCCCCCTCTCTTCCCTTCTTCCATCTCCCATTACGTCTTCCTGTGCCTTCTCCCCCTCTCTTCCCTTTCTTACCATCTCCCATTACGTCTTCCAGTGCCTTCTCCCCCTCTCTTCCCTTTCTTCCATCTCCCATTACGTCTTCCTGTGCCTTCTCCCCCTCTCCTCCCTTTTCTCCATCTCCCATTTCGTCTTCCTGTGCCTTCTCCCCCTTTCTTCCATCTCCCATTACGTCTTCCAGTGCCTTCTCCCCCTCTCTTCCCTTTCTTCCATCTCCCATTACGTCTTCCTTGCCCTTCTCCCCCTTTTCCATCTCCCATCTACGTCTTCCTGTGCCTTCTCCCCCTTTCTTTCCATCTCCCATTACGTCTTCCTGCCTTCTCCCCCTCTCTTCCCTTTCCCTTTTCTCCCATCTCCCTTACGTCTTCCTGTGCCTTCTCCCCCCTTCTCCCCCTCCTTTTCTTCCCCCTTTCTTCCTTCCATCTCCCATTACGTCTTCCTGTGCCTTCTCCCCTCTCTTCCCTTTCTTCCATCTCCCATTACGTCTTCCTGTGCCTTCTCCCCCTCTCTTCCCTTTCTTCCATCTCCCATTACGTCTTCCTGTGCCTTCTCCCCCTTTCTTCCATCTCCCATTACGTCTTCCAGTGCCTTCTCCCCCTCTCTTCCCTTTCTTCCATCTCCCATTACGTCTTCCTGTGCCTTCTCCCCTCTCTTCCCTTTCTTCCATCTCCCATTACGTCTTCCTGTGCCTTCTCCCCCTCTCTTCCCTTTCTTCCATCTGCCATTACGTTTTCCTGTGCCTTTGTCTTCTCCCCCTCTCTTCCCTTTCTTCCATCTCCCATTACGTCTTCCTGTGCCTTCTCCCCCTCTCTTCCCTTTCTTCCATCTCCCATTACGTCTTCCTGTGCCTTCTCCCCCTCTCTTCCCTTTCTTCCATCTCCCATTACGTCTTCCTGTGCCTTCTCCCCCTTTCTTCCATCTCCCATTCTCTTCCTGTGCCTCTCCTCTTCTTCCCTCTCCATCTCCCATTACGTCTTCCTGTGCCTTCTCCCCCTCCCTCTCTTCCCTTTCTTTCCATCTCCCATTACGTCTTCCTGTGCCTTCTCCCCCTCTCTTTCTTTCTTCCATCTCCCATTACGTCTTCCAGTGCCTTCTCCCCCTCTCTTCCCTTTCTTCCATCTCCCATTACGTCTTCCTGTGCCTTCTCCCCCTTTCTTCCCTTTCTTCCCTTTCTTCCATCTCCCATTACGTCTTCCTGTGCCTTCTCCCCCCCCTCTCTTCCCTTTCTTTTTCCATCTCCCATTACGTCTTCCTGTGCCTTCTCTCCCCCTCTCTCTTCCCTTTCTTCCATCTCCCATTACGTCTTCCTGTGCCTTCTCCCCCTCTCTTTTCCCTTTCTTTCCATCTCCCATTACGTCTTCCTGTGCCTTCCTCCCCTCTCTTCCTTTCCCATTTTCTTCCATCTCCCATTACGTCTTCCTGTGCCTTCTCCCCCGCCCTCTCTTCTTCCATCTCCCATTACGTCTTCCTGTGCCTTCTTCTCCCCCCTCTTCCCTTTTCTTCCATCTCCCATTACGTCTTCCCTGTGCCTTCTCCCCCTCTTTCTTCCCTTTCTTTCTTCCATCTCCCATTACGTCTTCCTGTGCCTTCTCCCCCTTTTCTTCCATCTCCCTTACGTCTTCCTGTGCCTTCTCCCCCTTTCTTCCATCTCTCATTACTTCTTCCTGTGCCTTCTGCCCCTCTCTTCCCTTTCTTCCATCTCCCCTTACCTCTTCCTGTGCCTTCTTCTCCCCTCTCTTCCCTTTCTTCCATCTCCATTACGTCTTCCTGTGCCTTCTCCCCCCTCTCTTCCCTTTCTTCCATCTCCCATTACGTCTTCCTGTGCCTTCTCCCCCTTTCTTCCCTTTCTTCCATCTCCCATTACGTCTTCCTGTGCCTTCTCCCCCTTTCTTCCCTTTCTTCCATCTCCCATTACGTCTTCCTGTGCCTTCTCCCCCCTTTTCCCTTTCTTCCATCTCCCATTACGTCTTCCTGTGCCTTCTCCCCCCTCTTCCCTTTCTTCCATCTCCCATTACGTCTTCCTGTGCCTTCCCTCCCCCTCTTCCCTTTCTTCCATCTCCCATTACGTCTTCCTGTGCCTTCTCCCCCTCTTCCCTTTCTTCCATCTCCCATTACGTCTTCCTGTGCCTTCTCCCCCTCTCTTCCCTTCTTCCATCTCCCATTACGTCTTCCTGTGCCTTCTCCCCCTCTTTCTTTCCATCTCCCATTACGTCTTCCTGTGCCTTCTCCCCCTTTCTCTTCCATCTCTCCCATTACGTCTTCCTGTGCCTTCTCCCCCTCTCTTTTCCCTTTCTTTCCCTCCTTACGTCTTCCTGTGCCCTCTCTCCCCCTTTCTTCCATCTCCCATTACGTCTTCCTGTGCCTTCTCCCCCCCTCTCTTCCCTTTCTTCCATCTCCCATTACGTCTTCCTGTGCCTTCTCCCCCTCTCCTCCCCTTTCTTCCATCTCCCATTACGTCTTCCTGTGCCTTCTCCCTCCTTCTCTCCCCTTCTCCCCCTTTCTTTCCATCTCCCATTACGTCTTCCGTGCCTTTCTCCCCTCTCTTTTCCTTTCTTCCATCTCCCATTACGTCTTCCTGTGCCTTCTCCCCCTCTCTTTTCTTTCTTTTCCATCTCCCATTACGTCTTCCTGTGCCTTCTCCCCCTTTCTTCCATCTCCCATTACGTCTTCCGTCCTTCTCCCCCTCTCTTCCCTTTCTTCCATCTCCACTCCCATTACGTCTTCCTGTGCCTTCTCCCCCTTTCTTCCATCTCCCATTACGTCTTCCAGTGCCTTCTCCCCCTCTCTTTTTCCCCCCCTTCTTTCCCTTTCTTCCATCTCCCATTACGTCTTCCTGTGCCTTCTCCCCCTCTCTTCCTTTCTTCCATCTCCCATTACGTCTTCCTGTGCCTTCTCCCCCCTCTCTTTCCCTTTCTTCCATCTCCCATTACGTCTTCCTGTGCCTTCTCCCCCTCTCTTTCCCTTTCTTCCTCTTCCATCTCCCCGTCTTTCCTTCTCTCCCTCCCCCTTCTCCCCCTCTCTTCCTTCTTCCCTTTCTTCCATCTCCCATTACGTCTTCCTGTGCCTTCTCCCCCTCTCTTCCCTTTCTTTTCTCCCCATTACGTCTTCCTGTGCCTTCTCTCCCCCCTCTCTTCCCTTTCTTCCATCTCCCATTACGTCTTCCTGTGCCTTCTCCCCCTCTCTTCCCTTTCTTCCATCTCCCATTACGTCTTTCCTGTGCCTTCTCCCCCTCTCTTCCCTTTCCATCTCCCATCTCCCATTACGTCTTCCTGTGCCTTCTCCCCCTCTCTTCCCTTTCTTCCATCTCCCATTACGTCTTCCTGTGCCTTCTCCCCCTCTCTCTTCCCTTTCTTCCATCTCCCATTACGTCTTCCTGTGCCTTCTCCCCCCCTCTCTTCCCTTTCTTCCATCTCCCATTACGTCTTCCTGTGCCTTCTCTCCCCCTTCTTCCCCTTTCTTCCCTTCCTTTCTTCCATCTCCCATTACGTCTTCCTGTGCCTTCTCCCCCTCTCTTCCCCTTTCTTCCATCTCCCATTACGTCTTCCTGTGCCTTCTCCCCCCTCTCTTCCCTTTCTTCCATCTCCCATTACTACTTCCTGTGCCTTCTCCCCCTCTCTCTTCCCTTTCTTCCATCTCCCATTACGTCTTCCTGTGCCTTCTCCCCCTTCTCTCTTCCCTTTTCTTCCATCTCCCATTACGTCTTCCTGTGCCTTCTCCCCCCTCTCTTCGTCTTCTTTCTTCCCTTTCTTCCATCTCCCATTACGTCTTCCTGTGCCTTCTCCCCCTCTCTTCCCTTTCTTCCATCTCCCATTACGTCTTCCTGTGCCTTCTCCCCCTCTCTTCCCTTTCTTCCATCTCCCATTACGTCTTCCTGTGCCTTCTCCCCCCTTCTTCCCTTTCTTCCATCTCCCATTACGTCTTCCTGTGCCTTCTCCCCCTCTCTTCCCTTTCTTCCATCTCCCATTACGTCTTCCTGTGCCTTCTCCCCCTCTCTTCCCTTTCTTCCATCTCCCATTACGTCTTCCTGTGCCTTCTCCCCCTCTCTTCCCTTTCTTCCATCTCCCATTACGTCTTCCTGTGCCTTCTCCCCCTTTCTTCCCTTTCTTCCATCTCCCATTACGTCTTCCTGTGCCTTCTCCCCCTCTCTTCCTTTTCTTCCATCTCCCATTACGTCTTCCTGTGCCTTCTCCCCCTTTCTTCCCTTTTCTTCCATCTCCCATTACGTCTTCCTGTGCCTTCTCCCCCTTTCTCCATCTCCCTTCTTCTTCTTCTCCCTTTCTTCCATCTCCCATTCCGTCTATCTGTGCCTTCTCCCCCTTTATTTCCTTCCCTTCTTCCCTTTCTTCCATCTCCCATTACGTCTTCCTGTGCCTTCTCCCCCTTTCTTCCCTTTCTTCCATCTCCCATTACGTCTTCCTGTGCCTTCTCCCCATTTCTTCCCTTTCTTCCATCTCCCATTACGTCTTCCTGTGCCTTCTCCCCCTTTCTTCCCTTTCTTCCATCTCCCATTACGTCTTCCTGTGCCTTCTCCCCCTTTCTTCCATCTCCCATTACGTCTTCCTGTGCCTTCTCCCCCTTTCTTCCATCTCCCATTACGTCTTCCTGTGCCTTCTCCCCCTTTCTTCCCTTTCTTCCATCTCCCATTACGTCTTCCTGTGCCTTCTCCCCCTTTCTTCCCTTTCTTCCATCTCCCATTACGTCTTCCTGTGCCTTCTCCCCCTTTCTTCTTCCCTTTCTTTCCATCTCCCATTACGTCTTCCTGTGCCTTCTCTCCCCCTTTCTTCCCTTTCTTCCATCTCCCCTTACGTCTTCCTGTGCCTTCTCCCCCTTTCTTCCCTTCTTCCATCTCCCATTACGTCTTCCTGTGCCTTCTCCCCTCTTCCCTTTCTTCCATCTCCCCTTTCCCCTTCCTGTGCCTTCCCCCCCCCTCTTCCTTTCTTCCATCTCTTCCATCTCCCATTACGTCTTCCTGTGCCTTCTCCCCCTTTCTTCCCTTTCTTCCATCTCCCATTACGTCTTCCTGTGCCTTCTCCCCCTTTCTTCCCTTTCTTCCATCTCCCATTACGTCTTCCTGTGCCTTCTCCCCCTTTCTTCCCTTTCTTCCATCTCCCATTACGTCTTCCTGTGCCTTCTCCCCCTTTCTTCCCTTTCTCTTCCATCTCCCATTACGTCTTCCTGTGCCTTCTCCCCTTTTCTTCCCTTTTCTTCCATCTCCCATTACGTCTTCCTGTGCCTTCTCCCCCTCTCTTCCCTTTCTTCCATCTCCCATTACGTCTTCCTGTGCCTTCTCCCCCTTTCTTCCCTTTCTTCCATCTCCCATTACGTCTTCCTGTGCCTTCTCCTCTCCCCCTTTCTTCCCTTTCTTCCATCTCCCATTACGTCTTCCTGTGCCTTCTCCCCCTTTCTTCTTCTTTCCCTTTCTTCCATCTCCCATTACGTCTTCCTGTGCCTTCTCCCCCCTTTCTTCCCTTCCCTTACTTCCATCTCCCATTACTTCTTCCTGTGCCTTCTCCCCCTTTCTTCCCTTTCTTCCATCTCCCATTACGTCTTTGTGTGCCTTCGCACCCTTTCTTCTCTTACTTCCACCTCCCATTACGTCTTCCTGTGCCTTCTCCCCCTTTCTTCTCTTTCTTCCATCTCCCATTACGTCTTCCTGTGCCTTCTCCCCCCTTTCTTCCTTTCTTCCATCTCCCATTACGTCTTCCTGTGCCTTCTCCCCCTCTCTTCCCTTTCTTCCATCTCCCATTACGTCTTCCTGTGCCTTCTCTCCCCCTTTCTTCTTCCCTTTCTTCCATCTCCCATTACGTCTTCCTGTGCCTTCTCCCCCTTTCTTCCCTTTCTTCCATCTCCCATTACGTCTTCCTGTGCCTTTCTCCCCCTTTCTTCCCTTTCTTCCCATCTCCCATTACGTCTTCCTGTGCCTTCTCCCCCTCTCTTCCCTTTCTTCCATCTCCCATTACGTCTTCCTGTGCCTTCTCCCTTTTCTTCCCTTTCTTCCATCTCCCATTACGTCTTCCTGTGCCTTCTCCCCCTCTCTTCCCTTTCTTCCATCTCCCATTACGTCTTCCTGTGCCTTCTCCCCCTTTCTTCCCTTTTCTTCCATCTCCCATTACGTCTTCCTGTGCCTTCTCCCCCCCTTCCCTTTCTTCCATCTCCCATTACGTCTTCCTGTGCCTTCTTCTCCCCCTTTCTTCCCTTTTCTTCCATCTCCCATTACGTCTTCCTGTGCCTTCTCCCCCTCTCTTCCCTTTCTTCCATCTCCCATTACGTCTTCCTGTGCCTTCTCCCCCTCTTTCTTCCCTTTCTTCCATCTCCCATTACGTCTTCCTGTGCCTTCTCCCCCTTTCTTCCCTTTCTTCCATCTCCCATTACGTCTTCCTGTGCCTCCCCTTCTCCCCCTTTCTTCCCTTTCTTCCCTTTCTTCCATCTCCCATTACGTCTTCCTGTGCCTTCTCCCCCTCTCTTCCTTTTCTTCCATCTCCCATTACGTCTTCCTGTGCCTTCTCCCCCTTTCTTCCCTTTTCTTCCATCTCCCATTACGTCTTCCTGTGCCTTCTCCCCCTTTCTTCCATCTCCCATTACGTCTTCCTGTGCCTTCTCCCCCTGTCTTCTTCCCTTTTCTTCCATCTCCCAGTACGTCTTCCAGTGCCTTCTCCCCCTTTTCTTCCCTTTCTTCCATCTCCCATTACGTCTTCCTGTGCCTTCTCCCCCTTTCTTCCATCTCCCATTACGTCTTCCTGTGCCTTCTCCCCCTCTCTTCCCTTTTCTTCCATCTCCCATTACGTCTTCCTGTGCCTTCTCCCCCTTTCTTCCCTTTTCTTCCATCTCCCATTACGTCTTCCTGTGCCTTCTCCCCCTTTCTTCCATCTCCCATTACGTCTTCCTGTGCCTTCTCCCCCTTTCTTCCCTTTCTTCCATCTCCCATTACGTCTTCCTGTGCCTTCTCCCCCTTTCTTCCCTTTCTTCCATCTCCCATTACGTCTTCCTGTGCCTTCTCCCCTCTCTTCCCCTTTCTTCCTTCTTTTCTTCCATCTCCCATTACGTCTTCCTGTGCCTTCTCCCCTTTCTTCCCTTTCTTCCATCTCCCATTACGTCTTCCTGTGCCTTCTCTCCCCCTTTCTTCCCTTTTCTTCCATCTCCCATTACGTCTTCCTGTGCCTTCTCTCCCCCTTTCTTCCCCTTTCCTTCCATCTCCCATTACGTCTTCCTGTGCCTTCTCCCCCTTTCTTACCCTTTTCTTCCATCTCCCATTACTTCTTCCTGTGCCTTCTCCCCCTTTCTTCCCTTTCTTCCATCTCCCATTACGTCTTCCTGTGCCTTCTCCCCCTTTCTTCCCTTTCTTCCATCTCCCATTACGTCTTCCTGTGCCTTCTCCCCCTCTTCCTTTCTTCCATCTCCCATTACGTCTTCCTGTGCCTTCTCCCCCTCTCTTCCTTTTCTTCCATCTCCCATTACGTCTTCCTGTGCCTTCTCCCCTTTTCTTCCTTTTCCTTCCATCTCCCATTACGTCTTCCTGTGCCTTCTCCCTTTCTCTTCCATCTCCCATTACGTCTTCCTGTGCCTTCTCTCCCCCTCTTCTTCCCTTTTCTTCCATCTCCCATTACGTCTTCCTGTGCCTTCTCCCTCTCCTTTCTTCTTCTTCCCTTTCTTCCATCTCCCATTACGTCTTCCTGTGCCTTCTCCCCCTTTCCCTTTTCCATCTCCCATTACGTCTTCCTGTGCCTTCTCCTTCTCTTCCTTTTCTTCCATCTCCCATTACGTCTTCCTGTGCCTTCTTTTTTCTCTCCCCTTTTCTTCCATCTCCCATTACGTCTTCCTGTGCCTTCTCCCCCTTTCTTCCATCTCCCATTACGTCTTCCTGTGCCTTCTCCCCCCTTTCTTCCATCTCCCATTACGTCTTCCTGTGCCTTCTCTCCCCCTTTCTTCCATCTCCCATTACGTCTTCCTGTGCCTTCTCCCCCTTTCTTCCATCTCCCATTACGTCTTCCTGTGCCTTCTCCCCCTTTCTTCCATCTCCCATTACGTCTTCCTGTGCCTTCTCCCCCCTTTCTTCCTTCTTCCATCCCATTACGTCTTCCTGTGCCTTCCTTTCTTCCCCTTTTCTTCCATCTCCCATTACGTCTTCCTGTGCCTTCTCCCCCTTTCCCCTCTTTCTTCCATCTCCCATTACGTCTTCCTGTGCCTTCTCCCCCTTTCTTCCATCTCCCATTACGTCTTCCTGTGCCTTCTCCCCCTTTCTTCCATCTCCCATTACGTCTTTCTGTGCCTTCTCCCCTTTTCTTCCATCTCCCATTACGTCTTCCTGTGCCTTCTCCCCCTTTCTTCCATCTCCCATTACGTCTTCCTGTGCCTTCTCCTTCTCCCCCTTTCTTCCCTTTTCTTCCATCTCCCATTACGTCTTCCTGTGCCTTCTCCCCCTTTCTTCCATCTCCCATTACGTCTTCCTGTGCCTTCTCCCCCTTTCTTCCCTTTTCTTCCATCTCCCATTACGTCTTCCAATGCCTTCTCCCCCTCTTTTCCCTTTCATTCCAGCTCCAATTCTGTTCTCTTGCTTGTGCCTCTTTTCCCCCCATCCTGTTCCCAGAAACTTTCAGTAGCAGGTAAACAGTTGTTCTTGTGGTTTGTGTACGGGGTCTACTTCGTTACTCAATTTAACCATGGCACTCTCTCTGGCTCTGATACACTATAATTGGGTTAAGGGAGAACACAAAAAGGGTAGACACACACAGACACACACGTGTACACATTTTATTTACCCTGTTGTATTGTATTATTATGTATGTATGTATATGTGTATATATATGTGTATATGTATATATGGTGTTAAATATATATATATATATACATTTAGGTTTCTACAACTTACAAGGCAGACAGGGCTCTTTAGCCATGGTAGGGGAAAGAAAACCCTGATCAAAAACTCGAGTGAGCTACACTCATAAGCTTTGGATAGCAACTGACCTAGGAGAAGGAAAACTCTGATCACAAACCCATAGCATGATCGTAAAGCCCGAGGTCTTCGAGGAATACTGCCTTACAGAGGCGAAGAGACTCGAGTATCCTCTTGATCAGTGAAGCTATACTAGCTCAGGTCCAGCCATGCTAAGCAGGTTCACTGTCAGGGATCCGATTAAAAGAGTTCTAGCTCACCAACATTTCCTAAGCCAGCGCTGTGAGTCCCATTGCTTAACCCTCCCAAACAACCACTATGACAAGCACAACAAAACAATGGCCCTTAATTCCCAGCAGCTCTGAAGCAACTGACCACGGCGGCGGTCAGACGTGCTCCAGAGCAGGGGGTGCTAAGAATCTCTGGAGACAAACAGGCCTTTTTGGAATTTGACCCTTGGAACCTACAATGCCCAAACCTTGACCACTGAAGCAAACTGGCTATCCTCGACGACGAGGAACTGAAAAGTGTTAAAAGGGGATATCGCAGGTCTTAGCGAAGTTAGAAGAACAGTTGAGGCATTCATTGAATTGCCTGGCAGTCACGTGTTATGTTATAAAGGAAACTATGAAACTTACTTCTATTCAACTTAAGCACTTTTCACTTTCGAATTATAATAATAATAATAACAATACAAAACAATAATAATAATAAGTTACGTAAATCACACAGGTGACACCAAGCATGGCCGGGGGTGTTGCCTTTCTTTACTACCATCTCGTAGCCCAGGAGACAATGATGGAGGTGGAGGGACGTTGTGACCCCCCCAACATCCACTGTAGCTCCAGGTCCCTCTCATGGTACTTGTCTGGGGGCATCAGATAAATGGGTACATACATAATTATAGTACCTATCCTACGGGGCACACTCACAGATCCTCACTACATGGCCACCACCATCACCACGGCTGTCATGTGTGTGCCACACAAACACAGAGAAGTGCACAGACGGACAGACACACAACGCAATTATTGCAATACTACGGCACCCTCCAGGGGCTATGTAAAATTACAGTGCCCACTCACCATCCACTGTCGCACCAGGTCCCTCTCACTGTACTCGTCTGGGGGCAGGAGAAAACGGGTACAGACATCATTACAATATTACAGAAACGGGCACAAACATAATTACAGTATTACAGAAACGGGCACAAATATAATTGCAGCATTACAGAAATGGGCACAAACATAATTACAGTATTACAGAAACGGGCACAAACAT
Source organism: Paralithodes platypus (assembly GCA_032716605.1). Taxonomy (NCBI): domain Eukaryota; kingdom Metazoa; phylum Arthropoda; class Malacostraca; order Decapoda; family Lithodidae; genus Paralithodes; species Paralithodes platypus. The sequence continues at coordinate 10,823,631 of CM064558.1, forward strand.
AATTACAGAAACGGGCACAAATATAATTGCAGCATTACAGAAATGGGCACAAACATAATTACAGTATTACAGAAACGGGCACAAACATAATTGCAGCATTACAGAAACGGGCACAAACATGATTACAGTATTACAGAAACAGGTACAAACATGATTACAGTATTACAGAAACAGGTACAAACATCATTACAGTATTACAGAAACAGGTAAAAACATAATTACTGTATTACAGAAACGGGCACAAACATGATTACAGTATTACAGAAACGGGCACAAACATCATTACAGTATTACAGAAACAGGCACAAACATCAGTACTGTAGCTGCAGATCCCTCTTACTGTACTTGGCTGGGGCACGAGCGAAAACGGGTACAGACATAATTACAATATTCAACACTCTAACTCTAGAGTAGATATGAAGTGGGTTGTAAAGGCGTATCCCTCAATACCTTCACCTGACCTGATAATAGTGAAATATTGACAATACAAATTTGACGATGATGCACCAGTATTATAAATTATGCAATGATTACTATACCGATGACTAATAGCACCGGTGATGATGGTGTTGATGCCGGGAGAGAGAGAGAGGGCTAACCCTTTGTGTACCGGCGAAGTGTTTTATGCTATATTCAAGCTATAAATGTACGATTTTGTGCAGCTTAAGAAGGATGTATGGTAGTAAAAAGGCTGATTAAGATAGTTCGAAGCCTTTATATTGTTATATGTTCTTCAAAAGCTGAAAAAAATCCTCTAATAGTAGCCAGAATAAATATAAAAAGACGTCTCTGGCACATACATTGTTGTTAATAGAGGGTATTGATTGGCCTTTACCATCAGCTTAATGATAGTAATGAGCCACTGATCGGCGCTAATGGGGTAATGGTGGTTGATGGGGTAATATAGAGGTAGTTGGGGGTTGAAGGAGGTTGTTCTTGAGGATATACGCTGAGAGTAATCCAGCTATCCCCTGTTCCAAATAGGTAGTCCAGAAATCGTGAACACTAACCTCTGTAACTCAAAAAGGGTTAGAATAAATTAGCTGTACATTTCCACAACTGTTCCCTAGCTGACCCTTCCCAAATGGTGGAAATATTAGCTAGATTACTTTTGGTTTGTGAGTTATAAAGTTTAATATTCAAGAGTTATGGCATACTTATTTGGAACAGGGAAACCTCGCTCAAACACCTCCTCACATTAATATCACTACACTAAACAAGCCACCACACTTCTTTCCCCCCTCCAAAAAAATAAAAAATAAAATATATAATATATATATATATATATATATATATATATATATATATATATATATATATATATATATAATGTTTAAAAAAGCAACTATCACTTGAAATTTGGGAGAGACACTTGTTACAGGCAGTTTTTCCTGTTGTCGCCTTCATACACATAACAGATAATTAAAACAAAATGTGTTGGTGGTGGGGGGGGGTTGTACTGTATATTATTTGGAGTTATGCTGGAGATAGTGGTTGGGATGGGGGGGTATTAGAGAGGTTTATTGTAGTGGGGATTTATATTTGTTTTGAATTGTGCTGGATATGGTGGTTGTGATGATGGGAGTGGTAGTGGTGATGGTGGTTGATGTGGTAATATAGTGGTAGTTGTGGTGAACAATGGATGAGGTAATGGTGGTTGATGTGGCAGTAGTGGTAGTGGTACATTTACCTATAATTAGTACACTTAATTATTCATTTGATAGTATAGTTTGTGTTCAAGATAAAACACATAAAGGCATATTGGAGGGCCAACCTTCCAAAGGTTTAGCAATCATGTGGAGAAAGATTTTGATAAATTAATTGAACCAGTTTATTTTAATGCTATAATGGTATAATTTTAAAGTCGTTTGGGCATAAATATTTCATTGTACATGTATATTTACCCTGAGATAAACAGAACAATGAATATCGTGCCACATTGGCATTAGTAGTAAATGTGATCATTGAGCAAAATGTGTATGATATTATTAGTGGTGATTGTATGCTACAGATTTTAAAAAGGGTCAATTTATGGATGACCCGACTACGTTTATTGATAACAATAATCTGTGTATTAGTGATGAAGTGCTACCAGTGATACCTTTACGTATTTATGTCCTAGTAAAAGTGTTCTTAGCTGGCTACATCATATCCTATCTTCTGAAAGTATGCAAGAGAAAATAGATAATAATATCTTTATACGATACGACCTTTCATTATTTGATCATTTTCCCATAAGTTTTAAAGTAAATATCGAGATAAATCAGAAAAGTGTGCATACCGATTCAGTAATTTAGCAGTTTATTAATTGGAAGTTATTTAACTCTAATGATGTAATTTCAAGATATCAAAACAAAGTGAGTATAGGTATCACTGGTTACGACTTAATGAATTTTGAATGTCTCATATGCTGTTCATATAACTGTTCACATTCAAATAATATTAAGAAACTGGAGCATATCTATGATAAATTTGCTTAACCCCTTCTGTTCCGGTGACGTCTTTTGAATTTGATTTCAGCTACTTAAGACGATTTCGTGTAGCTTTCGAAGGATATATGGCAGCTTAAAGTATTAATTGAGTAGTCTGTAGTTTTTAATAATGTAGACATCCTTCCAAAGCTGAATAAAATCGCCTAATAGTAGCCAAAATAAAGTGAAAAAGATGTAGCCGGTAAAGAAGGGGTTAAGTTTGTATTAATGCCTCAGCATAATGTATACTAAACATCAACAGAGGTTATGAAATAAAGCCAGGATGGAATGATGATGTTCGTAATTTACATAATATATTTTGTATTATTGTATTCACAACACCAAACACCTTCAATGAAATTAATGAAAGCATATATGTGATCCACCAGAATTCGAACCCGGGTTATCACACACATATTTTTAGACACCTTAACCATTACACCACCAAGACGATTTAAAGTAGCAAGGGAGATATTTTGTATTTGGAAGAGGAATACCTGCCTGTTAGTTACAAGGCTATTAAACAACAAAGGTTATTTGGATATACAGATTGAAGGTGAATATGATCCAAGTCTGATACCAGACAAATTTCGCAAACATATACAAATGTATTTGATGACCAGAATTGTCAATCTAAAGGTAATTTTGAAGTTTTAAGATTAAAACAAGATGTTCGAAGATGTACAATAATTAGGACCATTAACTTGGATGATATAAATAGAGCCATATCGGAGTTGAATCGTGTTCTTGGTCACGATGTTTTGAAGTTTTGTCCAGAAAATGCAAGAGGTTTACTTGCTTAATTATTTTCAGCGTTTAATGTTCATTGCTTTATACCAAATAGTATGATAATTGGAGTCATTCTTCCTCTTATTAAAGTTTGAGGTAAATATCAACATTTAATTGATAACTACAGGCCTATAATATAATCTCGTTTTTCTAAAGATATTTGAATATTGTTTAAAATATAAATTAACAAATTATGTCGACTTTAATGGGGCAACATAGCTTTAGAGCGAACCATGCAACTCTTTCGGCAGGTTAAATTTTCAAGGAAACTGTTTTACGCTATAAAACTTCATGATCGAATATATATGAGAGTTTCATTGACTTTAGGACAGTTTTTAATAGATAGAATCATTTTAAACTAATCCAGACACTTTTAGAACTATGTATTCCTCATTACCTTGTAAGCATTTTGTTTTATTTTTACAGAAACCAAATGGTAGCTGCCATACATAGAAATGCACTTTCAAAGCCCTGGCAGATTATGAACAGAGTGAGACAGGGAGCAATTTTATATCCTTTACTGTTGTATATAGTAATTTACTGTTGTAATAGTAATTATGTACTGTTGTATATATGATGTATCTCCTATAATGTTGTATATATTTTAATGTATATATTGATCAATTAATCAAAACTATATCTAATTGCAAAATTGGATGTAGTCTTGGTAATAGTATGAGTAATATAATTGCCAATGCAGACGAAATAGTACTTCTAGCACCAACACCACAAGGATTACTAAAGTTACTAAACATTTTGGAACATGAAACGAAGAAGTCAGATATTCAAGTGAATGCTAATAAATCAGTGTGTATGTTTTTTTTAGTAAAACTGATAATATATATGGTTTGCCAAGATTGAAGCTGCTTAATGGTGAAACACTGATCAATGTACGTGACCATAGGCACTTTGGATTAATTATTAATGATAAATTTAATAATGATAAAGATATTATAAGGACTAGAAATAAGTGTTATAGCGAGTTCAGTTGTATTTGACGTGCATTCCATAATGTCAATGTTTGTATTAACTGCTTAAGTTTTTATGGTACAGAATTATGTTTTTCCAATAAGCGGTGTGGTGTTCCACAAACACAATTTGTGGTGGGATACCACAACGTCATTAAGAAGACTTTAAAACTATAATACTGGGAGAGCAACCATAGAGAATGTGATTTAGCAGGGTTAATGACATTCACTCATCTAATTAATTGGCAACAAATACGATTTGCTCAGAGATGTATGATGAAGCCTTGTATCGCTTTAAGACAATGATTACTAAATAATAATGATAGCTTATATTTGATGAAGGAAGTGAAGAATATGTTATTGAATATAATATAGACTGCTTAATGGAATATGCCATTGACGCACTCAAATCTAGAATTACTTTTGTTCAAAACCGTGCACCAACTAAATGATAAATGTGTATCACACTCCTATTACTATGTACAATGTTCTATGCAACTTTTATGAAATAAAATATTGAGTCTGAGTTTGAGTTAATCAATCTATCTATCTGTTTGTCTGCCTGTAGTCGTACTTTACACAGCTGAATGTAATCACACATACACGCAAATTTAACCATAAATACGAGCCTTGGCACAATTACACACAAACTCTAACACACACATACACAGTGAAGCACCTCTTACACGCACACATGCCTACACCAATAAAACACACGCACATTATAATAACTATATCATTAATTAATTACGCAAGTCTGGGAGAATAAGTATTCCCATCAAGCAGTAATGGTTTTAATTATTCTAAATATGACCAGTTCATCAAACTTATTAAATCTGCCTAGTCCGTTCCAGTCTATAATACATCTTGTGCGAGCAGTGGTGAGGGGTGATTTAAGGGGCAATGGTCGGTTTTTCTGGACCCCCTTCTCACTCATGATTAGCCCCATCAGTTATGACATTATAAGAAGTTTACCTCATTGGTTACATTTGTTGTCAATAATCAAATATTTCGTGCGATTTAGGTGTCGATTTTTTCATGGCGAGCGATAGCGAGCCTGTAATTCTAAGAGGAACCGGCCTTCGCCCAGTACATTTTTCTACCGAGCAATGTACAAATATTTCTTGAAGGGGGGTCTTGGGGATGTTATTTTATAGTTTGATGGAAACCTAGCGAGGAAACTAAACAAATAATATATAATTGAGTAAATCGATATACCATTAAATATCATAACGTCTCCTTAATTGTGTGAGTAGGGTGGATTATCTGGTGACATGAGCTATTACGGGGCATAATTACCATCATCTCGGGATAATTATCAATTTTGGACGAAAAGTGGCTGAATTTGCCACAGTATTAAGTTAATCTGGGTGTGTGGACGGGTGGGGATATATATATATATATGCATATAACAAACGCCAGGCAAAAATTAAACACTCTAGCATTCGGAATACCATTCATTCACCATGCTACATATTTTCCACAACAAAGTCGCTTCACTGCAACATTTGGAATTTAGGGGACCTACCTCTTTTTACTCTTGAGGTACTCATGAGGGCGTCAGTGAATTTCGTCTGAGTTCAATAATACTTATGACACTTATAGGGGACCTAAAAAGAGAGAGATGTCTGTAATCTTAAATCTCTAGGGCAATTAGTTTTTGAGTTAGGTAAGAATTAGTGTGTACATTTGATGACGTTTTAATAAATTAAAGGAATCCTTCTAGGTTTGTTGTTTAAACGGGTACAGAGACCTTTAGATATTCTCCCTAACAAACTTCCTCCGTGCATTCCTATCATTTGCTATTTATTTTGTTTCATTCTTTATCTGTTTACTTCTTTGACATTCATTGAGACCCATATCATACCATCTTCTTCTCTGCCTTCCACGTTTTCTTTCTTGCACTTCACTGACATACATCCTTTTTGGTACTAATTTTTCAGTAATTATATATATACTGTATGATATATGCACACATACCGAACACACACATATTTTAAATTATGGTTCCCCCCCCCCCCCCCTCTCTCCCACCCACACACACAAATCCACACACGCACATAAAGCCATGCAAACATATAAATAACCCCCACCAACACACACAGTAACACGTAGTCTCAACCCTTATCTGCCCCACCTAGTATAGTGTGACAGTCAGTGCCGAGGTGATGTAGGGGAGTTTATCCTCTTTCCACTCTTACTGTTTCACGGGTAGGTGGCAACTCTCTCTCTCTCTCTCTCTCTCTCTCTCTCTAATAATAATACTAAATTTTTTGGGTGTGATATCATTTCTCTCCGATTCATTAAAGATTCATTACCTGTTATTGCTTTTTACCTAGCAATCATTATTAACAACTCCATTGTCACTCCATTGTACACTATGGAAGAACGCTATCGTCACGCTTATCGTTACACCACCTTTTTAAAAGCGGAGATAATAATGATGCCACTAATTACCGACCAATCTCATTACTCCCCATTTGTTTCAGAAATACTAGAAAAGATCGTCATTATTCAAATTTCAAATTTCCTAGAGACTAATACACTACTCTCAATAAGCCAACATGGATTCCGACCAAAATATATACCGAAACGGCCCTTACATTTATCACTAATGAAATATATAACAATGTAGATAAACAACAACAACAACGAGTGCTGAGCACGCTCACGTGTGAATCTGCAAGACCCGGGATCGAATCCCTGCCACGGCGGGCATTTAGTGGGAGTGGTTGTTGTTGTTGTTGTTTTTCCCCAAGCTGCCTGGCCGAACAGCCCCAAGGCCCCGAGCAAGGCCAAGGCCATAACCGAGCACCCCCACAGAACCCTCCCTGCCGACCACAATAAAGCCTGGGTGACCGAAGCCACTCCATGGCGGGGAGCTGAGGAGGGTGCGGAAACGCCCGGGAAACCAAAGCCCCACTCAGGGCCCTGTGCCCCTCAGCAATTATGAAGAGAAAGTTGAGGGGCAAAGGAAAGATGTGACGCTTTGGCTTCCAATCTTGGTAGATTAGGAGGTCAATCCACGCAAGAGACGCCGTCACTTGAGATCTAGAAAATATATAAGTAAAAGGAACAGTCAGAGTAAGCTATGGGTATGGCAGAGATCGCTCAGTTCTCACTCTGATAGACCAGCCCATCACCACATGACTAGAACCCAATCCTCTCAGCATCAGCTAGGAAAGGCCCTAGAAAGCCGCCTTTGGCGGGGGGATAGCTCCCCTATTTCAACAACCCGCCAGGGTGCCCAACATTACATTGAGCATTGCATTACATTACATTACATTACATTACATATCCCAAGGTTAAGGCCTTGGGTACGAACAAAACACAAACACATTTAAATTTATATGAAAACATTTCACACTGATATTTGGTATTGATAAATACGCTCAATGTAATGATTTTGTTTTCATTACATTGAGCGTATTTATTAATACCAATGTTTTCATAGAAATTTAAATTTGTTTGTGTTTTTATGTTTTGTTCAAACCCAAGGCCTTAACCTTGGGATCTGTCACTGATATCTGATATTTCGTATTGATAAATACGTTCAATGTAATGACATTACATATTACATTGAGCGTATTTATCAATACCAAATATCAGTGTGGAATGTTTTCATAGAAATTTAAATTTGTTTGTATTTTTATGTTTATATTTTTTAAACATAAACAAATTTAAATTTCTATGAAAACATTCCACACTGATATTTGGTATTGATAAATACGCTCAATGTAATAAAAAAGCATTACATTACATTACATTACATTGAGCGTATTTATCAATACCAAATATCAGTGTGGAATGTTTTCATAGCAATTTTGGTCCTAGCATGTTTCACATGCTCGCACCCAGTCAGGGGGCATCCTGACGACGTATACAGACTAAACACACATAACAAATCCACTCCAACAGCTTCCTCTCTCTCCAACACCCCTTCTCTCCTCTCTACACTCTTCAGAAAAATAAGAACAGTAGAATGTAGATACGAGGTGCCGTTGTAAAGGCTTATCCCTCAATACATCATCTGATCTGATCTAACCTTGTGTGACCTCTCTGAAGCATTTGACATGTCAATCATAACACCCTTATAAACAAACTTATTAAATTCAAAGTCAACCCATTCTTGTTTAATAGTTATCTAAATGAAAGATCGCAATCAGTTCCTATGAATAACATACTATATTCAAAATTACCAGTAACATACAGTGTTTGTCAAAGTTCAATTTTAGGCCCATTATTGTTTATTATATTTGTAAATTATATTTATGTTCTTATGATCTTTTGTTAACAGATTTAATAACTGCTCACTCCTATAATATGCCGATGACACAACTTCTATTAACTGCTCACTCCTATAATATGCCGATGACACAACTTCTATTAACTGCTCACTCCTATAATATGCCGATGACACAACTTCTATTAACTGCTCACTCCTATAATATGCCGATGACACAACTTCTATTTAATAACTGCTCACTCCTATAATATGCCGATGACACAACTTCTATTAACTGCTCACTCCTATAATATGCCGATGACACAACTTCTATTTAATAACTGCTCACTCCTATAATATGCCGATGACACAACTTCTATTTAATAACTGCTCACTCCTATAATATGCCGATGACACAACTTCTATTAACTGCTCACTCCTATAATATGCCGATGCACAACTTCTATTTAATAACTGCTCACTCCTATAATATGCCGATGACACAACTTCTATTTAATAACTGCTCACTCCTATAATATGCCGATGACACAACTTCTATTAACTGCTCACTCCTATAATATGCCGATGACACAACTTCTATTTAATAACTGCTCACTCCTATAATATGCCGATGAAAACAACTTCTATTTAATAACTGCTCACTCCTATAATATGCCGATGACACAACTTCTATTAACTGCTCACTCCTATAATATGCCGATGACACAACTTCTATTAACTGCTCACTCCTATAATATGCCGATGACACAACTTCTATTAACTGCTCACTCCTATAATATGCCGATGACACAACTTCTATTAACTGCTCACTCCTATAATATGCCGATGCACAACTTCTATTTAATAACTGCTCACTCCTATAATATGCCGATGCACAACTTCTATTTAATAACTGCTCACTCCTATAATATGCCGATGCACAACTTCTATTTAATAACTGCTCACTCCTATAATATGCCGATGACACAATTTCTATTTAATAACTGCTCACTCCTATAATATGCCGATGACACAACTTCTATTCAGCGACTCGGTAAATAATCTTCGTAATCTAGTTACTAAAACAGAAGACATTTTCCAAAAACGGAGGCTATATTTTATAAAAAAAAATTATCAATGATGAACGCTGACAAAACCCAATGCATATTCATAGATACTTTCAAAACTACCCAGTAATACCACCATACGCCTTAATGACAGCACTATTGAACCTACCACTCATATAATAAATCAGGGCATATATTTTGATAGACATATCAACTTTGACGTCCACATTAGTGAAATGAGTAAAACAGTAGTAGGGACACGTCGACTTATGTACATTAATAGAATAAAAGATCCCTTGTATTGGACAAATCAACTAGAACAATCGTGGTGCTAAGAATCCTAAATAATTGTAGTGGCTGATGGTAAATAAAAAAAGTTCGATCATGTCACTCCTATATTAAAGGAACTAAGATGGTTAAATATTCAAGATAAAATAACGCATGACACACTATTAGTTATTTTCAAATACCTAAACAAGCTTTACCCAGATTATCTACTAAGTCTAACTACAGTTTTCAATGTAACAGCCAGCACAACGAGACAACAATATATATGCTTTTTATTCCTAATGTTCAAACTGACATAGGGTAAATAAATTTAACGGTAAGAGGACCTAAACTTTGGAACAAACTCCCAGTTAATGTACAAACTTAAAGTAGCATAGGAACCTTTAAGACTAATGTTAAAACCTTGCTGCTAAACTCTGCATATAATTGAATTAAAACGCAAAAGCAATCTGTAGATATAACCCCCATCTCTCTCTCTCTCTCTCTCTCTCTCTCTCTCTCTCTCTCTCTCTCTCTCTCTCTCTCTCTCTCTCTCTCTCTCTCTCTCTCTCTCTCTCTCTCTCTCTCTCTCTCTCTCATCTGTGCTCTTCCGAATGACCCGTCGTTACTTTTATGTATATCAGTTTGATGACTGAGGCGTCTCGTATATAAATTATAGCTTTTGTATTGCTGGTATTAAATATTTATATTATATTATGACCTGAGTATCATTTCAGGATGTCCAGTAAAATGTTACTCTGTACTTAGGATTGAACTACCTTATATAGGCTATAACTCATTTAGTAAAACACCTAGCCATATTTAACCATCAAGACTTATTTACCCATGGCTTATACGATGGGTTTATAATATTATCTCATTTTGTTTATAAAAGAGTTTAGTCTGATCCATACGGAATGTATAATGTGATTTTACTTCCCTTACTGCCACACCACCGGGTAGAAGTAAAGCCATCTTCACACATACATGAGTCGGTGCCCGACTCCAACACGAGTGATGAAATTTCCATATTCGGCAATGACTCTGGCATACTCTTCGTGACTTGTGTTACACTCGTGTGAGTACTGTTAGTATCAGGATGTGCCCTTGGTACTCGTGACATGGCCTAGTAATTTCAAACCTGCATGAAATTTCGTGTCCATGTCACGAGTCCGAAGGCCATACGTGTAGACACGTGTTGACTCTTGTTGACTCTTGTTGACTCTTGTTGACTCTTCGTGACTTGTGTTGATTCTTGTTGAACTCTGCATAACTCTTCATGACTCGTTTGTGACCCAACTTCTTTAAAATATAATATTAAACCGTATTTAACCATATGAAAACATCAAAATTGCAAAGACCCTTTAGAAAACAGATAGAAAATATCGTAACTTTGGTGACCCTTTACAAACAGACCGCTAGTGTTATTTATGTACATTTCGTATTATTATTTTCCCTGTCATCTGCTTTCTCTCTCTTTATTACTTATATGTCTATCTACTGTATTCATTTCCATCTGTATCTAGCTATCTCCCTTATTTATCAGCCTTTATATTTTTTTATTTGGTCTCTATGGAATCTTTGAATAATTTCTGATGTGATGGGATAAATAAACTAATTATATGGCTAACACATAATGAGTAAAATGACACAAGTCGATTAAAAAAAATTAAACAATTATGTTCCCGATTCTTCAGTGAGAAGTGAAAGCAATGAGCAAAAATAAGCTTGCTATGAAACAGAGACTTAGCTTTCTGAAACGATAAATTGTCAATAGCCTAGATCAGCTTGAAAAAAGACGGGGGAAATTTATATTATATTCTTTTGTCATAATAATTATTAATGTAATGGTAGGAAAAAAAAAAAAATTCCATGGCATTAGAAACTAAACAATTATTAACACTCAAACCGCTGCACCCGACATGTGCCGGGCAAGAGATAAGTGGCCTATCTCGCAGTGCGGGATTTTGAGCACATTATCAGCTCTGAGAGAGAGTCCACGCGTTGGGAAGACGATAGGCGGACTCTGACCGTTCGGCACCACCGTTGGGCCGCAACTGGTTGGTCCGCCGCGGTCCTACACACCTCCGGCCTTGCGAGACCAGGAAAAAACTAGGGAAATTACGTTATTTTAGGGTTTTCGCCTCTCGTTGCGCGATCGCTACACAATAACCCGTGGTCGTACAAGGATGATTCAGGTGTCATTGGAAAGCTCTATTATCGCCTTTTGAAACATACATAATTGTATTACGCTCTGGCTCTTGTTTATGCATGAAAAAGAGCATGGAATGAAGCTCGTTTAGGGTAAATATGCCCGCCAGGCAGGTAGTAGAAGTTACAAACATCCCCGTAGGTAAGGGGTTAAAATGACATCAAACAACATATAATTCTGTCCATTAATAAGGGAGATAATTAGATAATGGAGATATAGATCGAAGGTCGTTAGGGCCAAGTGAGCGTAAAATGTGCGAATTATAAAATAAGCCTATACACTCTGAAAATATAAGGTGTCGGAATCATACGTTCAGCTTTACATAATAGATAGGGGGAATGTTTTTATTTGCTTGTTTTCATAATTATTATTAATGTAATGGTAGGATAGCATTTTTGTCCATTGTATAGCATTAGAAACTAAATAATGATTAAAAAAACATGAAACAAGAAATAATTCTGTTCATTAATAAGGAAGATAATTAGATACAGAAGATAAATACAGTAGATTGATAGAGGGGAAGAGGTCATTCGGTCTAAGCAAGCGATAATGTGTGCGACAATTTATGAAATTTCTATCGCTATTTCTTTTCTTTATATATTTTTCTATATATTTGTACTATATACTTTTTACTTGTTATTTTCTATCTGTCTATTTTACTGTCCTACTTTTCATTCTGGGGACGGTAGGCTAGGAATCCTCCTCCCCTTGTAAATTTCATCTACTAGTCGAGACAGAGAAAGGGGTGAGGGAACGCGAAAGTGGTACCACACCATAAAAATTGGAACTTTAAATGTTTCTGTTTGGTCTATCTCGAGTCGGCCACCCCCAGCTACGGGGTGTGCATGAGTATATACATACATACACACAATCATACATACATGCCGGTACATTGTCCGATGACACCCCAGATGACAGCACTCTTCGTGACTCTTGTTACACTCTTGTTGACCCTTGTCACACTCTTGTTGACTTGTGTTGACTCGTACCGACTCTTTGTTTTCGTACCCTGGAATTTGACCGTTATATTTCAAATTTCCTCAACTCGTGTTGGGTTCGTGTTACACTCTTTGTGACTCCTGTTGACTCTCCGTGACACGTACTGACTCTTGGATGAACACGTACCGACTCTTGTTGACTATTGGTGATTCGGGAACAGTGACCTACTCGGGCTGCTTCTTGCCAGAATCACGAAAAGTGTCACCCATCGTTCACTCATGCTGGACTCGGGCACCGACTCGTGTATGTGTGAAGATGGCTTAAGTGGACAACTCACTCTTCAACCAGACATTGGTCGAGGCAGACACAACACTCTAGGCCTCCTTTACTCCCTTAAGGGGATACTACTCGCTTTTTATGGACCTCCTTCTCCCTCGTGTTTAGCATATTAGTTTTGAGATTGCCAGACGTTCCTTCCATTAGTTTGGCGATTTTAATACCTTTCGCCCCATTTCGTCAATTTCAAGACCTTGCATGCCATTTAGATGTCTATCTTTTTCCTGGTGAGCGATAGCGAGCCTGTAATTTTAAGAGGAACCGGCCTTTGGCCGGGAAATTTTTCTATCAAAAAATTTACAAATTTATCTTGAAGGGGGGTCTAGGGGGTGTTTTTTTAAGCTTGATGTAGGTCTAGCGAGAAAACTAAAACAAATATATACAATATATACATATATAGACCAAAAACCAAGCAGTACCCCCTTAACGCGGCTATCACACAGCCTATTGAGTTCCTTATAACTCACTATCACCTTAACCCTTGTCTAGCGGGGTTTTTTGGGGCTATTTTGGGCATATTCAGGCCCTCCTGAATGATCAATCAAGTATCTGCATGAAAATAAATTTATTCAGCAAAAAACTAGGCACTAAAAGCTTCAAAATGAGACCAGAACGAGCTACGTAGCACTCGTGGTTCTCATACAGTGGTGCCACCATCATGAGAGTTTAGCGTATAGCGGCATATTTTTTCCCACTATGCTCACTAATGGTAACACTGCCGTCCTCTCGAGAACAGAGGGAGCGTGAGTCAGTGGGTGGCGGTAAGCCCTGGGTGTCGGACGTGTGGCCTGCTGCACTCCCGGCCATTTGCACTCGATTTTAACCCTTTAAATGCCTTAATAATGCTACTAACTTGCTGCAAATTGGTGCACGACTTAAGTCGAGCGCCGCTCTTTAAGGGTTAAGTTAAGCTACACTTACTTTCATTACTGACTTATGTGTTTAACCCGGGAACTGCAGGGAGACTCTTAAGAGTTCCCCCGGCGGACTGCGGGAAGACTCTTAAGAGTAAGGGGGGAAAAAAATCCATTTAAAACACCACAATTTTTTTTTTTTTTTTTTTTTTTTTTTTTTTTTTTTTTTTTTGGCCCCTGGGCCATGCCAAATATCACTCATCCACCTCCCCTCCTTCGCCACTTTCCTCACCTACTTCAGTTATCACCTATTTTCCCTGTTATTCCCTTATTCTGTGGTCTATTTTCGTGCTAACATTAGCGAGTTGCAAGCAGGGCATTGTCATCACTGTTAGCAACCGAGCGCAAGAGAGAGAGAGAGAGAGAGTATCGATCGACAGTCTCTCTCCAGACGTGGGGAAAAGTGGAGGGCTGGGAGATTGCCTCAGCCATACATTTTGTAACTCCCGGCCTGTATCACCGATTTTGACCATCCAAACGCTGTTTCCACTTGTTTTATTGTTGTAACAGGTAAATACCTTTATAATCAACCTATAATAGGCGCATATGGATAAGTATTAATGCTATTTATGGTAAAATAATTATGTTAGTGATGGGAACAGCTCAAATACGTCAGCACAGGAGTGTGGTGTCTCATACCCCCCATGCGCAGCCGAGAGGTGGGGGGTCACCGGATTTTGTTGTGTATCTTTCTCTCCTTTTCTCTCTTTCCCTGGCTTGTATCCATTCGGCCCCATTCAGCCGACTATTTTTAAGATGCTTATCCCCATCCAGGTGTCGATTTCTTCCTGGCGAGCGATAGCGAGCAAGCATTGTAAGGAGAAATCTGGCTTCGCCGGAGATATTGTTCTATCGAAAAATGTAAAAATTTAGCTTGTTGTCAAAACAAAAATATATATATATGCTGGCTCGCTACCACTCGCCAGGAAAATATTGACAATTGGATGGGGGTAAACATCTTAAAACAGTAGGCTGAATGAGGCCGAATGGATACAAGCCAAGGAGAGAGGGAGAGAAAGAGAAAAACAAGCGAGGTGGGCTCCCTTAAGTGACCCTTGTGACGCATGTCCAGTGTGAGCATGCTGTACAGAACGCCTAGTCATGCCCCACTCTCGCTAGGATCGTCAGGGCAGGAACTTTGGCTGTAGTCTATGTAGAGTTTCCTAACTTAGTTCATGTGAGCCGTTGTACTATAAGTATTATGAATATGTATTTTGTTTTCATCTGAGTCAACGAGTTCTAGTTTATATCATTAGTTATAAGTATTGTGTGTAAAACTTATTTGTAATGATGGGAAGAGAAACAGCCACCGTTGGGGTCAGTGGGTGCGCCAGGCAGGAGGTGGGCCTAACTCACTAGCACTCCCCCCTCCCCCCCCCCCCCCCCCCTCAGTGCTAGGGGAGCCTTTGTTTATCCCAGAGGAGAGAGAGAAATTACGTAATGGTTGTCAGTGGGCGGTCCTTAGTAGTTCACGTTGGGCTCACTAGAGGGCCGGGTATAAAAAGGGAAGTCTAGCCATTTTTTCATCAGAACTCATTAGGCAGAGCGACTTCTCATTTCCCTTGCTAACTATATATATTCTTCTGAATGATGTGAACTTTCTCTACTACCTTACATTCTTATCTCATCTTTTCCCTGCCTGTTTAACTTCCATGGTCCCGTTGGTGCAGAGCTAGTCAGCCAACGTATTATCGCTTGAGTTCTCACGAGATACTTGCCTATTAGATAGCCTATTTTGGAAGGGTTAACTTAGAATAGGATTGATTTATGTTTGTTGCACTTGTATATGCATTTCCCTGGGTGTTATTATTATTATTATTCCTGTGTTCTGCTAGTCTAGGTAATGCTAGACTGGGGTAAGGCTGTGTTACGAGTTGTTGTTTGATGCAGTGGTTAAGCGATAAACCTGCATACTCGTTTCGGTTCAGTGAAGCCTAGGTTGTCTTCGTGGCTGACTGTGTTGAGTTAATAATTTACAGTGTGTGAGGGCAAGAGCCTAACCACCCTGTATTTTATTAACAGTTTGTTTTTACTTTGTCAAGGAGCCGGGAGAAAACCAGATACAAGGGATCTGGATTTCTCAAAGTGCACTTGTTAGTTTTAACGTAATACTTTAAACAGTTGTGAGGACTTCGCTAGGCTACAAGCCGTTTTTGCTCAGTCACTGCTACCTTTTGCCCACAGTACCCCAGCTAGACTTTACTCGATTAGTAGATACAGAATAGTATTGAAGCTTTCCTTATGTATGATATTGTTTATGCACTATTGATTTGATGTGTTGCAAGCTTGGCTACTTTAGTGATTAGTGGCCCACGAGCACAATCCGAGTAGGCTATTGCCGTTGCATTTGCGGATTACTTCTTTTTAATGTTTGCCATTTACTATTGCATATTCTTTTAATTATTCTTATGCCAATTTAAACCTTTAATAGTATTTAATTGCCAGTGTTTTTGCTTATCGAATTACTGTTCAAAATCCGATACGTACTTCTTACGAGCATCCGAGAAGCATCTAACTTTTTTCAGAAGATTCCTTGCTCGATGCTTAAGGACTATTAATTAACGTAACGTAATAGTGCCGATCCGAAGTAGAGGGTGGAGGACTTCTTAAGTTCTTAGTCAAGGGTGGATTACTTCGGCTTCGGCCAACACTATTCTTTGGTGTTGTTGTTTCTTACTTCTTTGTTTGATTGTTGACCAGACTAGATAATTCCTGTCTCTTTATTAGTCTGTTGTTGAACACTAGTACCGAGTTCTTGTATACCCCGTTATAGCAGATTGAACTCTGGAGGGTATTGGCGTTTTTTGTTCGGCTGGCAGTACTCAGGGGTTGGGATCGTGTGTTTCCGTTGTGGCAGCGAGCCGTATTCGAGTCCTGATTGAGAGCCCTTGTGTACCCGAGTGCCAGTTCGTAACACCCTTCAAGAGGTACCTTCAGTTGAGTCATATACTTACAGTCAGAATTCTTAGTATTAATTGCGAGTTTTCTATACACACTAGAGACTCACCTTACTCATCTATTTCTCATAATTATAACTAAGTATCAACCCATTAATAAGAACAGTATATCATAGTATTTGAGAGTTTATATCCATATTGCTGGTAATCTTCTATATATGTATAACTGTTCTATCTATCTATCTATTGCCTGACGCTGTGATCCCCGAAGGGGTGGCCACGAACGAACCGCCCCCATGCACTTCTGTCCCCGGTCAGTCGACGCCCCTCCCGCCAACCAGCACTGCCATCGTTCATATACTTCCTCACTCCATCCTTCCACCTCTCTTTCGGTCTACCTCTCCCTCTCTGTCCCTCCACCTCGCTCTCGTACACCCTCTTAGTCATTCTCTCGCTTTCCATACGTTCCATATGGCCGAACCATCTCAAGTTGTTCCTTTTCACACTTTCCAGCACATCTACCTCCACACCACACCTCCTTCTTACTTCCTCATTAGTCTGTCTATCCCTCCATGTAACTCCGCACGCACTTCTTAAGTAATTCATTTCCACTGCTCTCACTCTTGGTCTGAGTCTCTCAACCAACGTCCATGCTTCGCTTCCGTAAGTCAGTGTCGGGATTACCACACTGTCATGCAAGGACTTCTTCACTTCCATACTGACCACCCTATTTCTTGTTACTGCTTTCAGCGTTCCTACAACCCTCTTCCCCTGTTGTACCCTCTCCCGCACTTCTTCATCAATAGTCCCATCTTTACTCAACACACTGCCCAGATACTTAAAAGAGTTGACGATCTCCATAGCCTGACCGTTCAGCTTCACCTCACACTCTGTGACTTCACCCCTTTCGAAGACCATAACCTTGCTCTTCCCCGCATTTACCTTCAAATTCCGTTTTTCGCACACTGTTCCAAATTCATTTACCAGACCAATATATATAAATATATATTAAGTACTGTATTTATTCAACCCTCCTTGACTTATTATGTAATGTAATGAGTGGTACTTGAAAAGTAGACAGAATGGATAAAAAACACCATCTGAGGAAGAGCACTTTATTGACAACGTTTCGCAGATAGCTTCATCAAGTCACTAACAAATGCTGGTACATAGGAGGCCTTAAATATCCGTCCAGACAGGTGGTGGGGGAGGAGAGGGAGGTGGGGGTTGGGAGGGAGGAAGGAGGCAGGACAGGGAGGGGGCAGAAGCATGCGGGGAGGGGAGGCGGAGCCTATGTACCAGCATTTGTTAGTGACCTGATGAAGCTATCTGCGAAACGTTGTCAATAAAGTGCTCTTCCTCAGATGGTGTTTTTTATCCATTTAATGTCATGTTTAGAATACTGTATCATCTACATATAACAGCTCCCCTTTTTGTTACCTGCATAGTAAATGTGAGTCAATGTATGTTTAGAGTTGTTAATATGTGTGTGTTATCATTGTTATATGATTCTTGTTAGTTTATCGTGGCGGTCAGGTATTCTTCCTTGCTGCCGCTTCCTTCCATACTATGAAGCATCTTTTCTTCTCTTTGATTGCATCTTAAACATCGTTGCTCCACCACCTGAAAAACTTATGTCTGGATAGCCCCCTTTTTTGCCACAGACTTAGTCTTCCACTTGTCAGGCATAGTCCCAGACTACAATAATTTACTGATAAGCAATGTCAGTGGTTTAGAGAGCTCATATTTAGTTTGCTTTATAACTCTAGGTGATATTTGGGTTGTGTTCAATCGATGTATTTAACTTGAGAGGTGTTCCAAACATTTCAATACTTCTCTCTCTGTAAGGCTGATATTGCTTAGAGCATCAAAATTGTCTATCTGGACTGGCATTGCTGTAGGGAAATCACTAAGCTCTTCTATAGTAAAAACTGATGCAAAAAAGGTAATGAGAACATTACACATTTTTTCATAATCTTCCGTACAATATCCATTCTCATTTACTAACAGCCACTACTTTCTTCTTTCTAATGGAGGTATATTATTATCATGGGTTTGTTTTGCTTTGATTCACACGTAACTCCAGATGCTTTATACTTTGTTGTTATTGACTGTTTGGCTTTACGTTGTAGATCCAGAAAAGAAAAAAAAATTAACCTAACCTAACCTAACCTAACCTAGATTATGATGTTAGGTAAGGTTAGGTCATTATTTTTAGATGTGATACAAATAAATCCCATACAAATAGTAGCCAACCTGGGTTTTCTGATGCTCAAGGTGATTTGTTAATTTGAGTATTTATTTCTGGACTCTCTTCTCCATTAATGCCCCATTCATTTTGAGATTTTAAGACATTCGCTCCACTAGTTTGGATATTTTACGACCTTTCGCCTCATATAATTTTGAATAGTAAGACTTTTCGTGCCATTATGTCTCTACTTTTTCCCTGGCGAGCGATAGCGAGCCTGTATTTTAAGCGGAATCGGCATTCGGCCGCAACAATTTTCTACCGAAAAATATCCTAATATAATTTGAAAGGGAGTCTTGAGGGTGTTACTCTCCCCCCCCCCCACCCCCAACACACACACAGAGCCGCGGCGATCGAGAGGTGAGCACGCTCACGTGTGAATCTGCTTGACCTGGGTTCGATTCCAGCCCAGGCAAACATTTAGTGGGTGTTGTAGTACATCCTAGCATGTTTCACATGCTTGCACCCAGTCGGAGGACACCTCGACGACGTATACAGACTAATAACACACATAACAAAGCCACTCCAACAGTTTCCTCACTCTCCAACACCCCTTCTCCCCTCTCTACACTGTTCAGCAAAATAGGAAAAGTAGAATGTAGATACGAGGTGCCGTTGTAAAGGCTTATCCCTCAATACCTTCACCTGACTTGACACTTAGAATATAACAAATAGTTCTTGTTGGCAGATAATTATATAATCTATATGTGACCGTACGTAAGGTTCTTGGGGATCATAGCTGGGTGGTCACAAATAATAATGTAGGGTAGACTAAATAATTATATAAGCTGTTGTTGACTTGTGTTTTATTCACATATTTATCCGTACAAAATCACCCGAAGTGAAAGAAGCAGACTCTAAAACAGAAAAACAAACAATGAAATACTTGCATGGTTAAGGTTCAAGGAAGATTACAAAAACACAAGCATAAAGTAATTAAAACATGATAATCATTACCAGTAGTAGGTTATACAGTATATAATATCTCACTCCTAATTAACTAAAGACAAACAAAATCTGAAATTCGGACTTTAGCCTAAAGGCTAAACTATAGCCTACTGCACAACAAATGTTTGATAAATAGGCTATCACTTAATATCCTAATGCATTCATCAATCCAATGTTTCTATTTACTGGAAGGCTTATATGGTATATTTAGCCTATACATTCATGTTAACTAAAAATAAATAGTAGCCTATTCTGTACAGCTATATCACATCTCTAAATATGTTGATCATACGAAATGGGACTTTCACTTGGCATTATTTCGCCTAATTAACTAACACTGTAACCTTCGACCACCATTTCAACCTATGTCATATCTCTTCTACCTTACACAATACACCACACATTATTATTTATCCAAAGTGCCTTATACACAAATATAAATGACAATTTACCTTCAGACTGCTCTGTGACCCCTAGGCCCTACGAAATTCAAATTTCTGGCTTTCGTTTTCTTGTACTCGTTTTCTAACCCACATTATATTACGCTATGGAATGGTACACTAAACAATAACTTTAATATGTCTAACACTAAGACAGATTCTGTATCGGGTCCGATTAACATGCTCCATACTACGTATATACTTGTAGCGTCACAGCCATAATGTGTGAAAGTCTTATAGAATTTTTTCTTCAAAAACTGACTGGTCTCCTGCTGATGTAAACATTAGTTACCCTTATAAACTCCGTTTTCTTAAATTGTGAATTACAGAAAACTACATAATACTATGAGTAACTAAATTATATTCTGATAAATGTTCTCGACAATACCTACTTACTTTTGATACTTATGACTATTCCGCCCGTTAAGGGAGGATGGTTAATTTTTAGGTCGATATTTTCATATATTTATTATGTTTCTAGTTTCCTCCCTAGACCTCCATCAAACTTTAAAATACGTCCATTAGATCCCCCTTCTAGATTTATTTGTAGGCCTACATTTTTTCGTATAAGCATGTCCTGGCCAAAGGCCGGTTCTTCCAAAATTAAAAGCTTACTATCGTTCGCCAGGACAAAAATCGACACCTAAATAGAACGAAAGGTCTTAATATTGACAAAGAAATGGGGCAAAGGGTTTTAAAATCGACAAACTAATGGGGTGAAAGTCTTACAATCTCAAAAACGAAGGGGGCTATGCATGAGGGAGAAGAGTGTTCAGAAAAACAACCCATCTCCCCTTAACGACACAGCTGAGGTCGGCCACCACTATCCCCCAAATGCTCCTTCTATCTATCTATCTATCTATTGCCTGACGCCGTGATCCCTGAAGGGGTGGCCACGAACGAACCGCCCCCATGCACATCTGTCCCCGGTCAGTCGACGCCCCTCCTCCCCAACCAGCACCGCCTTCGTTCATAAACTTCCTCATTCCATCCTTCCACCTCTCTTTCGGTCTACTTCTCCATCTCTGTCCCTCCACCTCGCTCTCGTACACCCTCTTAGTCATTCTCTCGCTTTCCATACGTTCCATATGGCCGAACCATCTTAAGTTGTTCCTTTTCACACTTTCCAGCACATCTACCTCCACACCACACCCCCTTCTTACTTCCTCATTAGTCTGTCTATCCCTCCATGTAACTACGCACGCACTTCTTAGGTAATTCATTTCCACTGCTCTCACTCTTGGTCTGAGTCTCTCAACCAACGTCCATGCTTCGCTTCCGTAAGTCAGTGTCGGGATTACCACACTGTCATGCAAGGACTTCTTCACTTCCATACTGACCACTCTATTTCTTGTTCCTGCTTTCAGCGTTCCTACGACCCTCTTCCCCTGTTGTACCCTCTCCTGCACTTCTTCATCCATAGTCCCATCTTTACTCAACACACTGCCCAGATACTTAAATTATTAATAATATAATTAATAATTAATTATTAATAATAATAATAATAATAATAATTATAATTATTATTATTATTATTCAAAATTCTTCGACTATCTAAACTCTAAAGTGGAACACATTCTATCTATCTCTCCCTTCTCTGAAATCTCTATCTTAGGAGATTTCAACGTTCACCATCGCCAATGGCTCTCCTCTCACTCTACTGACAAAGCTGGTGAACAAGCCTCCGTCTTTTTCATCATAAATGACCTAGAGCAGCTGGTCCAGCAACCGACCCGTATCCCGGATCGCTTCGGAGATCGGCCCAACATTCTTGACATATTTCTGACTTCTAACCCTTCTTCTTATACTGTCTATCTTTTCTCTCCTTTGGGCTCCTCCAACCATAAATTATCTCCGTCACTTGTCCTATCTCTTCAGTACGGCCATCCGATCCTCCCAGCCGGCGGCGCTTGTGGCACTTTGGCGCTGCCGACTGGGTGGCTCTCCGGCAGTACTTCTTTGATTTCCCATGGAATTACTTCTGCTTCCGTAGCCGGGGACCCTCGGAGAGTGCTGAACGCATTACCGAGGTAATCGTCTCTGGCATGGAAGCGTACATTCCATTTTCTTTCTCTCAGTCTAATGCAAAAAAATCTTGGTTTACTCACACTTGTTCTACTACTGTCCACAACAAGGAGGAAGCATTCAAACGGTACCGACGCCTTAAAACTCAAGAATCTCATTCCTCCTATGTTTCTGCCCGGAATCAAGCCAAATCTGTTCTTCGACTTGCCAAGCACTCTTTCATCAATAATAAATGCACTGAACTATCCAACTCTAGCTCTTCCCAAGCTTTCTGGCATCTAGCCAAAAACCTCTCCAACAACTTTTCTTCCTCGTCTTTCCCTCCCATTTTCCACTCCAATGGCACAACCATCACTTCTTCCTCTGACAAAGCTGAACTCTTTGCTCAAACTTTTGCCAGCAACTCTACCTTGGTTGATTCCGGTGCTATTCCTCCCTCTTCACCCCCCTCTCTCCTACTTATGCCTAATATCTTAATCTCTTCTAAAGATGTACTTTCTACCCTCTCTGGGCTTAATACTAAGAAGGCATACGGTCCGGACGGTGTTCCTACTGTTGCACTCAAAAACTGTGCTTCCGTGCTGACCCCCTGCCTAGGCAAACTCTTTCGTCTCTGTCTCTCCTTCTTGCTGGAAGTTTGCTCTCATTCAACCTGTCCCAAAGAAGGGTGACTGCTCTCAACCCTCCAACTATCGCCCAATTGCTCTCATCTCTTGTATCTCTAAAGTTTTGAAACTATTCCTGCTTCCAAATTTCTTAAGCATTTCTCTTCTCATTATCTGGTCTCAGATCGCCAGTATGGCTTCCTTAACCCTTAACTGGCGGCGCGCATCATATGTCGAGTGAAAGAAATTTGGACTATGTGGCGGCTCACAACATAAGTCGTGTGGCATTTTCAGCACGTAATGTTGCTGAGAGAGAGAGACAAGTGGTGGCAGGAGAGTAGCAAGCGTATGACTGCTCCAGACCACCGCGGTGGACCAACTGACATGAATCCCACCCTCCTCCACCCTCTCACACTCGCTACATAGTGAATTGTGTGGGGAAAGTACCGAATTACATGGTTTTTGCACTCGTGTTGTGCGGTTGTTGCAAGAAAACTAGCGATCGTACAAGGATCATTGTGGTGTCATTGGAAAGCTCTGTTTATGCCCTTTCAGGGATAGATACTTGTTTTACACTCTGGGTCTTATAGGCATGAAAATGATCACGTAAACAGCCCTATTTTGGGTAAAAACACCCCGCTGGTGGCTACATATTATTTACCGCCTAGGCCGCTCATTAGGTGTTAAGGGTCACTCTACTGGTGATCTTCTTTCATAGCTTACTAACTCTTGGTCATCCAACTTTCGGGACTTCGGTGAGACTTTTTCTGTTGCACTAGACATATCGAAGGCCTTCGATAGAGTCTTGCACAAATCTTTAATTTCCAAACTGCCCTCCTTCGGTTTCTGTCCCTCCATCTGTGCCTTTGTCTCTAATTTCCTTTCCGGCCGTTCCATAGCTGCGGTTGTGGACAGCCATCGCTCAATTCCTCATCCTATCAACTCCGGTGTTCCTCAGGGTTCTGTCCTATCTCCTATTCTCTTTCTAATTTTCATAAATGATCATCTCAACTGTACATCCAGCCCCATCCATTCATATGCAGACGACTCTACTTTACACCGCTCAATTAGTTTTCCAGAACGCCCCAGCCAGCAGTCCCTCAAAAGTAAACGTAATGAAGCCATAAAATGCTTATCTTCTGATCTAGCTACTATTTCCAATTGGGGTAGAGAAAACCTTGTTACATTTAATGCTTCCAAAACTCAATTTATCCATCTTACTACCCGTCAGGAACCTCCAGAGGACTATCCCTTAATCTTCAACAATACAAAAATCAACCCTTCATCTTCCTTCAATATTCTTGGTGTCTCTTTTTCTTCTGCTCTCACTTGGAAAGACCATATTACCAGTCTCGCTAAGGCAGCCTCCCAGAAGCTGGGTGTGCTCAACCTCCTCAAGGGGTTATTTACCCCTGCGCAACTACTTGCTCTATACAGGGGCACAGTGCGTCCTTGTATTGAGTATTGTTCACATGTGTGGGGAGGGTCATCTTACACCGCACTCCTAGATAAAGTAGAAAGGAAAGCCTTTCGCATCATTAACTCCCATCCACTCACCAACTCTCTGCAATCTGTCTCTCTTCGGCGCAGTGTTGCATCTCTCTCACTATTCTATAGCTACTACAATAATCAGTGTTCCTCGGAGCTTTCCCAGTGTATAGCACCTCCTCTACGTAGGGTACATAGTACCCGCCTTGCAACACAATCCCACTCCTACTCTGTGTAACTCTCCAACCCAAGAGTGAAACGCTATTCTCAGACTTTCTTCTATTCAACTGCTGAGCTCTGGAGCTCTCTCCCCGAATCAGTCTTTCCCCCTTCCTATAACTTAAATTGCTTTAAACTCCGTGTGTCCAGGCATTTTAGCTCGAACGTTCCTTGATTTCGGCCCTGTCACTCTTTGAAATCTGGGGAAGGCACTTGCTGCAGGCAGATGTGCCTTTTGTCTCCCTCATTCACATAGAAAACAAAAAAACTAAAAAAAATAGCATTTCACAATGTTGGTACCACATAATATGTTACAAATATGACATGTACCAGCTTTGCATAATTCCAACTATGGATAGCCCAATAAGGCCGTTAGGTGTATTTCAATTGGGGTCCTTGTGGGATTAGGTTAGCTGGGGAAAAAGGGGAGGATAAAAAATGTAGATACTTTAGAGAAAGTATTTCTAGGGGGTTATATTAAGATGCCTTACATTCTATAGTTGGACTGGTTAAAATATTTCAGTAATCCTTTCAGTTTGTTTTGCCTATCTCTTATGTCGTATTTAGTAGTAGACATAAGCTTGGTGCTCCCTTCTCGCAGCTGTTTGGTCCAGGTGCTCCTTCAAGCTACGTCTGAAGGAATACAGTGTTCTCTTTTCACGGACTGACAGGGGTAGGTTGTTCCAGTATTTGATGGCAGTGAAGAAGAATGTTAGCTTACCCTGTCCTTCGATTCTCGGGACCGTAAAATTATACATCCTATGCATTGTATTGTGTCCAATGCTCTCATTTGCTTTAACAAAATTACTCTTTAAATATTCTGGAGCCCTATCATAAAATATCTTGAAGGCATTAATGAGTCTGATTTGTCTGGCCCTGTCAGAGGTATTGAGCATACCAAGTGACTGAAGTTGTTCCTGGCCAACATGAGATCTGGGTCCTAGGTTCCGCATGAACCTAACTGTTTTATTTTGAGTGACCTGAAGTTTGTGCTTTGCTGATTTAGATGATGCAGAGTGCCAGCATGACCCAGAATAGTCAAAATGCCATTGAACAAGCGCTTGGAATAGGGTCTTTTGGTCGCCGCTGGCAAGCATCCCACCTGTCTATACAGGTATTTTATACGTGCTTTACATTTACTCAGGATCGATTCCAAGATTGTTTCACCTGACAGAGTCGAGTCCAGTTTTAGTCCGAGATATTTCACTTGTGTCACTGTTGTTATAGGAATATAATTACAGTTGACCGAGAAGCCCTCAATGTCTTTCAATTTGCGTTTTGTTCCACATAAGATGGCTTCTATCTTGCCCAGGTGAAGAGATAGTCTATTGTCCACTAGCCAATCACTACACGATTCTAGAATCTTTGGAACGTAAGGCGGCAATACTTATTGGGTCTTTTCCTGAAACCAGAAGCACGCTGTCGTCAGCATACAGTAATAATTTACACGATACGCTCAGTTCCATGTCGTTCACATAACAGAGAAAGAGTAAGGGACCAAGGATGCTTCGCTGCGGGACCCTACAGCTAATTGGCATAGGATCAGAAACATTATCATCAATTTTGACTCTTTGTGTTCTACCACTAAGATAAGATTTAAAGCAGTTCACTAACCTAATGCCACCTGCCTGTAGCTTATTACATAGGATATCATGGTCTACTGCATCAAACGCTTTTTGTAGATCAAGAAGAACCATACCGGTGTAGTTACCTTTAGACATTTCTTTACGAATGTGATCTGTTAAGTGGATGAGACAGGAGTCTGTCGAGTACATGCCTCTGAAACCTGATTGAAACTTATAGAATGGACAATTTTCTTTGAGGTAGTGTTCAATTTGGGTGTATACAGCTCTTTCAAGGATTTTTGATACAATACATAATATGCTAACTGGTCTGTAGTTGCTAACATCTAATGTATTCCCTTTCTTGAATAGAGGGGTTACAATAGCTTCCTTCAGTTCAGCATGTACAGTGTTGGTGTTAATTGACAGGTTGATGATGTTGGTTAGGGGACTTGCTATACCAATGGCTCCATCTCGTAGAAATTTGGCAGGAATTGTGTCTGGTCCTGTGCTTTTATGTACATTTAGGTTAGCGAGCTCCTCAAATGTGTATTTTGGTGTAACATTTTGCAATCCAAAAGTGTTTGGGTGTATGCCTTTATCCCTGTAGAAATTTTGAAAGGTGACAGTTGTTGTGGTGTATTTATTGAGAGGTTGCGGTAGGTTCTGTGCAAGTGTTGTTTGCTATGGAGGTGAAGAAGGAGTTGAAGTAGGTGGAAATTTTTCGTTTATCATGGCAAACCTGATCATTAATTTTGAGAGCAATATTAGTGTTAGATGAATCCCTTGCCTTGTTGCTGTAGCCCCTTGGTGTAAGTGCCTCCATAGTGTTGTGGGGTTATTCTGATATTCCTCTGCCTTACTGTGGAAATAATTAGATTTCGCTGATTAAATTTTCCTACTTATTTTATTCCTAGGCCTATTGAAATCTTGTTTCAGACCTTGATCCTGTCTATGTTTCACTAGCCTTTTTAGCAGTTTGTCTCTATGTTCTAGAATGTCATTGTTGATCCATGGGTCTGATCTTGCTTTAATTCGTATATTTTTCAGAGGAGCTATTTCGTCTAGGATGTTTGTGATGATGGTTCTGAAGCCAACCCCTGCGTCATTAATGTTTTTATTTCCAAACACTGGAGACCAATCTGTATTCCATAAAATGTCCAAAAAAAATTCTTTGTTGTAGTTTCTGAGTGACCTTGTTCTAATGACCTTGTGATTCTCTAGGGTAATTTTTGGAGTGTTATGTGTACAATATGTGACGAAGTGATCACTTATCCCCTTTTGTATAACCGCTGATTGTGATATTTTGTCCTCTCTGTTACAATTTACATGGTCTAATATTGTAGCAGTGTTCTCAGAGATACGTGTTGGGGTTGTGATGAGTTGTTTGTGATTGTGCATTGTCAGTATGTACCTATATTCTTGTACAAGCCTATTATTTCGTTATTTGTAACACAAGTTAAAATCCACTAGTATAATAGATTCATTCTGGGGGTCTAGTAATGACAAAGTTTGTTCAAATTTGTTTAAGCATTGTGTGTCGTCTGGTGGCCTATAGCACACTCCAATTGTGATGGGTTTTGTCCTAGGCAGGCGTAAGTAAATCCAAAGAGCTTCGTGGTTTTCTACATGGAGGTAGTTCCAAGTTAGACAATCATCATAAATAACTACATGAACTCTATTTAATAATATCATAAATTTGGCCCAAGATATACTGTACATCATACAGTAATCATGAGT
Organism: Paralithodes platypus; assembly: GCA_032716605.1. Taxonomy (NCBI): domain Eukaryota; kingdom Metazoa; phylum Arthropoda; class Malacostraca; order Decapoda; family Lithodidae; genus Paralithodes; species Paralithodes platypus. Next base: position 10,851,991 of record CM064558.1, read on the forward strand.
GATTTCTTAGTTTAGAGAAAACACAGGGTGTTAGGTGTAAAAGAGGTTTGAAGTTACCTCATTCTGGAACATCAATGTATCCAAGGTGTAATCCACAACAATATGATTCATGCCTCAAGATCTGAGATTATATTGCTGGGTCCTACTATCAGCATCTTGCTGGTTAAGTGGCATAGTGTTATCATTACAGGTAGATTGGGGTGGTGTATTTTGGCTGTCTTCAATCTTTTCAGGTGTTAGGTTTCTTTGTATGGGCTTAAGATGGTTGGTGTGGGGTCGAATTTCCTTATCTCTAACTAGGTATTTTATTCTGGCCGAATTATTGTGTAAACTAGTGATACCTTAGCATGGCGGGCACTTTCAAATACCATAGCTGGGCAGCTTACGAGTTAAGGAAACCATACTGGTGATCTGAGAGCAGATTATGAGAAAAGAAATGCTTAAGAAATTTGGAGGCAAGTATAATTTCAAAAACTTTAGAGATACAAGAGATGAGAGCAATTGGACGATAGTTGGAGGGTTGAGAGCGGTCACCCTTCTTTGGGACAGGTTGAATGAGAGCAAGCTTCCAGCAAGAAGGGAAGACGTTGGAGGAGAGACAGAGACAAAAGAGTTTGACTAGGCAGGGGGTCAGCACGGAAGCACAGTTTTTGAGTACAATATATATATATATATATATATATATATATATATACCGGTATATATATATAGGTGGTATTTTTTTTCTTTCTATATTCCAACTACTCCCTCTTGGGCATAGGCTGTAAGCCTGTACATTCTACCGGTATGAACGGTCAAGCCCGTGAGGTCTCGTTCCAGTATAGGAGGTGGGACATGTGAAGTACTTTTTAGCTGCCACTAGCACCTGTCATCTTGCCCTCACAGGATGCATGGGGCTTAGTTGCTCACTCATGGCTCGAAGCAGACCCATCTCTGAAGCTTCCTCGCTCCAGTGCTTCACTGTCTCATTTCCTAGACTCGAACCCTCACTCTCAGAACACCATATTTCATTTTATCACGCTGTGGTAAAGTTGGTGAATGTAAGGACATGCGTCCTGACTGCCGGTGGTTCAAGCCCAGCTGAGAGTTTAAAAGAAAGAAATTATATATATATATATATATATTATATATATATATATATATACAGTATATACAGTATACAGTATATATATATATAATTATATATATATATATATATATATATATATATATATATATATATATATATATATATATATATTAGTATAACCAGGTAATAGATTCTCTTTTAAACAGACGAGGTTAAAGGCAATAGCAGTTTCAGCATTAAGGATTTTATTGTTACAGCTTTCAATAGTTCTAACAATTTTCCTCTGGGGTTCAGAGATGAGGTACAACAGGTTAGCAAAATTCATGGTGGATCCAACATTTCACAAGTAAACATCTTGCATCTTCAGGGAAAGGAGAGGTAATGATTAGAATAGGGACAAGGTATCATATTTATACAAAATTCGAGGATCAAGAATAGGAAGGTGGGCGGAGCTACTGGGTGTGTGGTGGCTGTTCATTGGTGGAAGGCAGTCTGTTCGCGAGACGGGCACTAGATCTTATCGGTGGTTGGTTGTTGGCTGTGGGTGGCTGTGATTGGTTGGTGTTGTCAGTTGTGTGCTGAGCGCGGAGGCGTAAGGTAGGGGGGCACGGGGCGAGAGGAAGGGGGGCAACATGCCTGTAGCGCTTGCCTGAAGGAAGAATTTGAAGGTCTTGTGTTTGGTTGTTGATGCTGGGGTTGAGTGTTTGGATGTATAGAGCTTCTAAAATAGCTAGTCTTCTGGGGTCTGATTCTTTGTCGAGTATGGTGGTTTGTTTGTCTAGGTCGGCGCGAGTTAGGGCAAGATGGTGGGGGGCTTGATAGTGATCTTTTATAGCGCCAGATTGAAGGTGGAGGGTTAGTCGACGGGAAAGGCGAGTCTGTGTCATACCAACATAGGATAGGGGTCCACAGTCCCCAGAGGTGCAAATATGCTGATATATCACATGATCGTCTTTCGGTTGGTTGGTGGAAATGGGGCGGTTACGGAGGACAAGGTTGGAGGTCTTAGGAGATTTGTAGTAAATAATGAGTTTTATTTTATTGTCAGGGTTGGTGGGGAGGACGTTTTTATGAATTATTTCTTTCATAATGGATTCGTCTGTTGTGTGGTCGGAAGACATGTAGTTTCTGTAGAAAAATGTAATGTCATTGGCCGGGTTGGTGCTAGGGGGGTCTTGTTTGTACCATTTTTCTAGGTGGTGGTTGATGGCATTGGTGACGTCAGTGTTGGAATACCCATTGTTGACTAGGACCTGGGTGAGCCTTTCCAGTTCATTGTGTGTGTCATTCCAGGTGGTGCAATGGGTGAGGGCTCTCCTGACATAGACGGCGATGGTGGACTGATGGTAACGTTTAGGGCATTCACTTTCCCCATTAAGACATTGGCCATTGTTAGTAGGTTTGGTGTACACTGTAGTTTTGAAGCCGTGGTCGTGGAGGGAGACAAGGAAGTCGAGGAATGGTAGATGTCCATCGGTGGTTTCTTCGTATGTGAAGTTGAGTCTGGAGGCGGCCATGAAGCGCTGCTGGAGGTCCCTGAGTTCGCCCAGGTCCTTGAAGATGCAAGATGTTTACTTGTGAAACGTTGGATCCACCATGAATTTTGCTAACCTGTTGTACCTCATCTCTGAACCCCAGAGGAAAATTGTTAGAACTATTGAAAGCTGTAACAATAAAATCCTTAATGCTGAAACTGCTATTGCCTTTAACCTCGTCTGTTTAAAAGAGAATATATATATATATATATATACAGTATATACAGTATATACTGTATATATATATATATATATATATATATATATATATATATATCTGAGAGAGGAGTGTTCCTTGGGAACCGTATCTTCAGCAGGAATAGAAGAACAAAGTACGCTACGAGCAGTTCCATACTTTATTATCAAACGTTTCGACATCACACTGGTGTCATCTTCAGTGGTCTACAAATCAAAAGATAATATTACAAATATGAAAGCTTAAAAACTTATTGAAAATAATTAGAACATAACAAAAACATAAACAAAATATATATGGGGCAGAATGATAGGGTTAATACAAAGGAGGGGTAATTTAAACAAAGTTAAGCGGGTGCGATGATACAGTAGAGTTAAGGGAGGGTTTTAATTTTGAAATATAGAGGGATTCTAAAACTCTAATATCAACACGTTGACAGGAATCCAAAATATCAAAATGATCCTGTTTCACACCAAAACCACAAGATATAGCGTGTTCCCGTACAGCTGAGTAAGAAGGCGACTTGAAAGGCAGACCTGTTCTACTAGACTGACCTATGTGCTCGTCAATTCGTGTTTTGAAAGCTCGGTATGAGCTTCCAATATACCCTGCCTGGCAGCTAGGGCAAGCGAACTTGTAAATAATTGACGAACGAAGGTCAGTGGGTAGTCGATCTTTAAACTTAAAAAATGAACCAATTTTAAATGTATTCTTATGAATGAAGCTGAAAGTAATTTGCGGGTAAAATTTGAGCAAATATCTTCTTAAATTATTTTCTATTTTACTCGAGACTTCGCCTAGGTAAGGAATGACTAAAAATATCTCCTCCTTTCTAACTGTCGGAATACTATGTTTTGGTTGATAAATTCTACACAAATAATTATTTACAATTTTATAAAAGATGTTGTTGTTGTTGTTGTTTTTCCCCAAGCTGCCTGGCCGAACAGCCCCAAGGCCCCGAGCAAGGCCAAGGCCATAACCGAGCGCCCCCACAGAAAAAAGAAAAAGATGTTGGTGCTATAACCATTCTTAACAAAAAAGTCTTTTAGAAACATAATTTCCTTATGAAATAATTGGTAACTGGATGTGAGTGAGTAGGCTCTGTGAAGCAGTGTCTTTATCGCATTAATCTTGAATTTATTTTGACAATAGCTAAAAAAACTCGTCCCTAGTCCCGAAAACGTACCTTTACGGAAAATTGAGAAGCAAAGTTTACCATTGATTTTCGTGATTAGTATATCTAAAAAAGCAAGTTTATTTTCGGATTCGGTTTCCATTGTGAACTTTATATTCTTATGTTTTGCATTTATATAATCAAAACAGAGTTGGGCGTGACTGGGATCCTTGAATATTACTAGCGTATCATCAACGTACCTCCGGTACAATAAGGGTTTAAAATTAGATGGGCATTGATCAAGCCAAATTTGTTCCCAATAGCATAAAAATACGTCAGCTAAGGTAGGGGATAAGGGGGAGCCCATCGCGGTACCATCAATTTGTTTATAGAGCTCACCGTTAAATATAAAAAGACCGTCTTTAACACACAATGAGATTAAATTTGTAAAAATACGTTTACTCATGCACATGAATGTATCTACGCCTTCAAAAATTAAGTTTGTACAAATATCAACAGTTTCGTTTACAGGAATGTTAGTGAACAAAGACTTTATGTCGAAGCTACACATGTAAGAATTCTCTGAAAATTCAAGATTAGATAAGGAATTCACCAGTTCATAAGAGTTCTTAACAGTAAACTCGTTTTTTGTGAGACTCGAGAGTAAAGGGACTAAGAATTTAGAAATGTTGAATGAGGCAGTGTTATATGCAGCCATAATAGGTCGAAGAGGGACTGAGGGTTTGTGTATCTTAGGAAGGCCGTACATTATTCCTGGGGAGGATCCTGATAGTTTTAGGGTCTTAGCAGTCTCATTCGTTATTGTGCCTAAGGAGACTAATTTATTTATGAATCTAATGACCTTGTCTTCAATTTTTAAAGCAGCTTTATATAAATTGACGTTATCGAGTTTAGTGAACTTGGTGAAGTCTGTAAGCAAATCTTTCATTATTGCAACATAATCACATTTATTAAGTAATACAACTCCCTTGCCCTTGTCGGGTCTGCAAATTACCAAATCATTATTACTACCTAATTTTTTCAGAACATTAAAATCAGCTTTCGTAAAGATGGGAGAGAACAATTTATTACTTTTAAATCCATAAAATTCTTTACAAACTACATTGCGGATCGAAGTAATGACATTGTTGAATGAGAATCCGTTAGCGATTTTGCAATGTTTAAGTCTATTTGCGAGGCTTTCAAACGTTAAGAAATATTTATAAAATGAAGGTTTATATTATGCCCCATATATATATTTTGTTTTTGTTTTTGTTATGTTCTAATTATTTTCAATAAGCTTTTAAGCTTTCATATTTGTAATATTATCTTTTGATTTGTAGACCACTGAAGATGACACCAGTGTGATGTCGAAACGTTTGATAATAAAGTATGGAACTGCTCGTAGCGTACTTTGTTCTTCTATTCCTGCTGAAGATACGGTTCCCAAGGAACACTCCTCTCTCCGATGTACTACGAAGAAGGTATGGACAGCCGGCACTACAGAAATTTAGAAAATATGAAAGATCCTCCAAAAAACTAGCAAAACTGAGACTTGATTGGAAATTCTTAATATCATGTAAAACGTACAATGTATTCCCTAAGTTTTTGTCATTTAAACTGTACCGAAAAACTTTGTGTAATTCAGATCTGTATAAATCATGGCAGAAAAAGCTCTTGGATTTAGAAATTCAATCGAAAGTTAAACTTATAGCTGAACAGGAGTAACACTTAATCAATTTAAATGCCTCTCTGTGTGAGTCAGTGTCTAGATTAAATTACTATTGTTTAAAAACTTATGTACGAAGAGAAAAGGAAAAACTAACCAAAACTGTGACCATTAATCATGAACGTAAATTAAACAAATTAGGAGCCACTTATGAGTTCAAGTCTTGCGATCCTAAAGATGTTATATTCAACTTTTCTAATGTATGTTTGTCCCATAGAGAGAAATATCTACTTTCTTTTGGATTAGAATTTGGCCTCCCGATATATAAACCTTCATTTTATAAATATTTCTTAACGTTTGAAAGCCTCGCAAATAGACTTAAACATTGCAAAATCGCTAACGGATTCTCATTCAACAATGTCATTACTTCGATCCGCAATGTAGTTTGTAAAGAATTTTATGGATTTAAAAGTAATAAAGTGTTCTCTCCCATCTTTACGAAAGCTGATTTTAATGTTCTGAAAACATTAGGTAGTAATAATGATTTGGTAATTTGCAGACCCGACAAGAGCAAGGGAGTTGTATTACTTAACAGGCTGCGCCGAAGTAGAAGCCAGAGAGGGAACATCAATGGATAACTGATCCGAGGGGGTGTCCTTGCGATCGAGGTCACCCTCAAGAGGATATAGTCGTACTGTTGGCCGTGTGATTACTCCAGTCCTGGTGCGAACCTTTGCTACCCGAACCTTACCATCACGACCTGGTAACAACTCCTCTATCCGACCCAATTTCCAAAATGCGCGCGGGCCCTCCTCATGGATGGTTACCACGTCCCCTACCCTAGGCCAATGACCTTTTAATGGCGTTAGTTTATTTTTTTGCGCTTCCCTTAAAGTCACCAGATATTCTGTTGACCAGCGATGCCAAATATCTCGCGATAATTTACGAATATATTTGTAGCAGGCCGATATCACGTCCTTACTTATGTAGTCTGGATCTTCCATAGTATCCTCGTCATGCTCTTCAGGAAGATCCCGCAGTCTGTATCCACGTACCAGTACTGAGGGTGTGATTGGGGTAAGGTCTTCCAAATCACCAGAAGCATAGTATAGAGGGCGATCATTTACGGTGGCTTCAATCTCCTAGAGTATGGTGTTGAGTTCCTCAATCGAGATGAGAGCTCTACCCAACACCTTCTTCAGACCCGCCTTCACGATGCCTATGGCTCTCTCCCATATGGCGCCAAACCAAGGCGCTCTGGCGGGAATGAAACACCATTCGCATTTTACATCCGCTAGGCAGGTCTGAATCTTAGGATTGTTGCTCACTTCTTTGAAATATGTAGATGCCCCTATGAAAGTCTTTGCATTGTCACGCAGCATGATACGCGGATATCCCTGTCGACTGCAGAATCTTCGGAAGGCATGTAGGAAGCTATCACAAGTGAGGTTGGTGACCAGTTCCAGGTGAATTGACCTGGTAACAGCACAGGTGAAAAGTATCATATACACCTTAAGATTGGGTGAATCTTTCACAGGGATTGCTCCACTGTAGTCAACCCCGGTAACTTTGTAAGGGTCACCTGGGGTAGTTCGCAGGTTTGGTAAGGGAGGAATTCCGACGGGATCATAATGTGTTCCCTGTACTCTTCTACACTTTAAGCATTTGCGAAGGACTTTCTTGACCACCTGCCTGATTCTAGGCACCCACCATCGTTGTCTTACATAGGTGACTATATGACCAACCCCATAATGACAACAGAGTCGGTGACACCTATCGATGATAAGATGGGTGAAGGGATGATTGGGGGGCAGTAGTATTGGATACTTACTTGCCTCAGAGAGGGCTGCCAATCGTAATCTGCCTCCGCAATGTATCAAGTCCCCCTTCAAGTGTAAGCCCAACTGGTTGATCAGGTTAATCCTAGACTTTGTTCCCTTAACCAGTAATTTATATTCCTGCGTATATATTTCTTGTTGACAGAGCTTATGTAATAATTTATCTACAATTCTGATATCCTTCACATTGAGGTAAGCACTACCTGTGGGCGGTGTGCCTTTAATTTTTGCTTTTACATTTTCTACAAATCGTATCACCCATGCTGTAACACGTTGTAACTTCTCATAGCTGCTGAATCTATCCCAGTCCCATAACCGTATGTCTTCGTCAGGCACCGAGTCAATTACCGGTGCCACAATAGCAGTGTGCTGCTCGCTCAAATCTATATTCTCTGGCCATTCGTTGGAATCATTAAGCCAGCATGGGCTATTCCACCACAACGCAAAAGATTTGAGAAATTTAGCAGAGACACCACGAGTAATGCAGTCACTTGGATTCTCTTTGGTAGACACACACCGGAACAGTGCGGTTGGGAGCAGGGTACGAATCTCGTCGACACGGTTGGTGACGTACACTGGTAGCTTCTTTCGGCTATGTAACCAGTAGAGCGTAATTTGGCTGTCACTCCACATAACTGTCTCCGAGATATTTAGCAAATTTTTAAAAGTTTCCTCTACAAAGTGAACGAGTCTAGAAGCCAACAGAACTGCAGTCAGCTCTAATTTTGGGATGGAAAGGGATTTGATCGGGGTGACTTTTGCCTTCGCCATGACTAGACGGCTGCCACTTGTGTCAACAAAGTATATGGCGGTGCCGTACGCGACCTTGCTAGCGTCTGAGATGGCATGAATGGAAACAGGATGGTCCTTGACAACTCTCCGAGGAAAATTAAAACCCTTACAGAGACGAAGATCCGAAATAATGTCTTCCCACTCCTGAACCAGATCGCCAGTCAAAACCTCATCCCAACCTAATTTTATCCTCCATAATTGCTGAAGGAATAATCTTTATTTGATCGACACCGGTAGAACTATCCCCAAGGGGTCAAAAAGTTTAGCCGTCATTTTCAAGCAAATCCGTTTTGTAATCTGCAAATAATGCGCGTACTGAATGCCGAATGAGAGGGTATCGGTGTCCGTTTCGCAAAACAACCCTAGCACTCTAACATGTTCCTGCTGTACAGCCGCCACACCATCCCATTGCAGTACAGTCCGCAAAACAGAATTATTTGTCGCCCATTCACGCAAATGTAGATGGGCGTCATTCATAATTTCTCGGACTACACCATAGGTATCAATCAGGAAATCTTCTTCATTTCCTGTACCCAGTAAATTGTCGATGTACAGCCCTGACTGAATCTGATGAATAACCTGCGGATCTGCACTGACATTCGACAAATGTTTTAAAATGGTGGCGTTTAAAAGGAATTGGGAACACATCGCGCCAAATAAAACTGCCCGGAACCGGTAACAAATTAGGGGGGAATCTAGTTGCCTTGGATATTTAGGCCACATAAACCGCGTATAGTCCTGGTCGTCTTCATGGAGTCTTAACACCAGAAATGTCTTCTCAATATCAGACACCCAGGCATACTTACCGAGTCGAAACCGGAGCAAAACCTGCGCCAAGTCTAGCGCCAGTGAAGTCCAGTGTACAGGCAGTCATTAAGACTAGGATGACGTTCACTCATCTTGGCGGAACAGTCGAAGACAATACGCACTGGCGTAGTTTTGCTCTCCTTGACTACACCATGATGAGCCAAGTAATGTCCGGTATCTGATGTATCAAAAGGCACCTCTTCTATAAAACCCCGGGACACCTGTTCCTTTATGACTTTTGAGTATTCCTCGCAAAAGTCAGGGTCCTTGATGAATCTTTTCTGAAGACCCCGAAGACGGCCAATGGCCAAACCCTTGTTAGTTGGCAGCTGATCCTTGGAATTGTTCCAGGGCAGTCTCACTTTATACTGTTGGCTGTCGGGATCGTAGGTAACGTTATCCTCATACGACGATAGTGATTGACGCTCAACCTGTGAGTATTCCTTAGGGATTATCCCGATATGATCTAATTCCCACAAAACATTTAAGTCATTTTTGCATGGTGGAATATTACCAGTGGACATGTATTCGTCCATTGGGGTTACTGCTACTTTCAATACAGTAATTACTTCTGTGCTGGAGCTGGTAGGCTGTGTCACATATGAACCACTTATGGCGTACCCATACTTGGTAGGAAGCAGAATTAGGCTACCTGACCTTTTATACCAAGGTCGCACTATACTGTAGTAGTGATCCGCACCGATGAGCAGCTCCAGCTGATCTGTGTCCGTTGCGTGAGGATCGGCTAATTTTATGCCTATACTTTGTAAACTAACCAGTTTAGACTTTAGGTTAAGTTCACCTTTATGCTTTGGCAATTCATCAACCACTATTGCGTCTAGATGATGAAATTTACCTCTGAGTTTGTATTGCAGTGCCACAACATTATATTCCCTAGAGCTTTGTTTCCCGGTAAATCCGTGAAGACATAACTCCTTAGTTCCTTTAGAAATGTAGGAAAGGGAGGATAGAACAGAAGACTTCACAAAGGTCCTCTGAGAACATTGGTCAAGTAGGGATCTGATTTTAACACAATTATTATCCTTACCCTTTACCGGCAGCTGTACGGTGGGCAAGATTACTGTATTTTTACCTGTGGCAACAGACATTGTAGTTGAAGTAGCAGCAGTCTGCTCTCTCTTGGTGTTATCCTCCGTTGGTCTACTTTCCTTCCCTTGTTTTTGTGTACACAGGGAATGAAAGTGTTTGCCCTCACAAAACTTGCAGCTGTAGATCCATAGGTCACTGGTTTGTATCCGGTTCGAAGGACCAATTATATGGTTAATTTAGATAAGTGGACTGTATATTATTGATATTAAAGAAGTATTAACCATATAGAATGTTTACCCTTAGATGAACTCAGCTGGTGATTGGAGGATGGCGGAAAATAGGCTAGATGACTTGAAGTGGTTAGTAAGGTAAACAGCGTATGAAAAGAGGCTACAATAGGCTAGGATAGGATAGATATTTACGTTAAGTTTGTGCTAATTAACAAAGATGATGATGTAGTGACTATATGGAATATGAGATGAAAGTGAAGCGAAAACACCTGGTGAAGTAACTATAGGAAGAAGGCTTAGCGTGTGTAGCTGGGACGGAGGTTGGTTGGAGAGTGAGCGAGCGTGTTATGTTTGTCTCTGTCATGACATACCGCGCACGCGCATAACAGATGGAAAATGTATCCCATCTTTTTTACAATGAGATACTTATGAACAATCTTAAATACAAATATATATATATATATATATATATATATATATATATATGGGAATTATAATCCTACAATACTTTCCCATATACAACTATAGAATAATATATTCTACACAATCATGGAACGTTCAACCAAGGTTATGGAAGCGTTCAACTTAAGACTACGGAACGATACGTAACGCTACATCAACCCAGATTACGTAACATCGAGACTGTTCATACTAATTTGAGTACACTAAGTATGGACAAATACATCAGTATGAAGAAAGTAGTTACTGCAACTATTGGAACGTTAGTAGAATAAAATGAAGATAACACAAGACAAGGAACAGATGTGTAATGCCCTCAATACCTTTTTTGCGCAAGTTTTTACAATAGAAGACTATAATGATATCCCTACAGTATTGCCAGTTTAGATCAAGAATTCTGATACTCAATGCAATATCAGCATTACAGAGAGAGAAGTATTGAAATGTTTGGAAAAACTTAGGTTAAATATGTTGCCAGGACCCGACTCAGTCTCACCTAGTTTTCAAAAGGAAGCTAAATGTGAGCTCTCGAAACCACTGACATTGCTTTTCAATCAATATTTGCAGTCCGGGACTATGCCTGATGAGTGGATGGTCGCTAACGTAACACCGATATTAAAAATGGCAGCACATGTTTATCTAGTAAATATCGTTCAATTAGCTTAACCTCAGTTGTCTATTTAATGCTAAAAACACTAATAAGAGACAGACTCGTAAATCACTTATAGGATAACAACATACTGGAAGATGCTGAATATAGCCTTCATAATAAACGTGCCTGATTGACGAACCACTTATACTTCATCCACGATATCCTCAACCTATGACAAAAGTAAAGCTGTTGATATATACTTTGGTTTTCAAAAGGCCTTTGATTAAGTACCCTTCACACGTTTATTGACAAAATTAAAAGAGCATGGAATACAAGTCGGAGTGTCGAGATGGACAGAAAAATGGCTCAGTAAAAGAAAGCAAAGGGTTGTTGTTGTTGTTGTTGTTGTTCCCTAAGCTGCCTGGCCGAACAGCCCCGAGTCCCTGAGAAAGGCCATGGCCACGATCGGGCTTTCCCACAGAGCTCTCATTGAGTGTAGATTGTGTTGTTGGCGTAAGTGGTTGTGTGAAATGCAGTCTTCTATGATGTGTTTAATGGTATGGGGTGCTGTGTTACATCCCGGGCAGGCGTCGACAACGGAGTCATCCAGTCTCTTCTGATAGCTCAGGAGAGCTGGATGGTGTCCGCATCTCAGCCTGGCCAGGTGGACTCTGTCCTCGCGAGGAAGGGAGGATTCGGAAGAATGGATTTCGGGAGGTCGTGCATGCAGCTGTGTGTTGTCTGTGAGTGAGTGGATGGATCGGTGAGAGATATGAGTATGGATGTGCTTCTGGAAGTTGGTTCGGGGTGGGCAGGGAGGGAGAGAGGACAGTAATTGTGTGTGATACCGTGTGCTGGGTGTTGTTTTGATATTTCTTGGTGTCTGTGGGTGTGTTGCCATGTAGTTTAGTGGGTGGTCTTGGTTCGTGGAGGCTGCTGCCAGGAATTGAGTGCCTCTCATGTCCAGATGGTCTTTGACTTTGAGGATTTTGGATTCTTGATGTAGGTGATCTGTGGGTGCAGTAGCTGTGCAGCCTATAATGATCTTCAGGGCTTTGTTTTGAATAGTCTGTAAGGTCTTATGATGTGTTTCAGCTAGGTTAGAAGCTCAGGCTGGGCTTGCGTATTCCATCACTGATCTTATGTATTGTTTATATACTGTGGTGGTAGTTTCTTTGTTGTGTCCAAATTTTGTGTGAGCAAGTGACCTGAGGGCGTTAAGTCTGGGTGTCAGTTTCTTTTTAATGTTTGTGGTGTGCTGTTTGAATGTCATATAAGTATTATATGTTACTCCTAGGATTTTGGGTGTGTGTGTATGTGTTAGGGGTGTGTTGTTTATGGTGAGTTGAGGGATGTATTCGTGTTCTCCTGTCCAACTTGTGAGCAGGGTTGCGGTGGATTTGGCTGGGGCTAGATTAAGTCTGTTTGTAGTGCACCAGCCATGTAGTGGGTTGAGATAGGGTTGAAGGAGATCTGTTGCTCTTTTTGGGTCATGGTGTGTGCATGTGAGTGTTATGTCATCTGCATAGGAGGCTAAGTTTATTTGGGGCGTATTGGGTGTAGTTATATCGTGCATGTACAGATTGAAGAGTGCGGGCGATAGGACGGATCCTTGTGGGACTCCGTTTGGAAAGTTTCTGATTTTAGATGACTGACCGGCAAAAGATACGTGTGCACATCTACCTGCTAGGAAGTTGGCCAGCCACCGTTTTGTGTTGTTGTGCATGTTTGTGTTGTAGATTTTGTTTGTTAGGTTGTGGCGTGGGATGGCATCGAAGGCTTTACTAATGTCGAGTGTGGCTAATAGTGATCTGTGTGGTGGTCTAGCTGAATTGATGCCGTCGAAAGCTCTTTGTGTAAGGTCTGTGAGAAGAGTGTTTGTGGAGTGCAGTGGCCTAAAGCCATGTTGTGTTGGAGCTAGGGGTAGGTCAGGTGTAATTAGTTGTAATACTAGGCATTCCATGACTTTGGAGGGGGAGCAAAGGAGTGTGATGGGGCGGTGCGAGGAGGGTAGCGTGGGGTCTTTGTTGGGTTTGGGGAATGTGATGATGATACCATGCTTCCAAATGTCTGGTATTGTGTTGTGTGAATAGCTGTAGTTTGATATGTTAGTGAGTGCTTGTATGCCTTGTGGTCCCAGGTGTCTGAGGTGTATGTTGCTTATGTTGTCTAGGCCACAGGCGGGTGAGTGCTTGAGATTGTTGATGATATGCTTTGTCTGGTGATTGGTGAAGGGTGTATAGCCAGGGTCTGTGGGGAATTGTCTCTTACGTCGGATGACACGTCGGTCGTCTTTGTGAGGTTTTAGGTGGCTGACATGTGAAAAGTGATTGATGAGAGTGTTTGCTTGTTGTTTACATGAAGGAGTAGAGTCTGTTGTTGTGATTGCAGCATGTGATTGTGTTGTGTTGCTGTTGGAAAGTGTGATGCTGTTTAGTGTTTTGTAGAGTTTTTTGGGGTTTGTTTTGTGATCAAGTGTTTGTAGGAAGTTATTCCAATTTAGTTTTTGTTGTTCTTGTATTTTGTTGTTAGTTTGGGTGTTGAGTGCTTGAATTTGTTGTGTGATGTCTTGTGTGTGGGGTGCTGGGGAGTGTTTCAGTATGTCGCGTTGTCTGATGAGGTTTTGAATTTCTGGTGTGAAGTTGGGGTTGTGTCTTTTTCTGTTACCTCTTGGAATGTGTTTCTTGTCAGCGTTTTGGATAGTTTTATTGAGTATGTGTACAGCATTGTTGATGTTAGTGATGGGTGTACTGTTTAGAGTTGTGAAGTGTTGTTCTGTCTCATTTGTGAATGCTTCCCAGTTAGCTCTTTTATAATTGGTGTATGTGTGTTTGTGGCTAGCTGGGGTGAGTCTGGTTTTGGTGGTGATAATGATCGGGAGGTGGTCAGAGCCTAAGGTTCTGACCACCCTCCAGGATGTTGTGGGGGCGAGTTCTGGGGAGCGAAATGTGATGTCTGGAGATGATGGGTTATAGAGGGCTTGGTGAGGAATATGGGTATGTTGATGGATGTCGTTAAGGATGATGAGGTTATCGGTTTGGTTTTGTAGTACCAGCCCTCTGTCTGTGTCGGGGTTGTCGACAAACCAGGCCGACGTCTTGGCATTGAAGTCACCACCCAGGATGATGTGTGGGGTGTTTGTGATGTGTTGTAAGTGTGGTCTGTATTCATTTGGTACTGTAGGGGATGTTTGGGGAGGGATGTATGTGTTTATGATGGTTATGTTGGAGTTGTTGCCAGTGCGTATTTTAATTGATTGTATTTCTGTTGTGTTATCATTTGGGGGGAGGAGTGATTTGGTTTGTACACTGGTTACTATGTATGATATTTCTTTGTGTACCAGGGTGATGAGTCCACCGCCCCCGCCGACAGCCCGGTCTTGTCTGATGGTGGTGAAATTATGAAATGTGGGTTTTTGTTGTGTTGTGCAGAGTTTTGTTTCTTGTAAGATGGCAATGTGTATGTTGTGTTGTTTGATGAAGTGTGAGAGTTCGTGTTTCTTTGTGTTGATGCCATCTATGTTCAGTTGAAGAATGTTAATGTTATGTGCACGATGTATGTTGGGTGCTGCTGCACGAGGATGGGGTGGAGGTGGGGGTGGTGGGGGTGGGGGTGAGGGAGGGGCTGGGGGTTGGGATGGATGAGGTGGGGGTGGGGATTGGGGAGCAGGAGATGGGGGTTGGAATGGATTAGGATGGGGTGTGGTGTGTTGAGTTGAGGATGTGGATGGTATGGGAAGGTTAGGTGGGTTAGGGAGGAGAGGTGGACGGGTTTTAGGGGGGGGAGTGGATGATATGGGAAGGTTAGGTGGGTTGGGGAGGAGAGGTGGACGGGTAAAGGGTAGTCATAATCGGTAACGCATCAAAATGGATCAATGTAACTAGCGGGGTACTCCAGGGATTAGTACTAGGGACAGTTCTCTTTCTAGTTTACATATTAGACATAAACTAGATGAGGGCCTCACCTGTACAATCTCAAAGTTTGCGGACGATGCAAAATTGCAATAACCATTCTCTCAATTGAACATGTAGAAATATGCAAAATAACCTAGATAAGCTGTCATGGTGAGCTGAAATTTGACAAATGGGTTTTAATTTGGATAAATGTAAAGTTCTCCATATCAGGACCCGAAATGAGAAAGTAAACTATTCAATAAGTAGCACTCAGCTCAAGAGTGTAGAGAGAGAAACAAGTTTGGGAGTAACAATATTTAGTAACCTTAAACTCAGTCAAAAATAAACAGAAGTTGTTATAAAAGCAAACAAATTAATTGGATTTATAGCCAGGTCATTAAAGCATGAATCCAAAGCTGAACTCCTCACTCTGTACAATTCCTTAGTCCGTCCTCTTCTGGAATATTGCATTCAATCCTGGTGATCCTACTACTGTACCAACAAATATTCACAAACTGGAATGAGTTCAATGTAGAGTTACCAAAATTATACATAATCTATAAAAACAAAGAAACATATGAGGAGCGCCAAAGTGCCACAAGCGCCGCCGGCTGAGAGGGTCGGGTGGCCGTATTGGAGAGATAGGACAGGTGACGGAGATAAGTTTATGGTTGGAGGAGCCCAAAAAAGAGAAAAGATCGATAGCATAAGAAGAAGGGTTAGTAGTTAGAAACAAGTCAAGAATGTTGGTTGCTGAACCAACTGCTCTAGGTAATTTAGGATAGAAAGGACGCAAGTTTTTTCACTAGGTTGGTCAGTAGTGTGAGAGGGAGAGCCATTGGCCGTGGTGCATGTTGAAATCTCCCAAGATAGAGATTTCTGAGAAATATGCTATAGGGGGGCAATGCCTAGTGAGTTAATTGCTCAATAGGTGACGTTCTGAGAGTGAGGGTTCGAGTCTAGGGGATGAGACAGTGAATCACAGAGGCAAAGCAGCTCCAGAGATGGGGCTGCATCGAACCGTGAGTGGGTGCTTCACATGTCCCTAGACTGGAACGAGACCTCACAGGCTTCACCGTGTTGAGCGGTAGAAAGTACAGGCTCTCAGCCTATGCCCGAAAGAGGGTAGTTGGAATATAAAAAACAAAAAATATATATATAGTATATACAGCATATATATATATATATATATATATATATATATATATATATATATATATATATATATATATATATATACAAAACATATAAGCACAAAATAAAATAATCCCCCCTTCAGCAAACTTAGGAATCTGTCTGTGTAAGCAAGAGGGTGGAGGGAGACTAACACTAACTGCACATTTTCGTTTAACCCCTACTGTACCGTAGGATACAGTAATAAAAGTCCCCCCCCCCCCCACAGTTCCAAGCAATATGGGCAAAATGGCAAGATAGAACAACCTTCCACCTCAAGAGATGAAGGAAGGGTTGGATATAAGCTGAGAAGTGTTGCCATATCAAGACCAGTACTCAAACAGCCGTGGTACAAGACACAGCCTGATACAGGCAGTTACAAGGAAAGTACATTACTGACGCCTCTCAGCCGTCGCTGGGACTGGGGAATGACTTCTCTACTGACGGCTGGTAGCCGTCACTGGGATTGAATGGTTCAACCCTTTGAAGATTACGACGCATTTTGACAGTTTATTCTGACTCTCATCAGACGGTTTTATGCAGTTTAGGAAGAATCTGTAGGAATTGTAAGGGAAAAGCCAATCTCAATTAACCCTCTGAGTTCCATATAACTTTTGTAATGTGAATAAAATTGTTATAATAATAGCAAAAAACCAGAACATATATGAATCATCGTACCTTCTATTGGTTAACCCTTATTTGGCGGGGCCCGACTTAAGGCGGTCTAGAGAACCATGGACAAAAGAGCGGGGCCCGCCTTTAGTCGGTTGCAATTTTGAGCACATAATTGGCTCTGAGAGAGAGTCCGAGCGGTGGTAGGAGCGTAGGTTGACTCTGACCGTTCGGCACGGCTCCCGCGCCGCGACTGGGCCCACCTCCACACACATCCACACCCATTGCCTCCCTAGACAGGAAATTATGTAAGGAAATTACCGTATTTTAGGAATTTTTCCTTCGTGTTGCATGATCGTTGCAAGACAACCTGTGATCGTAGAAGGATGGCTCAGGTGTCATTGGAAAGCTCAATTAACGCCCTTTCACGGATGCATAATTGTATTACGCTCTGGCTCTTGTTTATGCATGAAAAAGAGCATGGAATGAAGATCATTTAGGGTAAATATGCCCGCTGGGCTGGTAGTAGAAGTTATAAACCTAGCCGCTCGAGGAGTGTTATACCTCATCAAGTTCACGCGGCAAGCCAAATTGGTATATTCCCATCGTTCTTTGTGTGAATATTAGAACACGTGACACCGACCATGTTAAGGGGAGGTTATTAGTTTGCTTCCTAAACCTTAACCCCTTGACCACAATTATGTTATTGCCATCATATTCTGGTTTTTAGACGGTTTTCTTTAGTTTGTACTATAACTATACGACTCAAATTGGTGAATACGATCTCAATAAGCCCTCTCAGTAACATAGGTCCTCCTTAAGTTGCATTAAGTCATATAATTTAGCCAGAATCAAAGGTAATAGGGCGTCATAGTGCTGAAGGGGTTAAAATAATTACTGAAAAACCCCATTTGAGATAAATGCGTACATTTTTTCGGTAGAAATATGTCCCGGCCAATGGCTGGTCACTCCTAAAATATAGGCTTGTTATCGATCACTAGAAAATAATCGACACCTATGGTACGAACAGTCTTGAAATTGAAAGAAATAGACTAAAACGGGTTAAAATCGCCAAACTAACGGGGCGAATGCCTTAAAATCTTAAAACACACAGGGCTTAACATGAGGAAGAGGTGGTCCAGAAAAAAACATTAAGTGAAAATCTGTCCTTAACAATCATAACATAGCACTGATAGCACCAATGTTAAGGGGGTAGTGCTCATTTCTGGGGGGGGGGGGGGTCTAATTATGTATATATTCCTTTATATTTTGGTTTCCTCGCTAGACCTCCATCAAGCTTTAAAAACACCCCCTAAACCCTCTATCAAGATAAATGGTACAGTTTTCTTTAGAAAAATGTCCCGACCGAAGGCCGGTTCCTTCTAAAATTACAGGCTCGCTGGCGCTCGCCAGGAAAAATTCTACACCTAATGGACACGAAAGGTCTTAATATTGACAAAGTAATGGGGTGAAAGGTCTCGAAATCGCAAACTAACGGAAAAAACGTCTTAATATCTCAAAAACAAATATGCTAAACATGAGGGAGAAGGGGGTCCAGAAAAAGCGAGTACGACCCCCTTAATCTCATGCACGGGTTGGAAACATCGCAACAACTCAATTGAATTTAACCCTTTGAGGATCATGACGCGTTCTGACAGTTTATTTTGTCAATTATTAAATTATTGTATACAGCTTAATTAAGGGGATGGGCTGGTTGTCTGGACCACTTTCTACCTCATGTTTAGCCCCATTAGTTTTCAAATTTTAAGATGTTTGCCCCATTAGTTAGTCGATTTTAAGACCTTTCGCCCCAATTCGTCGTCAATATTTAGACCTTTCGTTCTATTTAGGTGTCGATTTTTTCCCTGGCGAACGATAGTGAGCCTGTAATGTTGGAAGAACCGGCCTTCGGTCGAGAAATTTTTCTACCGAAAAATGTACAAATTAATCTAGAAGGGGGATCTAATGGATTTTTTTTTTTTTTAATTTGATGGAGGTCTAGGGGGGAAACAAGAAAAATAATTAATACATCCAAAAATCGCCCAAAAAGTGAAGGATCTGTGGGCATCAGAAGGGTAAAGACTATCTCCATTAACCATCAGACTTCCATATACTCTTCCTAATTTGATTAAAATAGTCTATTAACAAACAGAATAAACTACCAAAGTGCTTCATAATCCTCAAGGGGTTTATAGGAGCTTAATGGAATTGTTTCTCTAAATAATGTTTGGGTCTGAGATATTATATATGCATCAAAGAGAAATATATGCATATTATATGATATTAATTTGTTTTGCTAAGCCTCTCCCAAAGGTATACAGAATATCAACCCTGTTCCCTTGCTCGCTTAAATGTTCTTTCATCTCTGAGTTCCCCCTCAACTGCCCTCACTTGCTATTTAAATATTGTATTGCTTATTTCAATATTATTTCGAAGTTACTTTATTATAATTCCAATCAGCGCCAGACGGTTATACGGTATTAAGCTTAGAAAGGATAATTAGTACTTTATTATAATTCCAATCAGCGCCAGACGGTTATACGGTATTAAGCTTAGAAAGGATAATTAGTACTTTATTATAATTCCAATCAGCGCCAGACGGTTATACGGTATTAAGCTTAGAAAGGATAATTAGTACTTTATTATAATTCCAATCAGCGCCAGACGGTTATACGGTATTAAGCTTAGAAAGGATAATGCGTAATTAGTACACAAGGGTTTACCAATAGTAGAGCTATTATAACACTCTGCCAGTAATTGGAAGCTGGCTATTGATCGCCAGGAAATCCCGACACCAAAAGTGCATGAACGGTACTAACATTGACAAGGAAATGTGGCTTAGGATCATAAAATCTACAACTAATGAGGCGAACGTCTTACAATCTCGAAACTAATGGGGCTAAAGATGAGCGAAAAGACGGATCAGAAAAATATATAACCTCCCCTTAATGTTAGACTTAAATGTGGCGGGATAATACAAGACAATAATTTAGAATTATGCCATCTTAACCCCATGAGGAACATGACAATAACTAAATAAACACATTAAATAATATTTACATCAATAAAACAACTCTACACCCTTAATTTAAGTATACGTTCTATCTCGCGCCATATTATCTTCTTAGAAAGATTCTGAAATATTACTGTGAAACAAATGCACAGTGAAAAATACTATACATCCACTAAAATAATGTTGGATATACTATTATGTATAGATATATATATATATATATATATATATATACCGGTATATATATATATATATATATTTATATATATACAGTATGTATGTATACATTATATATATATATATATACAGTATATATATATACATTATATATATATATATATACCATTAATGCTTCCAAAACCCAATTTCTTCATCTTACTACCCATTCAGAACTCCCAGAGGACTATCCCTTATTCTTCAACAATTCAAAAATCAATCCTTCATCTTCTCTCCATATTATTGGTGTCTCTTTTTCTTCTGCTCTCACTTGGAAGGACCATATTACCAGTCTTGCTAAGGCAGCCTCCCAGAAGCTGGGTGTGCTCAACTGCCTCAAGGGATTCTTTACCCCAGCACAGCTTCTTGCTCTGTACAGGGGCACTGTGCGTCCTTGTATTGAGTATTGTTCACATGTTTGGGGAGGATCCTATCATACCGCACTCCTAGACAAAGTAGAAAGGAAAGCCTTTCGTATCATTAACTCCCGCCTACTCACCAACTCTCTGCAATCTCTCTCTATTCGCCGCAATGTTGCATCTCTCTCACTATTCTATCACTATTATAATAATCAATGTTCTTCAGAGCTTTCCCAGTGTATACCACCTCCTCTACGTAGGGTACGGTATGTAGTACCTGTCTGGCAACACAATCCCACCCCTACTCTGTGCAACTCTCCAACCCAAGAGTGAAACATTGTTCTCAGACTTTCTTCTATTCAACTGCTTAGCTCTGGAACTCTCTCCCAGAATCAGTCTTTCCCTCTTCCTATGGCTTAAATTGCTTCAAACTCAGTGTGGCCAGGCATCTTGGCTCGAACGTCCCTTGATTTTAGCCCTGCCACTCTTTTAACTCTGGGGGAGGCTCTCGATACAGGCAGTTCAGCCTGTTTGTCTCCCTCACTTACATAGAAAAAAAAAAAAAACAAAAAAAAAAAAAATATATATATATATATATATATATATATATATATATATATATATATATAAGTATATATTGATGTTTGTGTATAAGGGCGTGCATCTGTACCCATGTGCATCTATGTAAATGAAAGACAAATATAATTATAAAGTATGAGAGTTGTTATGAGTATAAAGGGGAGAGGGATTGGCAAGACAAAGGACAAGATAAATAGGCAGGGACGGGTGAAGGGGAGACTCAAAGGATTTCCTAAAGTGAGACTAGAAATATTGGACTGTGAAGGATGAAAAGTGTAATGCCCTTGATATAAAATACTGACAGGCAAATAATTATCGCGTAAATAATGAATGTAAAGTTGTCCACATAAGTTCTGCCCATATATGATTGAATTACGAGTGTAGTGTCTTATGCAGTGTGTGTGTATGTGTGTGTGGGGGGAGTGGGGAGTTAATGGCATAACTGAGATGAATTTGACCCTATAGATACCAACAGGTCCTTCCTAAATTGCAAAATATCGTCTGTTATCATTCCACGAATTCACTCACAGCAGGAACTCCACAACTCACGTAAGGAGGCCTTAACCCTTCTTTGGCGGCGCGCAACTTATGTCATGTGAAATAAATTTGAACTAAGTGGCGGTTCACAACTTATGTCGTGTGCCATTTTCAGCACGTAATGTTGCAGAGAGAGAGAGAGCTGAGCGGTGTGAGGAGCGTAGTAAAGCTATGACCGGCGCCCACCACCGCGGTGGGCCAACTGAAGTGAAAACCACCCTTCCATCCCCCCTCACACTCGCTACACAGGGAATTATGTAGGGAAAGTACCTAATTACATGGTTTTTGCACTCGTGTTGCGCGACCGTTGCAAGAAAACCAGTGGTCGTACAAGGATGGTTGGGGTGTCATTGGAAAGCTCTGTTTATGCCCTTTCAGGGATAGATACTTGTTTTACGCTTTGGGTCTTATTTAGGCATGAAAATGATCACGTAAACAACCCTATATAGGGTAAAAACACCCCGGTAGGGGAGGTACATATAAATTACCGCCTAGGCCGCCTCATTAGGTGTTAAAGCACATATATGCTGATCTCTCTACTATCTCAAATTGGGGCACAGAAAACTTTGTTACATTCAATGCTTCCAAAACTCAATTTTTCCATCTGTCTACTCGTAGCCCCCTTCAAGAAAACTAGGACTTAATCTGCAATAGCATACAAACTAACCCTTCATCTTCTATTAGTATTCTCGGAGTCTCTTTTTCTTCCAATCTCTCTTGGAATGATCATATTAACACCCTTGCTGAAACAGCTTCCCAGAAGCTGGGTGTGCTCAACCGCCTCCAGGGGTTCTTTACCCCTGCGCAGCTCCTTTCTCTGTACAGGGGCACAGTGCATGCATGTATTGAGTATTGTTCTCATGTGTGGGGAGGATCCTCTCACACAGCACTTCTAGAAAAAGTAGAAAAGAAAGCCTTCCATCTCATTAAATCTCGTCCAATCACCAATTATCTGCAGTCTCTCTCTCTTCGCCGCAATGCAATGTTGCATCGCTCTCACTATTACCAGTATTACAATAATCAGTTTTCCTTAGAGCTCTCTCAGTGTATACCACCCCTTTTCGTAAAGCACGTAGCACTCGTCTTTCAACACAATCCCACCCCAACTCTGTGCAACTCTCCAACTTAAAAGAGAAACAATATTCTCAATCTTTCTTCTATTCAACAGCTGAGCTCTAGAATTATCACCCAGAGTCAGTCTTTCCTTCATCCTATGACTTAATTGCTTCAAACTCTGTGTGTCCAGGCATTATGGCCCGAACGTCCCTTGATTTCGGCCATGTCACTCTTTCACCTCTGGGGAAGGCACTCGTCACAGGCAGCTCTGCCTTCATATATATAATAAAACATATACTGTACATATTGTCAAAATCCGTCATAATCCTGAAGGGATTAATATGTATGGTATACATGAAATTACAAATTACATTTGTTTAATGTACAGGTATCATATTCCCCTCCTAATTAAAATAAATTAGGAGAGGAATATGATAACTGTATATTCAAATTATGTACACACATTTTTACTCAAATTAATTGGTGGTGTTGTCTGGAAATGTAATATGTTACTATAAGTGTTTACCCCCTTAATATCAAATAATTGGTGGTGTTGTCTGGAAATGTAATATGTTACTATAAGTGTTTACCCACTTAATATCAAATTAATTGGTGGTGTTGTCTGGAAATGTAATATGTTACTATAAGTGTTTACCCCCTTAATATCAAATAATTGGTGGTGTTGTCTGGAAATGTAATATGTTACTATAAGTGTTTACCCACTTAATATCAAATTAATTGGTGGTGTTGTCTGGAAATGTAATATGTTACTATAAGTGTTTACCCACTTAATATCAAATTAATTGGTGGTGTTGTCTGGAAATGTAATATGTTAATATAAGTGTTTACCCACTTAATATCAAATTGCATTTGGTAATACCTCCTTTCAGACGATTTTAATCAAAAGGATTAAAACAATCTACAGCTAATTTAAAAGTGTATTGCTCTCATATAAACCTGCAATGGAACCTTTCGACCTCGCTGGAAGTACAGGTTACATTCATAATGTTCCCTCATGTTGAAATACAGTATAAGCAAAAGAGATGAAACTTTCAGTCAAGAGCAATACAGGTATCGAACGCATAACGAGACAATATAATACGCTATTATAGCCCAGATGATTCAGATTTTAGTGTTAAAGGTTCAAAGATTCGAAATATATCTTCATATATGCTGTAAACTATACCGCCTTCCACTCAGGCGAGGTAGAACTGGAAGCAAACAAACAAAAATCAACACAGACGAGGCAGCAGCAACGTATAAAGTTTGAGCTGCAATAAGTGAAGGAAACATTTATAAGAGAGGGGAGAACAGGGGCAGCTCAGGGATATGCTGTACCAGGAGAGGGGACCAGACACAGAGAGCGTTGCTGGAAAATAAAGAAGAGGATGTTTAAATTGAAATTCATAAAGATTGATTTAGCTGTATAATTTAAACCTATATATATTTTATAATTTGGTAATAGTTTACTAGCAGAACCTTTTGAGAGCTAATTAAAACATTCTTAAAAGGAACCTGTTGCAATGCCTTCTCATCTACTCCATACTTTGTCAAAATCAAGTTAATTTCCAAGGCGAGAGGAGAATGGAAAACACGTGTGAGAAAAAGATATCAAGAGGTAAAATAACAAAAGAATGAGCAGATATATACAAATTTAGTGCGATGGATAGAAGATCCATACGCAATATAAATACTGACAAGAAAAGAGAGTTTAAATTGGACAACAAAATAGAAAAAAGAGCACAAGCAAAAATTGAGAAAATAAGGGAAATTAAGGTGTGTTGAGAGGAATTTAACCCGTGGATCGCGGGAATGGGATAGTGAAAAGTGGCCAGGACGTGTAATTTCTACCCTTCAATTCTGACAGAATTTGTTCTGTTTAACATATAAGGCATTATTTCTTCTCTGTGTGCATTTATTATACTTATATGATGAGCATATGAATAGTGAAGAGTGATAAAAGAAGTTAAAACAGCAATTGGGGGGTGAAAACCATATATTTTGGCTGCCCGGTCGTATTTTGAGTCGGCCTGGCGAGAGACATACATGTTCCCTCTGCAATGTCTCGCAACCAACTGAGCTTCCCGGGAGAAACCTCATACTGCTATAGGGTCTCTAAATGACTCACCCATGTCTCCGAGCCGGCTGAGAATAATTTATGTGGAAAATAACCAATAAATGAGGGAAATCAGAGGAAAAATAACCGATAATTGAGGAGGGAAGAAAAGGAGGGGATGGGACACATGTGGATGAGTGCTAGAAGGTACTAGAGGTGAATTATCTCTCCTAATCATATATTCCTTTGTTTTGAGAGCCCCTGGGGCATTTTAGAAGTTTGTTTCATGGTCTTGCTTCTGTGAGGCCTATTGCATTCGCTATTGAGACACTTCTGTGAGGCTTATCGCGCTTCTTGGGTTAAAAAGGACAAACAAAATAATTATATAGTGAGGAAAAAATGGAACATGAAAGGAAGAGAAAGAGAATAAGGGTAGGGGTGTGGTGGTGGGGGGGGAGTGGCAGCAAAATTGGGAGTCAAGAAATAGTGATGGGCCAGAAAAAATAGAGTGTGAATAGAGCAAAGAAAAAATAAATAGTCTATCTATCTATCTATTGCCTGACGCCGTGATCCCCGAAGGGGTGGCCACGAACGAACCGCCCCCATGCACCTCTGTCCCCAGTCAGTCGACGCCCCTCCCCCCAACCAGCACCGCCTTCGTTCATGTAGTTCCTCACTCCATCCTTCCACCTCATATTCGGTCTACCTCTCCCCCTCTGTCCCTCCACCTCGCTCTCGTACACCCTCTTAGTCATTCTCTCGCTTTCCATACGTTCCATATGGCCGAACCATCTCAAGTTGTTCCTTTTCACACTTTCCAGCACATCTACCTCCACACCACACCTCCTTCTTACTTCCTCATTAGTCTGTCTATCCCTCCATGTAACTCCGCACGCACTCCTTAAGTAATTCATTTCCACTGCTCTCACTCTTGGTCTGAGTCTCTCAACCAACGTCCATGCTTCGCTTCCGTAAGTCAGTGTCGGGATTACCACACTGTCATGCAAGGACTTCTTCACTTCCATACTGACCACCCTATTTCTTGTTACTGCTTTTAGCGTTCCTACAACCCTCTTCCCCTGTTGTACCCTCTCCCGCACCTCTTCATCCATAGTCCCATCTTTACTCAACACACTGCCCAGATATTAAAAGAGTTGACGATCTCCATAGCCTGACCGTTCAGCTTCACCTCACACTCTGTGACTTCACCCCTTTCGAAGACCATAACCTTGCTCTTCCCCGTATTTACCTTCAAATTCCGTTTTTCGCACACTGTTCCAAACTCATTTACCAGACCCTGCAACTCCCATTCATTATCACTCATCAGAACTGTATCATCCGCAAACAGCAGTATAGGTAGCTTCCACTCAATTCCCTCCCTTTTCAGCGATACACCAACATTCACTGCTCTTGATAGTATTTCTTTCATGACTCCATCCATATATACAGTAAACAAACAGGGGGACATCACACAGCTGGTTCAAACCAACATTCAGGTCAAAGAACTCGCTCTGCTCACGTACTGCCGCCTTTGCACCCTCATACATGCTCTTCACTGCTTTCAGCAACTTGCCCTCTACTCCGTATATTCTAAGTACTTTCCACAAACCTTCTCTATCCACTCTGTCATAGGCCTTCTCCAAGTCCATAAAGGTAACATACACCTTTTGTTTCTTCTCCAGATACTTCTCCACAACACAATTCAGGGTAAAAGCTGATCTACACATCCTCTTCCCTTCCTAAAACCTCCCTGCTCGTCGCCTATCCATTTCTCCGTTCTCACTCTCACTCTCTCAATCACTACCCTACTGTATACCTTCCCTACTACGCTTAGAAGACATATTCCTCGGTGGTTACCACACACTCCTCTTTCCCCTTTGCCCTTATATAGGGGGACTATTATGCCAGTCTTCCAGTCATCGGGTGCACTCCCCTTCTCCCATGCTAGTTTGCACATTTTCCATACCCATTCTATCACTATCTCACACATACCTCAACATTTCCCCACACACTCCATCTGTTCCTGGTGCTTTCCCCAACTTCACTCTTTCATGGCTTCCCACACTTCTGACCTCCTGATCCCCACCTCCTCCTCCCTACTTCTCTTCTTCTCCCTCCATACCATATCCAGCTATGTTTGCTGGCTCTTCATATTTCATTTAGCAACTCACTGAAGTACTCCCTCCATCTTTCGACTCTCTCTTGCTTCTCGGCTAGCATTCTCCCATTCTTATCTTTCACACCCTTACTGTTTCCCTTGCTACCTTCCCTAACTTTCTTGACTTCTTTCCAGAACAGTTTTCTTACTCTCCCTCCATTTTACACTCAGATTCCTTCCAAATTCCTCATCTACTCTTCTCTTACTTTCCTTCACTACTCTCTTCACCACCCTCTTACTCTCCACGTACCTCGCTCGTTTCTGTCTCTTGGAATCTTCATTCCCTCTACTACCCAACCACACTCTATATGCTTTCTTCTTTTCTTCCACAGCTATTCTTACCTCTTCTGTCCACCATGCTGTACCTTTCACTCCCCTCCCTCTTCTCCTCACTCCACACACCTCCTCACATGCTGCACAGATCTCATCCTTAAACACCTTGCTCATCTCCTCCACTTCCTCCATAACTTCCAGGTCGAACCCCCTAGTCGTCTTCCACTGCTATCCTGTACTCCTCCCTGACTTCCTCCTCCTGCAACCTCTCCACCCTCCTCACCATTCCAACCTCCTCTCGCCTCCCTCCCGCTCTCCTCACCCACTTCTTTTGTATCCTAACCTTAGCTACCACTACATAATGATCAGACAGACCCCCTCCAATACCCCTATACACCCTAGCATCCATCACAGATTTCTTCATTCGTTCATCCACACATACATAATCAATCAATGACTTTCGTTCCACCACTGTCTTATCTTTCAACGTCAACATCCGTTTCCACGTGTACCTGTGGATCATTCTGTGTCGGAAGAAGGTGTTGGCTATCCACAGCCTCCTTCCCACACATACGTCCACAAGTGCACTACCATTCCCATTCACCTCTGATGGTACCCCCCACCCTCCCACCACTCCCTCAACTTTCCTATCACCCACCTTACCATTCATATCCCCAATCAGAAATATTCTTTCGTTCTTGTCAAACTTCTCCAGGCACGCCTCCACATTCATCCAGAACTCCTCTTTCTTTCTTTCAAGTATATCCTCTGTCGGGGCATACACGCATACAATCACCCACGTTTGTATTCCTACTTTCATTCTCACCCACACAATCCTTGAACCCACAGACCCATACTCTCTTACACATTCCTTCCATTTGCTACTTACAAACAAACATGCACCTTCTCTCGCTGTTCCTTCACTCACTCCAGCACACACACCCATTCTTAATGCTGGCGCCCTTAATAATGCGTTCTGTGGTTGCAAAATATGTGCAAGTAAAGAGAGGGAGGAGCTAGGAGTATGATAAAATAATGGAAGATAAACGAGAAGGGGGTTGAGAGAGGCGGCCTGATCTAGTGCGAACGGAAGGTGACGGACAAGGAGGTGGTGTGGGAAGGGGGGAGGGGGAGTACTGGGGGAAGGTTTGGGATTAGGAGTGCTGGGGATTGGAGAAGGGGAGAAGTGATGTTGGATGGTAATAGGAATATAAATAGATGACTTAGGACTGATTGGGGGAATGCTAGAGGGATAGGGTTGAGGGGGGGGAGGGGGGCTAGACGACGGGTATGGGTAGGGGGTGGGTGAGAGGGGGTGTTGGAGTTAGGAGAAGAGGAAAAGGGGGAAACAGGGATGTATGCAAGAGGAAGATGGGTTGGGGGTGAGTGAGGAGGTGAAGGGGATGGAGAAGTGGATGAAGAAGTGGCTGACGAAGGAGGTAGAAGTGGAAGAAAAAGATGGTCTACATTGTGTAGTTAGGGGGGCGGCGCTTAGGGCGAGGAGGGGGAGTGAGAGAAGGGCTTCGAGCTATAGCAAGGCGTGGTGGGGTGGGGGGCAGGCGAGGGTGAAGGGAATAGCGGAGGCGAGTAGGCACTGGAGAAGGGGGAAGGGATCCGGATGGAGGAAGAGGGATAGAATGGTGATGAGGAGGACGAGTAGGGATAGTGGTAGGGATGAAAAAACGGGGGAATAAGGTGGGGCAGATGGGGGAGGAGAGGAGGAAGGAGTAGGTATTGAGGGTGAAAAAGGCGGAGAATAGGGCAACTCACGAGGCGGTTGGTGGCGATGTGGTTTGGGCTGGGGCGTGGCGGATGATGGAGGTGTCGTGTGAGGCTTGGAGGTGTCTCTATCCATAATCAGAGGACGATAAATCCTCCCGAAGCAATTTCGGTAGGTCCGAGACTCTCTGTGATAGTTTATGATAATCTGATACGAGTTGGGGACTTTGGTGATTTTATATGATCCGATGTATCTGGGGCCGAGTTTGTTGGACACTGGTAGTTTGGCAACATTACCAAATCGTTGACTGTGTAGGGGCTTTCTGGGGGCGTGATGTCCCGGGCTGTGTCCTGGCAGACTTGGGCAGTATGAAGGATGTTCTTTAGGTGTTGCAAAGGGTTGGTGGATATGATTGCCGTGGAGGGTTTAGCCAGACTACGAAAGGGTAGCAACAGGGCTGCAACGCCATATAGTCTCTCGTGGGGCGTGATGGCGTCTTCCCTAGGGCACGAGTTTATACCCCACTGAATCATTTTTACCTGGGCTGGCCAGTCTTGAGTTTGTAAGGCGATGAGCCGAGACCTTAGCTGATTATTAATTGCCTTGTGGCTCCTTTCACAAATGGCATTACCTTGAGGTCAGTAGAGGAACGAGTGAGACACCTGAATGCCACATAATCGTGAAAATGCTTCCCATACTTGGCCAGAGACACAGCGCCCTCACCGTTGCAGAGTGCAATGGTGAGGGTGCTGTGTTCCTTAACCCCTCCAATCCCAGAGACGACAATAGTCGTCAGTAGATAAATAACTCCCCGTCCCAGCGACGGATATAGTCGTCAGTAGTGTACTTTCCTTGTAACTGCCTGTACAAGGCTGTACCAGTTACCACGACCGTGTGAGCACTGCTCCCGTTATGGCAACACTTTTCAGCATATATGAGACCCACTGAAGGGTGGGAGGGCCAGTGTTGCCTCATCTCTGGAGGTGGAAAGGTGATCTCTCCTGCCATTTTGGCCACATTGCTGGGGACTTATATTACTGTATCCTACGGTACAGTACGGGTAAACGGGGCAGGCTACCAAGAACCGGGAGTAGATGTCGACGAAGGTAACAACGAATCTCTTGCCTTGTTTCATGGGAAATGGGCCCATGACGTCGAGGGACAGTGTCTGCCAAGGTTTAAATGCGACTAATTTCCCAGCTGGGCCTGGAGTCCTGGTACGGCCTTTTCCTAATCTACAAGGTCTGCAAGCTTCTGCAACTTTCTTGACAAGGCTTGTAGAGCTGGTAGTCCAATAAATTTGTTGAAAGACTTGCAGCATTTTTGCTTGGCCAAGGTGAATGCCATTGCTTTCGTGGATTATCAGTAGTATTTACTGGCCTGTTTGCGGGTCGATGGCGATGTGTGCGGACTCCGTATACAGTTGATCCCCTACACGATGTAAATATATATAAAACATCCTTGGGAATCCATTGTGGGGTTGGCGTTTTCTTGAGGGTGCTCAGGCTGCATTTTCGTTGTTGAAGTTGATTGGGTAACTAAACTAGTTGAATTTGATTGGGTAACTAAACTAGTTGAATTTGATGGGGTAACTAAGGTATTTGAATTTGATTGGGTCACTAAACTAGTTATCGTGGGTAGTTGATTATGCTAGCACTTGTGACGGGCAGGCGAGAGAGGGCGTCAGCGTTCATGTGTAGTTTCTCTGGACGGTAGTGAATTTCGAAGTCGAACTCCTCTAGGGTTTCTTGCCAACGAACGAGGAGGGCACAGTTAGTTTCCGATCTTCGTAGCCATTGTAGGGATTGATGATCCGTAATTATGTCTACTTTTGTGCCTAGCAGTAAAGATCGAAAATGGTTTAATTCCCAGATAACACTGAGGCACTCTCTTTTTGTGGCAGCATAGTTTCGTTGTGCGGAGTTCAAAGTGGCACTGGCGCAAGCGATTATGTGCTCATGCCCATCCTGTACTTGAGCCAGGACAGCTCCAATGGAATACAGAGATACGTCATTATAAAACCAGAATGGTTGTTGATAATCTGGGAATGCAACTGTGGGGGCTTGCACCGGGTGTTGTTTGAGGGCGTTGAAAGCCTTGTCCCTTTCTGAAGTCCATTTGAAGGGCTCGTCTTTCTTGGTTAATTCATGAAGGGGGCGGGCCAGGTCAGCAAAATCCTTCACGAACCTTCTGTAATAGGTGGCTAGACCCAAGAAGGAGCGAACGCCTTTGACGGTGGTAGGGGGAATCTGGGTTGCAATTGCAGAGAGCTTACGAGGGTCTGGTGAGATGCCCTCGGCCGAGATGACGTGGCTGAAGAAACCCACAGTTGTCTGGGTTACTGTACACTTCGAGGGCTTCAGCTTTACTCCGGCTTCCCCGATCCGCTGGAGTACCTGACGGAGGCACTGTAGGTGTTCTTACCAGGTTTTCCCGTAGACTATGACGTCATCCAGGTTCGCTAAACATATTTCCCAGGTGAGACTATTGAGGACGGATTCCATTAAGTGTGAAAAAGTGGCATGCCCGTTGCAGAGACCGAAGGGGAGCCCATTTAACTCGTAAAGATGTCCCCCACTGGTAGAAAAGGCGGTCTTCTGTTGGTGCTTTTTTTTTATGGGAATTTGCCAGTATCCAGCCTGTAGGTCCAGGATGGTGAACCATTTGGATCCACGCAAGATATCCAGGGAGTCATCTATCCTGGGTAAGGGCGTGGTGTCCTTGATGGTGGCGTCGTTGAGTCGAATGTAGTCCACACAGAACCTAGTAGATCCGTCTTTTTTCTTGGCTAAGATGACGGGGGAAGACTATGGACTGACGTAGGGGGTGGCTATCCCTGCGTCAAGCATTTCCTGCACTTGGCTATCTCCCTCCTGACGGTGCAGAGGATTTTTTTCTCCGGGAAGGTTGACGGATGGGAGGCCCTTCCGTGTGGATGGGGTGTTCGACGAATTTGGTTTGCCCGATTTTTGAGGACGTCTGTGCGAACACATACACAAAATCGTGGAGGACTTTTAACAGTTGTTTTTTTCTGTGTAGTTGTTTACTTCTCTGGAATGGAGGAGAGGATGAGTGGGGCTGCAGTTGTGGGAGGTGAGGGTGTGACATCATCGGATGTAGAACTCTTAGGTTTGGGGTCTTAAATGAAAAGGCTACGTTCTACCAGTGTTATACGTAACTAAGATGCGAGGAGAGAAAAATGTACAGCCGAGATTTCCACAACTAATTCCGGCATCTAGAAAGCAAGAGGAACAACCAGCTAGGATTGCTAGCATAAGCACCTGCAATCTTGTTCAGCGAGGCAAGACACCACATCAAAGAAAATGTATCTACGAGGGGAAGCTATTTCAAAATTCTGAGAGAGATCTCCCCCACGCCACTTCAAACAGAGTTCCCACAACAACCACAAATGCCAAAACAACCAGCTCATCACCAAACAACCGCCTCCAACCAGTGCACCAGTAGCAGTCAACCAGCATTCGCTCTGCAACCTGCAAAACGACCAAAAGTGCGAAAGAATAGTGAACACATGGAGTTGCCCAATACAAGGAGTCACCCATTTCGCAAGGAAAGCCAGCAACAAACACAGCATCCTGCGTCATGTAATGTTAACACTAATAGTGATCCAAACCAGTGCACCACAGAACATTACATACAACCAATTCCAATCACTCTTGTATAAAAACAGCCAAGTGAAATTTACAGGCCAAAATTGGAGAAATCACCCCTAAGTTCTAATAATAATATGTACCCCAGTTCCACCAAGTCAAGTGTCAAATAAATATCCCTGAATGCACAACTGATAAGTGAACCTAATATACAAGTTACCACCAGTGCTCCTGGCTCCCTGATTAAAATCAAAGCCGAAATATCTAGCGTGCCCTTGTTGTCCTGGAATCACCTATCCAGGACAATGCAGACTAAAGAAACACTATACACACTGATCAAACTAGAGTCAAGCATTCAGCCTGCGGGCTTAAGCCATCTTTTTGGTTCTGAACTCAGTGCTCCTAGGTTAGAAAGGAGAATTAATTCAATTGATTGTTGTGAGGAAGTAAATTCTTTATTCTTTGACTACATCAACTAAAATGGGACATAGAATAGCTCAATCGGGATCTACTCCAACTTAACCCGAAAACGGCACATTGGTTTTTAAAAGTGCTCGCCAAGTGAGCACATTTTGATTCATTTCCGCCTAAAATTGTTATTATCAGATAAATATCGTTATTACTTATTCATATGAGCCTATTTTACATTTAATATGAAGATATTAATATGTAACAGCAATAAAACAAGTGGGAATAGTATTTGGGGGTTGAAAAAGACAAATTACTGCCGACCCTCCAGTCATGAGGTGAGAGCCGCACGAGACATACACTCTCCCTCTTCGAGGCCTGAATGCAGACTGATCTCTCTCTCTTGCTATCATTCTCTTCCCACGCTCTCTCTATGCGTCCCTGATGACCTTGAAACTGGGTGAGAGATATTGGCGTGGTAAATGAACCAATAAAGAAGGGAATAAGAGGAAAAATAGGTGATAATTTGTTTTGAGATATTTTGGGTCTTTTTAAAAGTTTTGTTTTAAACCTTGGATCTTAAGAGTCCCGTCGCCGTAGGCTAATGCTACAGTATCTCATGAGCCCGAACTTAGAAAAAGCCAATTGCCAGTGCATGAACTTTTAACAAGTATTATCAAGGTTCGGTTTACTACCACTAAAGCGCAACGTCAGCACAGCTATCTTTAATGACAGTAATTCCTGATGATCGAGGTGAAGAATTAATATTGAGTGGCCACCATGATGATTCAATAATAATTCCTTTGTAGAGCCAAGATCTAAAAATCCCAAACAAACCTTTATATGCCAGTGCTTTAGTAGTTTGTTTGGTCATAGCCCATATATTCCAGCTCTTAAAAAACTTTCCACTGAAGTGTGTTTTTAAGAGCTTTCCAACTATGTAGATCTTAACTTTGCCTGTCATTGACTTACCGCTGGTGGCGTTTTTCCAGGTGTTCCTTCTCCGTGCAAAAAGGGCGGATGTGCTGGGGAGGAGGGCCTTGGGTGGCTGGGGTAGCCCCTCTGGTTTTCCCTGTTACAGCGGTGGTGCGGCTTGGAGGGAGAAGGGCGCGTGGTGGTATATGATTTATGCAAGTGTTTGCTTGCTTTGCCTTCCTGCCAGTCCTTCTTGATCATGTCACTGCCCGGATTCCTAATAGTGACTATATTGTCCTTTCCTGGCGTTGAGGGAAGTGCGGGCGTGATGGAGATGACTCAGGCGTATTCTGGTAGTGTGGCGCTTGGGACTTCTTTTCTCGGGGGTGTGGTGGCAAGGGTGGTAATGTTTGTTGTTGGTGGTGTTGTTTCCACCCTCTTTCCTCGTTATTTCATATATATACTCCCAGCCGGACTAGAACCACCAGCAGTCAGGACGAGTGCTCATGCATTAATCCGCTACACCAGGGCGTGTTTAACCTTTTCCTCTTAATATTAGTAACTTACGTATATTTGTGAGATATACTTAATATTCATGAGTTTCGTGTTTGGGTGGGCAATAATGAAATGAAATCCCTTGAACCCAGGTTGCGTAGGAGTACTTGTGAAAATCCCTGTATAGTATCCTGGAATATGAATCCTACGATTTGTGTGTGTATTGAAATACATTCTCTATGTAGGATTTCCCTTTTTAATATATATATATAAGAAAAGGTTAAGTATCCTTTATCATGCCGTGGTGTAGTGGATGAAAGCATGGACACTCGTCCTGACTGTCGGTGCTTCGAATCTGGCTGGGAGTATAAAAAACATTTAGTAGCTTTCGTGTATTTGAGAGATGTACCTGATATATATATATATATGAAGGTTAAAATCACAAATATGTGTTATCAAATTTTGTAGTAAAACTCGCTAGGAAAAAAATAAACATAGGAACACCAAGCTTTCGTCTATTCTCGCAAAACATCATCAGGGTAATACAAGAAAACAGGGTTAGAGTGAGCCTTCAATACTCGTACTAAATCTGTTATGCCAGGTTTTTACTGGGGTTGATTGAATAAATTAGGTATGATCTACTTGACTAGAGGAGCCGAATTCGTTTCAACACATGCACAGAAGGTAATAGAGGATAATTATATCAAAACGTACATTCATATTTTTAGAATAAGCACACATAGATATCACATTTAAATAATAAATAATGGTATAAACATAAATGAAACACAAGAACGAGGCTCCACAATCTTCATTCACTCTTAATATTTGACTCAGATAATATAATT
Organism: Paralithodes platypus; assembly: GCA_032716605.1. NCBI lineage: Eukaryota > Metazoa > Arthropoda > Malacostraca > Decapoda > Lithodidae > Paralithodes > Paralithodes platypus. The sequence continues at coordinate 10,887,261 of CM064558.1, forward strand.
TAGTGCTACCTTCAATCGAGGTATTACACTCGTACTTCTTAAACTCAATATATATTAGTACTCCCTTCAATTGAGGTATTACACTTGTACTTATTAATTTTACTATAGAAGAGTATTAACTTCAATCGAGGTAAGACACTTGTATTCCTTTTAATGCGTGACACAGGTATATTATTAAGTATTTACTTTTTCACAGGTTAATTATTATACTTATTTGCTTTCACTTTGTATGAATATATACAACTTTAATTTAATTACTTCCCTAAATTAGGTGGGCATCACTAGTACTGTTATAGAGTTTCAAATTGCATAAGAGAATATTATAGATTCACTCAAGAACTTCTTTTTACATAAGGCACGTACTTTTACTCTTTTACTACTTTATATATTTAGGTATCTCTTGGGTCAACACTAAATACTTTTATTAACAATTGATTATAACTAGTACTTCTTATGCGTTTTCCGTAGCATATACAGTAAAAGAGATATACAGATTTAATGTAGTACTTCCTTGTATCAATAAGGTATAGCACTAATACTTATGAGGGATTTCACTATTGAATTATATATAAGCACTCTGTAGTCTTCTGGTGAGAATCTGGGCCGTGGTGGTTGTCCTGACGTGGCTGGATGACAGTAGATGGAGACTCGAACTCTTAGGTGTTGGGTCTTGAATAATACATACATTATACCAGTACATGTGTATAGTATTATCGAGCTAACGTAGGAGAGGCCTCGCTAACTGCTCTGACCGTTATAAGAGTTTTGATGCAGATCTTCCAGTACTCTTGGGTGTTTGGCCTTGAATGTTGCGTGCAATATGCCAGTGCATCTGCAACACTTCATCGAACCAAAGTAAGAGGGTTGTTTGTGACGCAATGGCTCTTAACTGTTCTGACCGTTATAAGAGTCTTTCAGTGACAGGGTTTTGATGAGGACATTTTTGGCCTATACCGATATCGTGTCCTAGAGCAAGTACCTGGGCTTCCGTATCGGAGGGACTCTATTGTTGAGCGCTGTTATGCAGGACGGTATCTCACAGAGCCCTTGCCTTATTAAAGTCCAGCCAGTGCGTGAACTATTAATAAGACGGGGATGGTCTGTTACTAATAGAGCGCTTGACAAATCAGCATTCTTTATTAATTACAATGCCGGATCGAGGCAGAGGAACGGATATTAGGTAGCCTCCAGCAAGGTCTAATAACAAATTCCTTTGATGAGCCACGATGTTAAATAAGATTGGAAGTAATGCTTTATCACCAGTGTGATCAGGGTTTTACTCCAATATTAAAAGGGTCCAAAATCTTCCAGTTATTAGCTATCCTCCAGTGATATATAACTAAGAGCTTTCCAACTGTCATGATCTTTAATTGTCCGCGGTGGTCATACCTTTTGTTGGGTTGTTCCTGCTGGTCAGTCTCAGGTTAATAAGGGCACAGGTGTGTGGGGGGGGGGGGGGGACTCTTGGGGTATTTGGGGTACTCCCTCCTGGCCTCACGGTCACGGCGGTGATGCGGCCTTGAGGTAAAATGGCGCTTGGAGGTATGATGTTTATGGTGTCTTTTCTTGGGTTGCCTTTCTTTTCCATCTCTTCTTCTCTGGTGTGCCTCGGGATTGTCGATGCTGATGGTTAGGTTCTTCCCAGGTGTTGGAGGACGTGCAACATCTATGGAAGCTACTCTGGCACATCTTGGTGGGGTGATGGTTGCTTCCTTTTGCTTCAGAGGTGTGGTGGGAAGTGCAGGAAAATCGCTTTGTGGTGGTGAAAGCGTGGTGTTGTATTTCTCTGGTATTTTAAAATCATCTGTGAGTTGTTAACTAGCATAACGAAAGGTGTTGCCATTCTACTGCCTTTTGTGATATTTTTAGGAGCATACTTCTTTTACATACAATATTAAATTCTTACAAAACATATATGCTTATACAAATATGACTATGCATTGACAAATTCCTAAAATATAATGATGTATCTAATCATATATAAAAAAATATACAAATCAATAACTTAAGAAAATCAGTAAAATACCATTTCTAAGCATACTATTTAGTATCAACGTGTACAGAATAGCCTATATGGAAGGAGGAAGCAGACGAGGCAGCAAAACCCGCCACCAGACTCAACATCACTACCCTGCCACTTCACATATCTCTTTCCAAAATAAAAAATAAAACTAGCAAGAAGGCCACTGAGCTAAGATACCAGTCACATTGAGCGATAATCCCCAATTCATACTCGGCAGACTGGTATCAACAGGCGACCCACGGCCAACCCCTTCAACTTCCGCACCCAGTAAGAAGGGAGACACGAGTGAGCATACATAGACTGCGGCTCGGGTACAGGTGCGTGACTGAGATTAAACAACGCAATGACAGAACATGCGAGCACTCCCGAAAACACTACAGAGCCGCTGCTGAACTACATTCTCGAATGACCCGTCACTGCGCAATTAAGACGCCCCACAGGCACTCCAGACACAGACCCCCACCAAGAAGCGAAAGCTGCAGCCACGGGAATAATTCATGAGACCATCGCCGAACACATTGAAGCCCTCATCCACATAGTTAACAATCATCCCCCTCCAAGATGAGAAGGGTACCCTGACTTTAACCTAGCTCAGACCATTTCTAACTAGCTAGCTAACATAACCAGGTATTACGCCAGGTAGACGCATAGCTTCACAAAGAGAGAGAGAAAGGGTCGTCATCAGAACAATGACCCGAGTTAGTCAAAAATATTTGTTTAGCTAAAAAAAAAAAAAAAAAAAAATGAAAATTAAAATACAACCTGATACACAGTGAACTAATACAAATATTATATAGTAATGTTACAACGATATGTGCTGTAATACAAGATGAACACATTTATACAATTTAATACTTATGTACATATGAAGATGTATATATATATATATATATATATATATATATATATATATATTTATACAGATACTGTACATACATGTACACGTATATACACACATATATATCTTTTTCTATGTGAGTAAGGGGGACAAAAGGCAGAACTGCCTGTAGCGAGTGCCTCTCACATAGTTGAAAGAGTGACAGGGCCAAAATCAAGGGACGTTCGAGCCAAAATGCCTGGACACACAGAGTTTGAAGCAAATTAAGTCATAGGAGGAGGGAAAGACTGATTCTGGGAGAGTTCCAGAGCTCAGCTGTTGAATAGAAGAAAGTCTGAGAGCAACGTTTCACTCTTTGGTTGCAGAGTTGCACAGAGTAGGGGAGGGATTGTATTGCAAGATGGGTACCACGTACTCTACGTAGAGGAGGTGGTATACACTGGGAAAGCTCTGAGGAGCATATACAGTACATACTGTACATACATACATACATACTTACAGACACAATCTTACTTGGAAGGGCCATATTACCAATCTTGCTAAGGCAGCCTCCCAGAAGCTGGGTGTGCTCAACCGCCTCAAGGGGTTCTTCACCCCTGTACAGCATATCTTGCTCTGTACAGGGGCACAGTGCATTCTTGTATTGAGTATTGTTCACATGTGTGGGGAGGATCCTCTCACATTGCACTCCTAGACAAAGTAGAAAGGAAAGCCTTCTGTATCATTAACTTGTCCACTCACCAACTCTCTGCAATCTCTCTCTCTTCGCCGCAATGTTGCATCTCTCTCGCTATTATATCGCTACTACAATAATCAATGTTCCTCAGAGCTTTCCCAGTGGATATCACCTCCTCTACGTAGGGTACGTAGTACACGTTTTGCAACACAATAACACCCCTGCTCTGTGCAACTCTCTAACCCAAGAGTGAAACGTTATTCTCAGACTTTCTTCTATTCAACTGCTGAGCTCTGGAAATCTCTCCCAAAATCAGTCTTTCCCTCTTTCTATGACTTAACCCCCTCCGTCATATATGACGCGATCGCGTCATATGGCGGTTTGCCCAAAAGTATCATATGACCTGATCGCGTCATATGAACTTAGCGAAATAGCTAACAATAATAAGTTTATGACGCGATTTGCGTCATATTGAGCTCAGTAAGTTAGGTGAATTAGATCATAATCTGTCGGTTGGTGGCAACCCAAAAATTCCTCCGACTTCTAACGGTCCCTCAGTGTGAGAAAGAGTGTTGTGGGGGAAATACCGGGCGCTCGGGCAACCCCTAGCTTTCGTAAGTTAATATGTCGGGGAGAGTTAAATTGCTTCAAACTCTGTGTGTCCAGGCATTTTGGCTCGAACATCCCTTGATTTTGGCCCTGTCACTCTTTCAGCTCTATGGGAGGCACTCGATACAGTTCTGCCTTTTGTCTCCCTCACTCACATAGAAAATACAAAAATATACTGTATATACCCTGTATATAATATGTATGTGTGTCTTTATGTAAGTATGTTGATTTCAATAGTTCTAGAACTCAGTTCGTTAAACCATTGTTTCACACTTTCTTGTTTAGGCAGCTGCACAGTCATGCTAAATTAATGAAAGCATGTGATCCTCCCGGAATTCGAACTGGGTTACCACATACAGATCTTAAACACTCTAACCATTACACCAGAACGATCATGTGTGTGTGTGTGTGCCATTGTGTATATGTGCACTTTTATAGACATTGTATATTCATGTAAGTGTGTACGTGTCTGCCACGTATGCTTGCGAAAGGAGGGAGGGACACACTGTTTGTTATTGCAATGGTTGTATTGGATGGCATTATTGGATTCCCCTCTCCATCATCTTTAGCCCCATCAGTTTTTAGACTTTAAGATGTTCGCCCTATTAGTATAGCGATTTTAAGACATTTCAGCCCAATTATGTCAACTTTAAAATCTTTTGAGCCATCTACGTGTCGATTTTTTCCATGTGATTAATAGCGATTCTGCAATTTAGCACCTATATGTTGCGAAACGGACACCGAAATCTGTTTATTATGTAGCCTGGGAGCGAGGCAAGGTGTTGCAGGCTGCGCGGGACTCCTTCATCCGTCGTCCACCAAGTCTGAGCCAGCAATGATGTAACTCACGAGATGTGCCTCACATGATTGCAGTGTTACACATAACGAAAACACCTCAAAACCACTCATTTATTGCGATTTTGGCCGACGTTTGCAGAATTGTTGCAAGACAACCAGACGTCGTACAGAGATGATTAAGATGTCATTGGAAAACTCTATTACTGTACTTTCACGGTTATATCATTGTATTACTTTCACGGTTATATCATTGTATTACTTTCACGGTTATATCATTGTATTACTTTCACGGTTATATCATTGTATTACTTTCACGGTTATATCATTGTATTACTTTCACGGTTATATCATTGTATTACTTTCACGGTTATATCATTGTATTACTTTCACGGTTATATCATTGTATTACGTTCTGATTCTTGTTTATGCATGAACATTTGCAGGGAGTGAAAGTTCATTTAGGCCAAAATGCCACCAATGAAAGAGTTAAGAGCACTACAAAATGTACACATTTATCTAGAAGTTGGTCTTCAGTGTATTTTTCTAAGCTTATTGGAGATCTAGGAAGCAAATTTAGAACCTCCCTTTCAAATGTTGGAAAATACTCCAAAGAAAACCATTGCGAGTGGAGACGGGGGCCATGAAATATTCTGTGACTGGTTGGAAGGAAGGGTCTCTGGAACACAATATTCTGTGACTGGTTGGAAGGAATGGTCTCTGGAACACAATATTCTGTGACTGGTTGGAAGGAAGGGTCTCTGGAACACAAATAACATTTGCACGACAACCACACCGCCACATTTTACATGCTGGTTGAGACAAACTTCAACTTTTGAAAATTAACATATTTTCTCTCCAGATCATCTATATATTAATTCAAAAATTGTATCACAAAATACATTCAAGTCACACTTCAATCAAAATACATTCAAGTCACACTTCAATCAAAATGCCTGGACAACGTTAAATTTCCAGGAAGGAGGAAAAATAAGCTGCAAGAGATATTTCCAAAATGGATATATATTGCTAGGGCATAACGATTTTCTTCTAATGTTGACATGTATTGACAAAATAGAATGCCTTTATAACAGTGGAATATGTTAAAGCGAGAATAAAATTATAAGAAAACAACAAAATAAGAAGATCAGCACCACCCCAAACACGGACGTAGTTATCCTCATGCTTCTTCTCGTATACTGATGGTGCAAGCAATCATTTATTATTAATATTCAGAAATTAATATATGTGTAAAGTATATAGGTTATAACGGGAGATAAGTTTTTAGATTGCTATAATATGGAGGGGGTGTAGAGATATAGGTAGTAGCGGGAGATGTTATTAGTGCAGGGAAAGGACTAAGAGGGATGTAGGGAAGAAGGGGTCTGCCTCGGATGGGCCAATAGGCCTTCTGCAGATTTCCATTGTTCTTATGATCTTAAAACATAGAGCATGTACTTAATATGGCTGTATAACAATAGCAACAACTACGGAAGGGTATATGGGAGGACTGTACGTGTCTCTGTTCACGTCTTGTAGCAAATGTTCTGAAGACTACTTCAGGAAGCAGCACGTACTGTACTAAGAGGATATTGTATACTAAGATGACACATATTACATTAGAAAGGCTGTAAGGGAAGACTGTGGGCTCGTTATTGTGGCCTGGCCTTGTTATAGCTCGGGTAATGACTACACCAGCCTCTATCAACGGTGGTATTATGGTTATAATTCACCCAAGTGGAAACTTTGTATTCAAGCCAACTTGGGACTATAACATATAAACGTGGGGGCGATGATAGGACGACGGAGAAGGAGGAACAGAAAGGTCGGAAACTTACATACACTCACAGAGAGAGAGAGAGAGAGAGAGAGTATCATCTTCACCATCATCATCATAAGCCTGAGTTAGTCCACTGCAGGACAAAGGCCTCTCCAAAACTTTCCAGTTTAACTGGGTAGATATTAGCCTGTTCCATCTCACCGCAACAAACTTTCGGATTTCATCCCTTCATCTTGTTCTCTGTCTACCCCTTCGTCTAGCTAAATCTCTAGGTTACCGTTCTGTTGCTCTAGTTGATCATAATGTTATCATCTCTTCTAAATATGTGACCTGCCCAGGACCACTTCCTCTTTTTCTGTAATACTGAGAATATCTTATACTTTGGTTTGTTATCTTATCCAAAAGTCACTTGTCTTGTCTCTCCAAGTTATGCCTAAATTTATCATCTGCATTCCTCTTTGGGTGCTCCTAAGTTTAACACTTAATTCGCGGTGACCATCATAATTATGATGGGAGAGAGAAAATGGACCTATACTACGGTGGTCCGTCATATGACGGACGCCGTTTTGAGGCTATTATGAACACTGAGAAAGAGGCCAGGCATTGGATGGAGCATAGGGGGGTTCCAACCGTTCAACACAGTGTGCGGGCACACACTAAGGGCGATATAATGTTGTCTCACTTATGTGCAGTATCTCACACAGCACAAACAGCCAAAATTATCCCTATTTTATCGATTTTGGCCCTCGGTTGCACGATCGTTGCAAGATAACCAGATGTAGTATAGGGATGATTCAGGTGTCATTGGAAAGCTCTATCATTATACTTTCACTGATATATAATTGTAGTACTCTCTGGCTCTTGCTTATGCATGAAAAAGAGCATGGAGTGAAGGTAATGTTCAGCAATTATGCCCGTCTGGCGCTATGGTGATGTAGACAAGATAGCCCGCAATAATTGAGTAAGTTCTAGACACTTTATTATACTCCAAGTTTCTGATCCATAATTTATTACAGGGAGGACACACTGGTTGTAGGCCTATACTTCTTTTTTTAATGAAAGGGGTATCTTGCTTTTCATACTAGAGCTGTTTACCAAATGCACTCCATCCCATGTCTATCCTTCGCTTCATTTCTCTAGAATGATCTGCCTTTATAACCTGGCCTAGGTATAGCCTATGTATTCTTAATTTTTGTTTCTATTTGGATGAGGGAGACAAGATGTGTGAAATCTAGAACTAGACTGCCCTAATCTCCCTTTAAGAACTAAACTTCCCACAAATAGTGAAATATATTGAGCGAATGTTGGTATAAATTGAAAAGACCCCGGACAGCATTTTTAGCATTTATTATCGTCTAGGCTTACAGTATATTTTTGTTTTCCATTTTGTCTTCGATATTAACCTAACCTAACCTAGCCTATTATAAATGTGAATAATGCTGTCCGGGGTCTCTTCAATTTTTATCCGAATGTGCTATGTAGCTACCGGTATGTCTTTTGAATGGAGTTGAAGCTGAAAAGATTATTGAAAATTAACTATTATACCGGATCTATTATTTATTATGATTAAATAGACACTATTAACCCGCTGAGTACCAGCTAAATATTTATAAATGTACCACCCAGGACCGGCTGATTCTGATTTTTTTTTTTATTCCAGAAACAATAGCACATGGGTTAGGAATGAAGGAAAAACCACGAAAAACCGATCTAAAAGCTAAAAAAAAGGTCCTACAGAACCCCCGAAAACAGATTTTACAAGAGTAAAAAATTTAAGGCAATTTCCCCCAAAATACATGTTTTTGCGCGCTTACGCGCACTCGGTTGGACTTTGAGAGTGTTCATCCATCGGCATGGGTGCGTGGGATACTTACACAGTTCCCATACAAATCTGAGCCCTCTAGGTGCCATAGGACCGGAGTAATTGGGACCGGACTGGACAGGACGCAACGTATCACTCGCTGGGGTTTAGCGTTACATACATTGTGGACGCAAACGCTGCGTCGCTGGGGCTCAGTGGGTTAAAACCCTGGAGAGGATATGCCGTTGCCTATTTGCAAGGGCGTGGTGCGCAAAACAAGTTTTTTTGAGTCTGCACATCCCACATGGCCATATTCTCAGTTATCGGCCTGCAGGCAGTCAGTGTGCTGTAGGCCTCAGTCGGGTGTGGAGGTGCTGCTCACCCAGCAACATGAGAACAGGCTCAAACAGGATATATCCCGTTGCAAATCTGCAGCAGCCTTACATAGGTAGTGACATTTACTTATATCGAAAAGTGGACACTAGTGATATTGTGACTTGAGATATTTATCTGGAAGTGATAGGCATCTTAGCCACATGGTGAGGGATCAAGCTCAGCAGGTTAGTGTGTCTGATGTTGCCATACTGTGGGTCTGATGTTGCCATACTTTGGGTAAGGAATTTTTCATGACATGATTTCAGTTACCGCCATATAATATTTTATTGTAGTATCCAGTTACTCAGATCTCGATTATTACACTTTGGTATTATAATAGGAGCATGTAGGAAGCACTATGTTGATTTTGGTTTGATTTCAAGTATATTTGGGTATCAAAACGATTTTTTGAAAATGGGGCAAATTTTAACCCATTTTGCAACTTCGCACTTCTCTCAACGTATGGGGACTACAGGGTCGTCCTTCATACACCAATCAGCCCCACCATTGCCATCCACAACCTCAGAGTCCCAGCACCCTCAGGACGAATTTAGCATTTTTTTTTTTTTTTTTTAAGTAAGACTAACTTAAAACCTCTACTTATTTTTGTATTAAATTATTTAAAAATACTAATTACCTTTCAATATCTATCATTTACTACCACAATATTAAGGGACACTTATGATATTTTCAGCAATTTTCATTAAGTCTCTAAGTTCTTTGGTTTGGGAGATATTTGAGGTCAAAGTCGACGTGCATATTCACAACGACCATACCATGTAAATTACGTTTTTGAGCGTTACTTCTCCAGGGTTAACATGATATACAAACAAGTTATAAATTAAGAAAATTATAATCAAAATAATCAAAACAACACCAATGAAAACAGTAAGTGGCTATAAAATCTCAGGACGAACGTGATGAACATAGGCAAAAGAGCATATGGATGCATTATTCAACTCCAAAATTTCAATTGTACGTGGAATGTTTGTGGGAAATGAAAAAATAATTGAAATATTAACTTCAGATGGAAAGTCTACAAATATAATATCCTGATCAGTGATTGAAAGCATGTGAATGAAAGAAGGGTATAGAGTAAGATGAGGAGATACCAACAAACAAGAGGGCCTTGCTTAAACTTGGACAATACTTGATTTATGAAAGGGTGCTCTGTCCGGGCAAGTAATAAGTAAATTACTAGCTTTGTCAAAATACAGAAAATTAGTATTATATATTGTATATGAGCATGGAAAAATGGTTGATGTGGAACCGGAGTGAAATTACAAAAATCCAGGACATTGGAGTTACTCTTTATGGTTTTAACACACTAGTTAGACCTCATCGGCAGTACCAGAACAACGGACATTGGGCAAATGGTAAACAAACCGAAAACTGTATGACAAAATGTACAAATAGTGGAGGAACTCAGTCAGGAATGGTATTCGACTGTATACTTTCTACTCAAAACCAACACATTTTCTGTAGGAAAATCGGTCTTGAGTAAAGTATTATGAATATTATCAGGGAAAGATATTACTTCAGACCAAGACAAAACCATGTCAGATGCAAAAGTTATTAAAACAAGAAATTTACCCTGATTTACATGCACTTTAAAAAAAAGCGATGGTAATAATGCTCTAATTCGTAAATACCAGCAAAAGAGACCAAATCTAATTCTGACTTCACAAGCCCATTATATTATTCAGTCTCTTCGGAGGCATGGGTTCGTACGTTCACACCGCTGCAACCATATACGGCAATCTAAGATTAATTATAGGTCATTTCTGCCACCACCCTCTGAGTTGAGGGAATTATGTTTATATATTTAATACATTGAGAATAATTGAATGAAACTGATATTCTTCACTTGAATAATTTGGTGTCTTATGAACTTCTTAGTAGCTTTATAAAGTCTGCTTCGTATTTGAATAATATAATTGAATATAGGTATAAGAGGCGTTCGTGGGAGCTGGAGGTGCTCGGTGTTGCCTGTTATTGTATTATTATGTTTTTTCCACCAACCAACTTCACCTCTAAACTAAATTAATGAAATCAACAAATACATGTGGCACTCCAAGGACTCCAACCAAGGATACTCACATCTAAATTCCGCGCACTTATGCATTACGCTATCAAGACAGTTAAAGAAATATGCACAAGCCTACGATGTATTATGCAGTTTCGAATCTGCATATTAATCTGAGCATGTACATATATTCCAACTGCGCTATGGTAGCTTAATGTATAGACGAATGGAATTGATAGATGACCCCGTTACACCACAGGAGCTCTATCACGAAATCCACTGCTTTTGTCACCTCTGATTACGCCCCGAAAATGACGTGAATCCACTCAGTACGTATCTTACAAAAACTATATCCAATTACTGCTATGGTTTGATAATAGAGGCGTGACATCAAATTCAACAGATCACTGAATTCACCTCCCCTGGTAACAGATTCAACCGGAACGACATCATATGGGTTAGAAGTCACGTTATGTTGATAAAAGATCACATGAACACCGCATGAAGGGTTTGTCTAGCTATGACCTGACACCACATGGATACCTCTCAAATATCTTCAGGTAGTATGTACTAGTATGTACCAGAGTATAAGTGTATATAACAGTATAAACCCATTAACCCCTAGAAGATCCGATGGTGCATTTCTTTTCTCTTTTCTGGCGATTATTAGACGATTTTATTCAGGTTACGATGGATAATATATGGATTCATATTATCTTTCACCAACCCACCAATTAATTTACAATTAAACCTAACTAATGAAATCAATGAAAGTATTAAATACATGTGGTACTCCAAGGACTTGAATCTAGGATACTCACACCCAAATTCCGCACACTAAGCATTACGCGATCATGAGAGTTAAAGGTTTATGCACAAGCCTACGATATATTATGCGTTGTCGAATATTGCATATTAATCTAAGCATGTGCATACCCCCACTGCACTATGGTAGCCTAATGTTTAGAGGTTTGATTGAGATAGTCTTTACCCTTATCATTCCCACAGATCCTTCCTAAGCCGTTTAAATTCGTCGAATGACAGCCATAATAAACTGTCAATATGTGAGCTCACCGTTCAACAGGGATCCATTCAACACTAAATAATATTGTCTGTATAATTACAAAGGGAAACCAGTGGCGGCGGCGATTAAATATCTTTCTTAATGCACAATAGCTGTGTTCTTGTTATTTGCTCTCTCTCTCTCTCTCTCTCTCTCTCTCTCTCTCTCTCTCTCTCTCTCTCTCTCTCTCTCTATATATATATATATATATATATATATATATATATATATATATATATATATATATATATATATATATAAAGTGTATATTTATATGAAAAAGACTTCCCTTACTGATTCTGTGTGTGCCTCACCTACACAGAGTGATGCAGCTGGCTCTCACAATCACCTCCTCCTGCCATCTACTACACTACACTAACCAAGCATACCACACTTCTTTCTGTCACAAAACAAAAAATGTATTCTTCTCTACCAGTTAAGTCTGGCTCGGTAGTTTGTTCGTCCCCAATTGGGTTTATTCTGTCTGGTTTGTGTGTTTTCGTCCCTACCTCTATTTTCAACTCTGGGGGAGGCACTTGTCACAGGCAGCTATTCCTTTTGTCTCCCTCACCCACATAGAAAACAAAAAAATGTATACTGGTATATATATATATATATATATATATATATATACAGTTTATATACAGTATATACTGTATATATATATATATATATTGAGTATATATCACAAATACACGTGAGCCACTAAATGTTTCTAATCTCTCAATGGGGTTCGAACCCCACTGAGAGATTTGAAATATATATATATATATATATATATATATATATATATATACATATATATATATATATATATATAGTAAAACTCGCTAGGAAAATTGAAACAATGGAATACCAAGCTTTCGTCTATTCTCTCAAGACATCCAGAATTCATAGATAACGAATACAAAAAAATCTGTAATCTAGCCAAGACACTCTGCTATCCTGAAAGTCTTGTTGATCAAAGTTTAGCCAAAGCCGAAAAAACCTTCGATAATGTAAATAATAAAGCTCCCTTTTCAAGGAAAAGTATCTTAGTTTTGCCATATCACGATGAATTAACACCTCTCACAACATCTCTCAAGAATTTGAGTATAAATGTAGTATTCAATTATGAAAACTCCGTCAAGTCTACTTTGATTAAAAACAGCCCTAACAATGATGCAGGTGGTGTATATTTCATTCCATGTAAAGGATGTAATGACATATACATAGGACAAACTGGAAAAAGATTAGAGGTGAGAGTTAAACAACACAAACAATCAGTAAGGTCAGCTCAAGAATCTAATGGTATTTTTAAACATAAACAAAGACAAAACCATCATGCAAATTGGGATGAGGCTAAGATGATCTACTGGTCAAGCTGCTATTATGAAAGACTATTATTTTGCCGAGTCCGCCTTGATCAGAGATTGTATAAACACTATGAATCTAAATGATGGCCTTTACAAAATAGATAACATCCTGCTAAATCTCCTCAATGAAAATGATAAAATAAAAAGAGCTAGAAATAGATGTCCAGACCGTCAGATCATAGATTGAAACAGCTTGTAGTTTGACATCTGACCCTTTATGTGAGGTCTATCCTCATAGTATTAGATAGTTAGGTACCTTATTAATACTATACACATGAGGTATGATCACTGTGTATTTTCTTTGTGTTTTGTTTTGTTTTATAATAATTATTGTATATATGTATGTTTATGTATGTATACAGTACATGTGTGTGTGTATGTAGGTGTGTGTATGTATATGTGTGTTTATGTATAATTTATATACTGTGTAGCTGTGAGGGGGATTTGCCTGGTGTGGGCTATTCGGTCTTATAAGTAGGGTTGGGTGTGGGTAGGATCTGCCTTGTGTGACCTTTCGGCTTTCTGCAGACTCCTATAATTGTTTGTTTCTTTTTCTATTTTTCTTATATATGTAATTTGTATGTGTATGAATGTAATGTATGTGTGTATACAGTATGCATGTATGTGTGTATGTATATGTAATTATATGTATTTCTACAGGTATACTGTATGTATGTCTTCATATTTACATAAGTTACGATAACAGTTTGAAAGGGATCTGCAAGTTCATTGATGTGTATCAAATTGTATATATGATTAGATTGTATTGTTAGGCATATTTCAATGTATATATGTACATATATTTTGTATATAAATTAAGTATGTTCCTAAAAATATGGCAACAGGCAGTAGGCTGGCAACACTTTTTGTATTTATATGCTAGTTAGCAACTCACAGATGATTTAGGACGGGTATTTAAGCCTCACTCTCCCCCTGTGTTCTTGTATTACCCTGAAGATGTCTTGAGAGAATAGACGAAAGCTTGGTGTTCCATTGTTTCAATTTTCCTAGCGAGTTTTACTACATATATATATATATATATATATATATATATATATATATACATATATATATATATATATATATATTAGCAGTATATACTGCATATTGACACCTATAATATAAAAACGTTAATTAATTAGAGTCAGCAAGGCCATACCCACATCCAAATAATACCAGTGGATTTATGCTCTCGATTTGAAAACAAAATATGAGAAAAAATAAGAAAAACATAATTCCTTGTATTTACAGACATCTAATCCAAGGCTAAGTACTGGCGTAACCCTTGGTTGTTCAATATTAATTGATTATTTGTATTTATATTGCATGCAGTATCAATGAGCATGTCCCGAGTAATGTAAGATGATTATGATAATCACTTAAACATATGGAATGGGTGGAGGAATAGGAGGAGGGGGATAACAAGGTGTTGGTTGGAATTCACTCTTTCAAGTTCCGATGAAGCATTTATTTATTGTTTTCTGGCTATTATTAGATTATTTTATTCAGATTAGGAAGGGTACATGGAAGTCAGAGGGTTAGTTCAGATAGTCTTTACGCATATAACTCGCCCAGATCCTTATTAAACTGTATACAATTGTCTAGTGATATCCAGAATAAACTGTAAAAATGCGTCATAATCTTCAACAATTAAGTTGACGGTTTAAATTGTACATATGATAATAACGAAAATTATAAAGACGTGGACCCCTTGAGGACTATGACGCGTTTTATCAGTATATTGTGGCTATATTTAGACGGTTTTATAGAACTTAGGAAATATATATGGGAAGTTGAAAGGATAAAACATGTCCTAATGAACCCTCTGACTATCATATCCCCCCCACCCCCGGCCCGACTCTGAGTAAAGTCGCCTAATGATAGCCAGAATACACTGTCAACATGCCTCATACTCCTCAAGATGTTAACACAGAAACTGAGATTGGATAAGACAGTGAAAACGATGATGAATACAATAATAATGCAAAGAACAATAACTATTGTACAAACGAATACATTTAAAAAAGGACAAACCAAATGAGTTCGAAGATTAAACTGATGAAGAAAAATAGTAATGAGAAGAAACCTGAAAGGAAAACAAAAGAGAACATCATTAAAAACAGCAGAAAAAAAAGCAGAACTTGTATAACACGAATGCAGAAAGTGTCATTGATAATCATTAATCTTGACGAGTTGATTAGACGGTAACGAGAAAGGGAACGATGCATAACGACAGAGTGTGTGTGTGTGGGGGGGGGGGGGGGGGAGACGGAGGGCTGCACGTTAATATGTAATCAAGATGTAATTGGAAGGGGTTAATAGCTAGATTAGGAAATGAGAGAACTGCTGAAGGTGTGGTCCAAAATCTTAAGAGAACATCACAATAGAGATTTTTTTTTTTTTTTTTTTTTTTTATGGTCAGTATTTGTCTGGCAACATTTCTGGGATAATTTGCACCAGTATTGGATTATATTTTCTAGATTTATGAACAAGACAAAAGGCAAAACTGCCTGCAACAAGTGTCCCCCCAACGTTGAAAGAGTGATAGAGAATCAAAATGTCTGGACACATAGAGTTTGAAGCATTTTAAGTCATAGGATGAGGAAACGACATTACTCGGCCAGAACAGTGTCCACAATAAAAGCTAAGGGGAGAAGGCCATGTGTCATACCAGTTTTACTCTAAACTAATCAATCAAGTGTTGGTGGTTTATATTTGATGCTGCCTGGTATTTGATGCTGCCTGGTATTTGATGCTGCCTGGTATTTGATGCTGCCTGGTATTTGATGCTGCCTGGTATTTGATGCTGCCTGGCATTTGATGCTGCCTGGTATTTGATGCTGCCTGGTATTTGATGCTGCCTGGTATTTGATGCTGCCTGGTATTTGATGCTGCCTGGTATTTGATGCTGCCTGGTATTTGATGCTGCCTGGTATTTGATGCTGCCTGGTATTTGATGCTGCCTGGTATTTGATGCTGCCTGGTATTTGATGCTGCCTGGCATTTGATGCTGCCTGGTATTTGATGCTGCCTGGTATTTGATGCTGCCTGGTATTTGATGCTGCCTGGTATTTGATGCTGCCTGGTATTTGATGCTGCCTGGTATTTGATGCTGCCTGGTATTTGATGCTGCCTGGTATTTGATGCTGCCTGGTATTTGATGCTGCCTGGTATTTGATGCTGCCTGGTATTTGATGCTGCCTGGTATTTGATGCTGCCTGGTATTTGATGCTGCCTGGTATTTGACGAATTTGGACAGTATAGGAATGATCTCTTGGAATTTTACTATCTCAGTTAACCAATATCGCAATTTACCCATTTGGTGGCTATCCCAGTCTTTGTGTTAGGGTATTTAGGGTAATCTTAAACAAAGTGACTAAATATACGAAGGATGTGTATGCCTCTAGCACCTTATACATGTGCGCCTTTCTGGCCCTCAACTCGCCATCCAGGAAATCTAACCAAATCATTTAGACTAGCTAGGATTAGGGACAATACATCATCAAATCATGCTGCCTCAATCATAGCAACAAACAACTAGATATGCAAACATGTTTTTCGTCCGCGTTAGCTACTATGCCATTCCAGTCACAGAAGTCACTCTCTGTTTAAAACTTCCTAAGCACATGTTGCAGAGCTAGTGCATCATGTACGCCATTTTGATAAATTAACTAGATTCTAAGGCACCGAACATCTAAAACGAAACTTAAGAAGAACAAATACCACCAGAAAATTCACTCTCAAATTCATAAACAACCCACATAACTTAAAAAGCTAATGGACTACAGCACTGCTAGCCATCAACTACAAAGATGCTTAAGATATACAATATCCTTCTTTATTAAACAAGGAGTAATGTAATCCCAGGACAATAGAAGATTTCTGTTACTGAATGTAAAAAAATGGAAAGAACTGGAAGCCACCGAGAGACCTCTCACACTCATGTGTATTACAATAACCTGAGAGCTGCCTCTATCATCATGCGTGGGTGCAATTCTCACCCTCAATTCGTCGCCGTAAAACTCCAACCAAATAGTCAAGACTACCCTGGCTAAGGATCAGCAAACAGTGTTCACCTGGTAGCCAATACATATAGAACGCTGACATGAACACTTGAGCAGAAAGTTTTCAACTAACAATGCCATATTCACAACTGGCACTATCAAATTTATAAGTGACACCCTCTCATTAAGGTTATAGTTATTGCACAGCTAGCCATAACTACCGTGCAACCTTGCAACATGTAAAACAAGCAACACCACGTTTACAACTGACATTTCTCTCACCACATTTGCAGTATACAATCTGCTATCTATATTTACAACTGACATTTATCTCACCACATTTACAGTATACAATCTGCTATCTATATTTACAACTGACATTTATCTCACCACATTTGCAGTATACAATCTGCTATCTATATTTACAACTGACATTTATCTCACCACATTTGCAGTATACAATCTGCTATCTACATTTACAACTATAGGTAGCACCAACGAACTTGGCAATAATCTTGACCCCCATAACTTCTTATAACTCAAATTGAATGAAAGCAATCGGGCTGACGTTTCTATCATTTGGGAAGAGTCCACCAGAAAATAGGTGTGGATATTTACAGCCAGTTTGTTCGAGGCCCTTTTGTGTTACAGAGAGGTTAGGGATCAAGATTATTGTCAAGTTACCTTACCCAAATCTTCAACTACAACCCATAGAGACCCCTAACACCGCCACCAATGCTAAAGAATGTATTCCTCGACAGATGCCTGCTGGCTACGCTCTTCAAGGACTATTAACTTCACGCGTGACCGCTGGTGAACGTTGACATCGGGAACCAAGCTTCTTCATCATACACATATTTATATTCAAAACAATTATACACAATTATTCAGTGTCGTATTCTTAAAATGTACTGAAAACTCTGTGTATATGAAGGAAGAATGACTGAATATAGTTAATTTGAAACAAATCATATTAATGAAGAAATAAAATGTCTAAGTTTAACAGCTACATCTGAAATTTATCATAAAGTAGTGCATAAAGGTGATTGCACTAAGAATGACAAGGTGAACTGAGAAGTGTAAGTAATTCAGGCAGGTAACCAAAGGGGCCAATAACCAAATTGCCACGCTCCAATGCCACCACCGTCCATGTGGACCGCATCATCTCGAAATTCGAAAAAGTTCATATTATCGAACTACTTTCTTCTACCAAGACGATTGTGGTGTTTTATACTAACTCAACCATAATTATTGTACCTCTCCTAACCGAAGATAATAGGTTAGGTTGGGTAATACAGGGCTAGTTACGGGCCGTGTTTTTCGCAAAGTCTGGTGCAAAGTTTTGCAAGGTCAACAAAGTCATGGAAAGGACGAGTCAAGGCGTGGACACCCCCGTCTTTCTTGAACGTGTCCAATAAAGTTAGAACGGTTGGCCCTGGATCACCGCCGTCAATAGGCGTACATACAGAGGAGGCGGGCCACAATTAATATGTCGACTGTTCCACAGAGACGGAACGGGGTTGGGGAGCAGGAGTCATGACGGAGGCGTGAAAATGTGGGTTTCCCGTTCAACTACTGTTCATCAATTGCCCTTGTGTAGCCTTTGTACTGTCCATAAAACAAGAACGGGTCAAGGAAGGAAACAGCTTACATCACTGAAATATCATATTGGGCAGTTTCTCCCGTTTTCCGCTAGACTTGCCAACATCTTGCAGGGTCAAGGTCAATGCGGGGGCTAGGTCGATCCAATGTCGGGTGCATGGGCATCACATACCTTAATCGCCGCAATGACACCTTCATTTGGTCCCGACCCAAAATTCCTTAACGTTGACAAAAACTGCTTAGGACGTGTTGACAAAGCATTGTGTGTGAACGAGGCTTTAGGGTTATGATAAGGTGCCTTGTAGCAATATACCCTGTTCATTATAGGTAGGTCAGAAATCTTGACTTTTAACCTCTGTATCTCGAGCTGATGTCCCTACTATTTGTGAAAAGTAAGCCAGGGAATCGGTGTGAACATAAATATACAGGCCGTTTGTTTAAGCCCTGTTTTATATACAAAGGTTTTGGACCATACTTTCTGGCCTACTTATAATTTATGGACTATAGTGCATGAACTTTTTCAACTTCAGGAATATGCTTCCTGTGTGCGTCACAAACGTTCCTGTTTAACAAACCTCTTTGACTTCTTCCACGATATCCTCAACCTCTATGATGAGAGTAAAGCTGTAGATATTATATACCTTGATTTTCAAAAGGCCTTTGACAAAGTTCCCCACAAACTTTTACTGCTAAAACTAAAAGCGCATGGAATACAAGACGGTGTGTTGAAATGGATTGAAAATTGGCTCAGCGACAGAAAGCAAAGAGTAGTCATAAAGGGTAAGGCATCTAAATGGACCAATGTAAGTAGCGGGGTACCCCAGGGATCGGTACTAGGACCAATTCTCTTTCTAATTTACATCAACGGCATAGATGAGGGTCTCACCTGTACAATCTCAAAATTTGCTGACGATACAAAAATTGCAAATAGCGTACTCTCAAAAGAACAAGTTGACGATATGCAACACAATCTAGATATATTGTCATGTTGGGCCCAAATTTGGCAAATGAGTTTCAATGCGGATAAATGTAAAGTACTAAATATCGATACCTAAATGAGAAAGCAAACTATTTGATGAATGGCACTCAGCTTAAGAATGTAAACAGAGAAACCGATCTGGGAGTAACAATATCGAGTAACCTAAAACCGAGTAAACCATGTTCAGAAGTTGTTAAGAAGGCAAACAAAATAATTGGCTTTATAGGCAGGTCATTTGAGCATAAATCCAAAGAAGTTATCCTAACACTTTACAATTCCTTAGTCCGCCCTCTTCTGGAATACTGCGTTCAATCCTGGTGTCCTTATTACCAAAAAGATATAAACAAGCTAGAACGAGGAGTTCAACGTAGAGTTACCAAAATGATACCTAGCCTAAAGAACAAACCATACGAAGAGCGTCTTAGAGAATTAAATCTATTTCCTTTATCCCAGCGCAGATTAAGAGGTGACTTAATTCAAGTGTTCAAAATCATCAAAGGCATCGACAATATGAACTGTAGTAAGTACTTCACTATCGACCAATCTAATTACACGCGGGGAAACGGTTGCAAAATTATTGGTAAATCTTTTAACTCACACGAATCTAAGAATTTCTTCTTCAATCGAGTTGTCAACTTGTGGAATGGGCTTCCCGAGACGTTATAGACTGCAGCACCGTTGATTCATTTAAACTCCGCCTAGACAAATATCTCGCATCAAACCAGCGACTGACTGCGTTTGTAAATGAATAACTTTATTTTATTCTCCCCTCAGTTACTAACCCATCTGTCCCCTACTAACTTCCTAATCCTGCCACGGACATTAGTTCCCTCTCCAATGTTCCCTTACCCACTGTAAACCACTGTTTGGACACTTGATCCTCAGTGTTTTGGAGGACAAGCAGCCTAGAAGGGTCACTAGACCTGTTGTTGCTTGATTTCCTTTGTACTCCTTTGTACAATGGCAAAAGCGGCCGTTTTATATTACGGACATTTTAGTTTGTGACTAACATGACGTATGGTCAACTATACGTAAAATACATCCTGTTGCCTCCTTCATTCACATAGAAAAAAAAACAAAAAATCATGATTATTGTATTCCAGGATATCTTTAGCAATTGTCATGCTAGGATGTGAAGTTTTGCCAACATGTGTGATGGTTCGCAATGTTTTCAAAATGATGAAACATATGATATCCAACTTAAACGACAGGAAAGTGTGTGTGTGTAGTTAGAGTCTGGCTGGCGTGTAGCAGGGTTGTAGCTCATTAATGACGTGCTATATGTGTGTACACATGATCTTTAGGAGAGCCCTGGACACATTGTAACTGGAATAGGTTTACCCTCTACTATCGTTTGCTCCATACGTGTACAATTCCGTTCTCCGGTTTCTCGCTGCTGCCACCACTCTTACCGCCTCACTCAGCAGAAGTGTTGGACATGCTTCCGGTTATACTTGCAAATTAATCGAGGAAGGAACGTAACAATTTCGCGCGATATCGCCGGGTATATTGCAAATTAGGAGTAGTTAAAAATACGCTGCCTAGACAGAATATTCATAAACGTTGCTAAGCGCTATTTCTATTAAGAATATCGCCCGGAATATTGAACATTATGAGTACTTCAGTATACGCTACTCAATGTCAATATTCATAAACGTTTCTAGGAGCTATTGTCATTTCACTGGCCAATAGAGATATTGTCTTTGCGTGGTTGGAAATAATTTAAACTATGAGAGACCACCACTAAACATTAATAACAGCATATTTGGTTATAAAAAACACATTGTAATAGCCGAATAATCAATAAGTGAACACGCTCATGTTTTGCCAGCTAATATATTAGACTAATATGTGTGTGTGTGTGTGTGTGTGTGTGTGTGTGTGTGTGTGTGTATAATTATGTTACATCAGATTATATTACTAGGCTTTATCAATCTATACATGGATCTAAGTATTGAACACTCGCAGTTAATACTGTGAATTTGTTGCAATATTTTAAAATTTAATCAGCTCTTAGAATAACTTAATATGGCATAAAACAATACAGTCGCCATTTTAGTATACAATATTAGTATTCACTAGAATGTAATCATATTACCGTGTACATGCTTACGTCAAGATAGCAACTTTATATAGGCCAGGAGAAACATGTTCAAGTCAAAGTGTTAATTGACATGGCGATTCCAACAGGTTTTTCCTGAGCTAAATATAATAATGTAGCATTACCCAACATAAATGAAAACGAAGCCGTCGCACTGAAAATGTTGCCTTCATTGAAGCTTACGTTTTCATTTTAATTTACAGCCATAAACCCCTGGTCCTCAACCCATGCATATTCAAAGATTGATTCTGTCAGGCGGACACCAGAGTCCGGAGCCTCGCTGTTGGTGTTACCAATGATAACATACACGGAGGGATTTAGTACAACTGCGGTGGAGGAGACTTTAGGTGTTAAACAAACTTCACCCATGTTGGAGTGGAAAAAGTGTGTGTAGTTTAAATGACAGTGAATATTGTTGACGTTGGGTTTTAGAAACATAATGAGAGAGCTTTACATTGATTTATAAGAACGTTTATCTATTTCTTTATTTGTATTAATGTATATTTTTGTTTTGCATTTAATATTTATTTGAGATACTAAGCAACATTTCCCTTCATTAAAAGTTACTGTAAATCTTCACATTAAGGGTCAATCTAGTTTCGAAATTCAATCAATCAAGCAATTAATCGACCAATCAAGATAAAATCAAGCTACAAATATTGGTGACATTACTGAAACCACAAGTACATTCTAGGATTTTTTTTTTTTTTTTTTTTTTCTCTCTTCACTATTTCCTTCTTGAAGTGTACATTAAATTGCTGTACCACGGTGATGAATATATTGGGAGCTCCTATATTGTGGTACACTAACAATCCCTTACAGCTAGCGGTCGAGCCTCTGGTTTGGGGTCTTGGAGATTTTAGAAGTATTTTTGCTCGCCAGGTCACGGTAGTTTGATGTCTATGAAATTAATGACATTGTATGACATGGTAGCATGATAAGCCTTAGCCCAATTTAACCCAGATTATTGATATTTCTGTTTATTAGTATTTATATAATGCCCACATACAATTTGAATTCCACTAACACAGATTGACCTGTGTTCATGCTCATCAGTTTGCCTAAAGAAAGAAGCTCACTCACACATTCGTGTATCTTATACGCACGCACACACACACACTCAGACAACCCTTCATCTATGTTTGTTCTATTAGTTCATTGTTATAATCATTATTAATATTAGCAGTACTATTGTATATATATATATATATATATACTGTACATATATAAAAAAAAAAAAATATATATATATATATATATATGTATATATATATATATATATATATATATATATATATATATATATATATATATATATATATATATATATATATATATTGTTTGTTGTTTCCGGAACCATTGATGCGCTACTCTTCACAAACGGCTGCTTCCACGACATTGAACACGAAAACCAAAGGTATTCACAGAAGCAAAATTAATAAAGTGAACCTGTTAGATTTCCAATACACTAGCTAAGTAGCTCGTTTCACTGTATTCTGTCATCTCCTGAGTGACACACTACTCCTAAACGGCTGTCTCCATGACATTGGACGCTAAGAACAAAGTTGTTTGCAGAGCCAAGTGAACACGTGAACCTGCCAGACTTCGCTATCTACTATGGTGGTTCTTGCACCATGATATTATCTTTGTTTTTCTTTCGTCTCTAGAACCTCTGACGCACTACTACTTATAGTTGGCTGCCTCCGCAACATTGAATACAAAGACCAAAGGTGTTCGCAGAGCCAAAATGAACAATGTGAACCTGTCGTTCTACTGCTACTGACTGTGGAACTCTTGTACCTTGACATTGTCTAAAACAGGATGTAGCGGAATTTGGATGTAGAGGATTCATCCACCATTATAATATATACATATGAGTCACAATTGGAATGTAGAGGATTCATCCACCATTATAATATATACATAAGAGTCACAATTGGGATGTAGAGGATTCATCCACCATTATAATATATACATATGAGTCACAATTTCCATAAAGATAGTTGGTGATCCATGCAAAGAATGAGATAAGGTTGAGTCGCAAATAGGGAATATAATTTCAAGAAATATATATGGACTTAATTGAAGGAATTAATATCTAGCAAAGTAAAATAAATGGTATTATAAAGTCCATAACTGGAAAACTGCAATGTAAAACAAGCCCAATGGCGAGCAGGTTGGCAACATGACAGACAGAGAGTTGGATAGCAAAATGACAAACAGAGAGTTGGATGGCAAAATAAACGGTTGGAAAGGTTGACAGACTGGTTGAAAGTCACGACATGTATAGTTTGGTAGACAATATTTTGAAATGAGATGTACGATATTGAAGTAGCAAGGAATTTTGGTAGTC
Source organism: Paralithodes platypus (assembly GCA_032716605.1). Taxonomy (NCBI): domain Eukaryota; kingdom Metazoa; phylum Arthropoda; class Malacostraca; order Decapoda; family Lithodidae; genus Paralithodes; species Paralithodes platypus. The sequence goes on from CM064558.1 coordinate 10,911,641, forward strand.
AGAAGCAGATAGGTGGATGGAAAATAGGCAGGCGAATAGAAGAACAAACAGTTAAGGGGAGACGGTCGTTTTTCTGGCCCGCTATCTCCCTCGTGTTTAGTCCCATTAGTTTTGAGATTTTTAGACGTTCGGCCCATTTGTTTGGCGATTTTAAAACCTTTTGTCCCATTTTCTTATACATTTTAAGACCTATCGTGCAATTTAGGTGTCATTTTTTTCCGGGCGAGCCATAGCTAGCCTGTAATTGTAAGAGGAACAAACCTTAGGCCAGGACATTTCTCGATAAAAAACATGTACACATTTATCTTGAGGGGGGGGGGGGGGGGGGGATCTAGGGGATGTTTTTCTAAGTTTGAGGGATGTTTAGCGAGGAAACTAAGAATTTATGAATGAATTAATTTATAGGCCAAAAAAACAGTCAGTGTCCCCATAACTGAAGAGACAGACACACGAGTACAACACGACTGATATTTGAAACAGTATGCAAGCAGAGTAGTTTCACAGACTCTGCGATGGGACTGGAGATACAGGAAGTTGTGAGGGTCGACTACAGTAGTTGTTGGCAATCGGAACTTATGTAGCATTACAAATATAAGGGATTAGTAAAATTGTCATAATATTTCATATATACAGTATACAGTATATATATATATATATATATATATATATATATATATAATATGTTATGTATTGCCTTAATTAAACTAATTGCTGGTGGGATAGAGTTAACTATTATTAGTGGATATATGTGACTATTTATTTGTACATAGGAAGGCCTTTAGGAAGTAAACTAACTTCGGGGAACATACTTTGTGTTCAGAGTGTACTGTAGCCAAGTGGCGTCAAGCGCACACGTTCCCCCCTCTTACCTTGTTTAAGCATCTCTCTGGCAGACGTATGATTAGTCTTTATATAATTCGTGATTTAATGTTTTACTCTTCATTTATATATTTTAATGAAGTATTCTATATAATTATTAGTTGAGTTAAGTTGTTTGATTGGAGAGCGAGTAGTTGTATTTTAGTCCAGTACGATAACTTTACTGACCATGCAAAGGACTCGATAGCAAATAGGATTTGAGAAACTTCAGTTCTCCTCACGCCTCTGCTTCGCCAAGACCTCACCATGGGTCATCCTGAGTTTGTCCTGCCTTGTATAACTATCTCTCTATAGATAAGTATTATTATTTTGTATTATATGATTATGTTGTATTGTGTGAATGTAAGGATAGATGTATAAAGTGTAATTTATATGTAAATAATATCCATACTTTTAAACTATCTTTTCATCCATAGGCCTACCTCCCTTATTTATTTTCATGTAGCCTACTATCTTTCACTTTCAAATTAACTTAAAGATTTAAATACCTTAGATATTTTTGTGGTTCCTTACATATAAATCCTAAAGGATTTACGAAAGCATAAATTATTCTACTGACATTTAACGTAAACTTAATAATATCAATTATATGATTCTGGTTGACTTTTATAGCAATAGGGTAATATAATAGTAGGGTTTCGCTGGAGGATAATATTAACCTTGCAGTCTAGTTTAGGGTGGTTAACTTCCATTCTTATAATACCACGGTGATAAGTTGTGTTGCCATTTCATTGGAGTTAATCATTTATTCATGGTGTTGTGGGTTTGAACCCTAGTCCGTAACAATATATATATATACAGTATATACAGGGTGATTCAGAATTGCATGCATTAAGTTGGAGGACAACCTCCTTGGATAATTTTAAACAACATTGTAGTTATGCTAAAATATCAAATTATACCTAGTTTGGCTGTTAAAGTTCATTTACAATGTTGTATTAATGAGGGTGGAAGGTGAAGGGAAACCCGCTTAGATTTCCGAGGATATGTTTCACACGTCTTGAGTACAGGAGTACAGTGTGTTCCAGGCACATGTGGGCCACTTTCAATATTTGTTTTAGCCTATAGCAAAGAGGAACAAACTGTCAAGATCTGTGAATACATGTTTACAAAAATCTATGTGGGTTTCCCTTCACCTTCCACCCTCATTAATACAACATCGTAAATGTACTGTAACAGCCAAACTATGTATAATTCAACATTTTAGCATAGAGACATTGTTGTTTAAGATGATCCAAGAAGATTGTCCTCCAATTGAATGCATGCAGTTCTAATTCACCCTGTATATATATATATGTATATGTATATATATATATATATATATATATATATATATATATATATATATATATAAAATGTAAGTCATAGAATGAGGGAAAGATGGATTCAGGGAGAGAGTTCCCGAGCTCAGCCGTTGAATAGAAGAAAGATTGGGAGTTAAGTTTCATTCTTGAGTTGAAGAGTTGTACCGAGTAGGGGTGGGTTTGTGTTGCAAGACAGGTACTACGCACCCTACGTAGAGGAGGTGGAATGCACTGAGAGAGCTCTGAGGACCACTGATTATTGTAGTAGAATTATATATATATATATATATATATTTATAAAATTTAAGTCATAGGATGAGGGAAAGATGGATTCAGGGAGAGAGTTCCCGAGCTCAGCCGTTGAATAGAAGAAAGATTGGGAGTAACGTTTCAGGGGCGGGTTTGTGTTGCAAGACAGGTACTACGCACCCTACGTAGAGGAGGTGGAATGCACTGAGAGAGCTCTGAGGAACACTGATTATTGTAGTAGAATATTTTTTGTTTTTTTTGTTTTTAAAGAGACAATGAACGGAGGAAGGAAAAACACAGATAAAACAAAAAGGACCATGTGCCTAAAGGCATCCTCCATTCATAAAATGTTTGTAACAACTGGATTTAAACATTTGTAGATTGTAAGTTTGTGGAAAGCAATTCGAGGGGAGTGATTTCCAAAGAGTAGTAGTTCTAGGGATAAATGAATTTTGATAAGCAGAAGTTCTGCATTGTGGAGGAGAAAGTGTAAATTCATGGGCGCTCTCAGCTGCCCTAGTTCTACGGGGAAAGATGTGGAGAGGCGGCACAATTGAAGCAAGTTCCTCGGAACAATTGCTGTGAAAATATCTGTAGAATAATGCAAGGGATGCAACGTTTCTTCGTATGGATAATGTAGGAAGGTCCTGTGTGATTGCAGGGTTATTGATTAATCTAATAGCTTTATTTTGAATTCTGTCCAACTGCCTCAATGCAACCACTCCACTTCCACTCCACAGAGGTGAACAGTAATCCATCTGAGAACGCACATGACTTTTATATATTACGGCCAACTGCTCGTCAGTGAAGAATTCTCGAACTCTGTACAGGAGTCCCAGTTTTTTAGAGGCATTCTTAGCAATGCTTCTAACATAATGTATCCAGCTCAAGTTAGTAGTTAATGTTACACCGAGAATGTCAATACTAGGGGAAGTGGGAATATTTACATAATTAAAAATATATGGGAGTCAGTGAGATTCTGTCGGTTAGAAAATTGAATGTACTTGGTTTTCTGTGCATTAAAGGAAACTAGATTCTTTTGTCCCCATTCTTCAATTCTAGAAAGGTCCTGGTTCAGAGAAATTGCAGTGCTTATTTTTGAATTTATAAGATCGGGTTGGGTGAAAGAATTGGTAAATGTGAAGGAACTGTGGAGTGTTGAGTCATCTGCATAGGAATGTATTGGATTATGAGTGGTAGATATGAGATCATTGATATGAATGAGGAACAGAGTTGGGGCCAAAACTGATCCCTGGGGAACACCAGCATTTATTGAGTGAAATTGAGAATAAAGGCCATCTACCATTACACGTATTTTTCTGTTATGAAGATAAGAAGAAATTAGTGGAACTAATGATGCAAGGCCGTAGTGTGACATCTTCGACAATAAGGATTGATGCCAGACTCTATCAAATGCCTTTGATATATCCAGTGCTATTGTATGTGTTTCACCATGTTGGTCTGTAGCTTGGTTGATTTGATGCGTAAGAAGGCAAAGAATGTTTGCAGTTGATCGACATCGTCTAAAACCATATTGCCTATCACTGATTAATTTATTATTCTCAAGATGCTTAATTATGTGATTATTTAATATAATTTCAAAGACTTTACCAAGAGTGGAAGTTATAGCTATTGGTCTGTAGTTTGATGGATCTGAAGAGGCACCTTTTTTAGGAACTGGATGGATGTTTGCTTCTTTCCAGGGTACTGGGAAGCATGAGGTATGAGTACATAGACGGAAACATTTTGCCAATACAGGAGCGAGCACCAAGGAGCAATTCTTAAGTACTATTGGAGGAATTTCATCTGGACCAGGAGCCTTATCTACTGAGAGATTCTGCAAAATAGTTTTGACATGTCTGGTGTGGATCTTAAGTGAGGGAATTTCAGGCGAATTAAAATTAAGTACAGGGACATCTTGATTTATTTCATCTAAGGTTGAGTTGGTGGAGAAAATATCCGCAAGGTTAGCTTTACCTCGTGGGTCACTTACAAGATTGCCAGTCGGAGATTTTAATGGTGGAATGGATGAAGCAGTAGTGAAGTTGGATTTGAATGAGTTAAGAGTAGACCAAAATATTTTGTTATCATTTGGATTATTTAGAAGTTTATTTGCCTGCTTGTGGAGAAAGTTTGATTTAGTTAGGTTTAATAGTGAGAGAGATGCAACATTGCGGCGAAGAGAGTGAGATTGCAGGGAGTCGGTGAGTGAACGGGAGTTAATGTTACAAAAGGCTTTCTTTTCTACTTTGTCTAAAAGTGCTGTGTGAGAGGATCCTCCCCACACATGTGAACAATACTCAATACAAGGGCGCACTGTGCCCCTGTACAGAGCAAGAAGCTGAGCAGGGGTAAACAAAAAACTTGAGGCAGTCCAGCACACTCAGCTTCTGGGAGGCCCCCTTAGCAAGACTGGTAATATGGTCCTTCCAAGAGAGAGGGATATATATATATATATATATATATATATATATATATATATATATATATATAGGCCTATATACATATTATGTATTTATACATAATGTATTCATAATATGTAATTATAATCCACCGTCATTGTACTTAGAGTCAAGGATATTTAGACTTAAATGTATTAGTAAAGTGTATATGATGTACAATATTAAACATAAATTATTAAATGTTGATTTATATGAAAATGCATAGTGTAGAAAGATATTCAATATGCAATATTATGATGTTTTTAGTTAGTTTGTGCGTATTCGCTTAAATTAAACTAGCGTGACCTGGCAAACAGAAAGACCTTTTAAGATTGCTAGCTGTAATCAGAAGCTTGATTCAGGTGGGCTAACTTGTATGGATTATGAGTGTACCTGGTACAGTACAGTATATAAACACTTTTGTTGTTTCTGCTGTGAAACTGTCCGTACAATATGTATCATATAAGTTAAGATATTTAAGGTTATATTCAATAGTAAACATTTGCGAAACATCTGTGAAAAGATAACTAATATCTCTCCAAAGGAGTATTATGATGTGAGAAGGTCCGTCTTCAAAATCACGATAAAAACCCGTTTAACTAGAGATTAACATTAGTTAACCATTTTAGTACCGGTGACGTCTTTTGCATTGGATTGCAGCTACATTAAGACTTTTTAATGAAGGTGAGGACAGATGTATGGCAGCTAAAAGGATGAATTGAGATCATCTGTAATGTTTTATTGGACAGACGTCCTTCCTAACTTGGATAAAATCGTCTAATGGTTACCAGAATATATTGAGAAGCACGTCACTGGTACTGAATAGGGTAACTCTTTGAAGAGTGTGATGCATTTTGACAGCTTGTTCTTGCTAGCATTAGACGATTTTAGATAGTTTTGGAAGGATTTGTATTAATTATAAATGTAATTACTATCTCAATTATGTCGTCCATATGCCCTTCCTCATCTGAATAAAATAGTCTAATTATAGCCAGAAAGCATACAAGAAAGGCGTACTCGGATCTTGAAAGGATTAAGAGTCGACTGCGTAGCCAGGGAGTAGCAAATATTGTTGGTTTCTTCACCTGGTCAACGACTTAACCCTTATAGTGCCAGTGACGTGTGTATATGTTGTACTCTAGCTATATTATAACGATATGCAGCTTAGAAAGGATCTGTGGTAGTTAAGAGAGTTGGTAGAGATAGTTTGAAGCCTAAATATTGCTATGGTCCTTCCTAAGCTGAATATAATCGTCTAATACTTGCCAGAATACGATGACAAGGACGTCGCTGGTACTGAATGGGTTAAGGGAAACGATTGAGTTTCTTCTGCACCCCCATTTCCTTCATGTTTAGCCCGATTAGTTTTAAGATTATAATTTGTTTGCACCATTGGCTTGACAATTGTAAGACCTTTTGCCATATTTCTTTACCAATATTAAGACCTTTCGTGCCATCTAGATATCAATTATTTTTCCTGGCGAGCGAAAACACGCCTGCAATTTAATAGGAACCGGCCGTCGGTTGGATTATTTTCCTATCGAAAAAAAAAAAAAAAAAAAAAATCTGGAATGGGGGTCTTGTAGGTCTTTGTTAAAGCTTGATAGAAGTCTAGGGAGCAAAATAATATATAATATGTTATGCGACGCTATTATTTTAGCACGCTTTATACCAGTTTGTTATTTCCACCATAGGAAAGCTCTGAACTATAACACTCAACGGGAACACAGCAGCTGCTGGTCTTTAATAATTATATAAACCTTATAACAATCAATCTCCACCAATGTCACAGAATATACAGTTTCGGTACACAAGTTTTATTTCCTTATTAGCTAGGGTTCAAAGCAAAACAATAAGATTGAGTCTCATCTAAAGTAAATAAACTCAATATAATTAATACAAATAATGCAGTAAGTATAAATATTCCTGATTAATATACTGGCAGGTAATGAATAATATGCAATTGCAAAATAGTGTCAATGAAGCATAAAAGATAGCTATGTAAATATAGCATAAATAAACAGAGGTTTGTCTCAAATCACAATAACTGATATCCTGAAAGTAAATAGCAAACGCGAGGTAGCCAGTGAAGCAAATTAAGTAGACAATACTGCGGAGACACACACACAGTGACAAAGATATATGTAAATTAGGATATCAGTTGAGAAGTGAATAACTTGACGTTAATTCAACACAAGATAAGATATACATCTAAATCAACTTATAGAGTTACAATAATGAATATAAATTCAGTGAGTAAGTAATAAATTATATTAGCCTGTGTGCGGGGCTGAAAGTCTCGCCGTGGAGAAGTTAACGCGACGACGTGATATTGACAGGAGTTTACATTCAACTCAAAATAAGGCTTAACCCGCGGAGTGCCAGACAATTATTGACCCTATGCATCTGCCAGTGCCAGAGGATTTTTTATTTATATTTTTTTGGCTAAATCTATCAAGTTGGGTGAGAAAGGAAGGATAATGGTAAAAAAAACACTCCCCTTGTCCATTTTTGCCAGAAATCAGGTCCCCGATATGTAACTGAAATTTTCAGAGTAAATCATCGACTTTTATGGTATTGGAGCATATAGGTAGGAGGGTGGTGAGAGGGTGGTTTGGGGGATGGTAGGGGGAAGGTAGAAGCGTAATTGACTGTTACAAATATGAAGCCGATTGGTGAGGTAGTTTCGCCACCACGGATTTTCCTTTTTTGTCCTTTTCTTCGTACGGATACGCTAGAAGTGGGAGGCGGTTGGGGGTGTGGTGGGGGGGAAGGCAGAAGGGTAAGGGACTTGTCACACAAATATGGAACCGATTGGTGCAGTCGTTTCGCCGCCACAGATTTTCCTTTTTTTTCCTTGTGAGGCGACCAATAGTCAGCGAGTGGGTGGGGGGAGGGAGTTGTGTTGGTGGTGGCAAGAAGCCAAAAGGGTAAGGTACATGTGGTAGAAATATGAAAGCCATAGGTGCAGTCGTTTTGCTGCTACGATGTTTTTTCGGCGAGTCCGTATATATACGGACCTGGCACTGGGCGTGACAAGACCCTAGTCCGTATATATACGGACCTGGCACTCAGCGGGTTAAACTGAGTTTGAAGTCAGGAAGCATAAACTTTACAGTAGTCTAACTAATGCCCCTTTCCCACTGATGCGATTTCATACGATTTTCATCGCCGACACCAAGAAATGGGCACATTCGTGACATGTCGCAACAAAATCTTGAACCCTCGCATGATAATCGTTTGACTCGCAAGGCCTAGGCCTCGCAAGGGCCCTCGTGGGTCATCGCAATTGTTCGGATTGTTAAAAATTTGAGACGAGGACTTGCGAGGGGTCCGAACCCTCACAAGCATCGTCGAATATTGCCGAGGGATCGGCGAGGCCCTCGGAGATCCTCGGCGAAATCGGCGAGACATCGACGACGGTGTCGCACAAGAAAAAAAGCGTCGCCGAGAGTATACCCGTCACAGGTATACTTCGCAGAGGCGTGGGAAGGGCTGTGCGACGTAGATGAATGCTCGGAAAACACCTCGCCGAGGCCAAAGAGCACCTTCGGCGAGGTGGGTAAAAAAAAGGGATTAGGCCTACAGTATAGTGAACCTGTCAACCTTTTTTTCTATGCACTTCTCGTAAGGGGGTTCACCTGTTTTTGCTTTGTCTTTCTCTCCTTTTCTCTCTTTCTCTGGCTTGTATCCATTCGGCCCCATTCAGCCAACTGTTTTAAGACGTTTATCCCCATCCAAGTATCGATATCTTCCTGGCGAGCGATAGCGAGCCAGCATTGTATGAAGAAATCCGGCTTCACCGGAAACATGTTTCTATCAACAAATTTACAAATTTAGCTAGCTCTCAAAAACAAAAATATATATATGTTGGCTAGCTACCGTTCACCAGGAAAATATTGAAACATGGATGGGGGTAAACGTCTTAAAAAAGTAGGCTGAATGGTGCCGAATGGATACAAGACAAAGAGAGGGAGAGAAAGAGAAAAAGAAAAAAAAAGCAAGGTGGGCTCAATTAAGCCGTAATCCGTAAACATAGAGCAAGTACATTGCCAATCTCCGAATTAAGGGGAGATGAGTTGTTTTTCTGGTCCCCTTTGTTCCTCATGGTTAACCCCATTAGTTTTCATATTTTATGACGTTCGGCCCATTAGTTTGGCGATTTTAAGACATTTCACCACATTTCGTTGTTAATATTAAGACTTTTCCTGTCATTTAGGCGTCGAGTTTTTCCTGGCTAGCGATAGCGAGCCTGAACTTTTTGAGGAACCGGCCGTCGGCCAGGATATTTTTCTATCGAAAAATGTACAAATTGATCTTGAAGGAGGGTGTTGGGGGGTGCTCTATATGCTTGATGGAGGTCTAGGGATGAAACTAAATAAATCATAAACAAATATATATATGAGCAAACCGACCGTTTGTTTGGTCATTCATTCCTTTATTTCTTACGTTCCTCAATAGACCTCCATCATACTTAAAACAAAAAACTCTAGACCCCCCCCCTTTAAGATAAATTTGTACATTTTCGACGAGATGGGTTGGGTATGAGGGGGGATCTGCTTGGTGTGGGCCAATCGGCGCTCTGCAGACCCCGTAATCTTGTGTTGATCTCTAACCGTTTTGGTGAGGTCAGTCCTCAAGGCATTAGTGAGTTGGGCCTATAATTAGGCCTTGTAATTGGGGTTGGGTGTGACATGGATCTGCCTTGTGTGGGCCGATCGGCTTTCTGCAGACTACCGTTTTCTTATGTTCTTATGTTTGTGCCATTAAATAAATGCAAAAAGTTTTCGGAATATCTCGCCGAGGTATCCGCCGAACCATCGCTTAATTCGCCGAAGACGTCGCAGAACATACGTAGAGGATTCGTTCATCCTTCGCATTATTTCGCAATATTTTATTCAAATGAGACAGTTCTCGCCGAGGCCATCGGCGAACCATCGCTCAATTTGCCGATGGTGTCCCATAATGTCGCCGATTGCGTCATATCCATCGGCGACATCGTCGCCGAGTGTAAACTTGTCAACGTTTTTTAACGGTCAAAATCGTTGACGTCGCACAAATTCGTTGCGAATTGACAAAACTACGTCCTCGGCGACGAAAATCGTATGAAATCGCATCAGTGGAAAGGGGCATAGGAGACTGATAAATAAACACTCTGTGAACACTTATACATGCAATCACGTACCCAGCTAATAACAACATATAGCATAAGATCTGATAGTGTTCACTGGTATTTACGTATAGTGTGCATATATATTTCCCGAACGAATATATATATAGCTCTTTTACGGAATATAGGAAACTATATCCCAAGAATTATAGATATATCAATCCCACGCATAGAATTTGTTTCGTTCTCTCAACACGAGTGACGATGGCTAAAAGGAGATAATTAATAATCTCTTAAGATGACGTTAATTTGAACACTAACATATCTTATATAACCTTCGCAATAATCATCAAAATATAGTATTGAACAAGAGGCACTTAATTTGGTTGAAGTATAGAAGTAGAGCCCATGAGAGATCTGGTCACACGTGGCGACTGAGTACGTTGATCGCTTCCTGTTGACACCAGGGGGTCGTCTTCCTCACACGTACTAACTAGAATGGTCACTTCTAGCTCGCCTACACCACTTCTTCTTGGTCACTTCACACACACAGCCGCTTGTAGATACTTTTTTAAGGGGATTTAGGCAAACCCCTACGGAAGTATATTCCGAGTTGATTACCAGCTATTAAGCACGTTCGCCCCGAGAGGAGAGGTACCCGAAAGTGGAATCAACTTTGCCAACCAAATTCTTGGCTCGGGCAGGTAATATTCAGTTTTTAATTTGGTGTCTGGGTTTCGGAATATGAGAGGCATTTGAATTATATTTTTTTTATTATTTTTGCAGTTATTAAGGTTCTTAAAATTACAATACATAATGGTTACATAGGTAACTATATTCTTTATTTATTAATATCAGAAGTATGGGTGAAGAAGCTCTGATGTATAGATGATAATTGGTTTACAGTTTTGGATGTTCATAAGCATTTGGCATGTTATTATGTAATGCCTTTATTGTGACGGGGAATAATGATATTGTAGTTGTTGGTTCCCGTAGTAATTATAGCTGTAGTTATTTTCTTCTGGATGAATATGTGGGAATTGAGGAGGTTGATGTCGTAATTGCATAAATATGGCCTCATCGTAGTCCAGTTCTGGTTCAGGTAGGGAATTCTTACCTCTGGCAGGGAGCGGCCATTTTTGATGCTGCGGTAGGAGGGGATTAGAGCGAGGGTGTGGCTCGTTTTGGCCCACACAGGATGTGGGGCTTTGTTTACCTTTCTGCTGGTTTTGGAGAAAATTATTTATTCCTTTCTTCTGGTGTTGGGGGAACTTATTTATTTATTTCCTCCTGCATTGTATGGAGGCAATTCGGCATGATGATGTTGGTGGTTCTGTGACATACGAGAGCAGGTCCTGGGGATGTCTTGGCTCATCTTCTTCCAACCCCATCATCTCATAACATATATTAATTACAGCTACATAAATATAAAGAAAATACCCCCTTCCCCCTTTAGTGGCAGGAATGTAGAATCACCTGCAGTAAGTGGTGATACAAATTATACTGAACAATTCTGACACACTTATGAAATATTTCAGAATGTGGTAAACTATCAATGGAAGTTAAATACTACTAAGCTATAATGAATCAAATAAACTCAATCGAAATTAAAACTACTCTATATCTAAATTGAATTCAATCTGAAACAAGTAATTTATATCCAAAGGGCTCGCATAATAATTTATATATAGAGTAAGGTTATAAGGGTTAATACTAGCCAGGAATTAACTCGCCAATAGTTCCACGTGGCAATGAGGCAAGGGAGAACGTTTTACCCAATATGGCGGACAATGGAGAGGCAAGACACCGGTCCCGAGACTAGAGTCAAGTGAAAGAAAGAATAAATGATTACATTGGAATGGACATTCTGACATACGGAGCCCTGTATGTTTATTTAAGAGTTAGAATTAAGAGTTGAAGGAGTGCCAAACTACCCAGGCGGCGAAGCAGACCAGCGAGCGAACCAGCGAGTGGGAAACCAGCTCGTCCGCATACCAGCAAACAAGCCTTCACACCTGCGTGCGTCATAGGGGACCCTGCAAACTACTTCGATGACCCGACGCTATGACGTATGATCGACGCCAGGAGACTCCATTGGACCACGCACCTGCTACGCAACTCGAGGAGCTGTGATTGGGGCGCGCACTACCCGCCGCCTCCTGATTCGTTCCTACACCATCATTGTTTAGTATATAAGACCCGAGTAGTGGGCATTCAAATCAGTCTCATTTGGAGTTGGGGAAGGTGAACTTGCAGCTGGAGGAAGACGGGGTGAAGTATTATAATGGGATTGTGACTGTCAGTCAGATTATATAAGTGTGTGTTAAGTGTGTTCGGTGTAAACACTTACGTTATGTTGGTTAGTGAGATATGTGATTGGGACGTTAACGCTACTATTATGTACTTAACTATTTGATTGGGTATTAACGTTAACGCTACTATTATGTACTTAACTATTTCATTGGGAATTAACGTTAACGCTACTATTATGTACTTAACTATTTTAGTTGACTAACTTGTGGACTAAAGCAACTCTTTAAGTAATTGGGTTATGATGAAAGTAATACTATTGTTTTAGATTAATACTTACGAGTTCTTTCATTTTCTTTTAATAAAGCTTACATTGCTTAACGGTGCTTAGTACGGTGATGCTATTGTCTCGTATTAGTAATATCGCCTTAGACTGATTTCCTAAGCTGAAGAACATTCTTTTAGCTTCAACATATTATTTTGCTTTTCATATTATTTGAGTGAGACCTGAATCGAATCTATGAAGCGATCCTGTAACTTAATTTACTCATAATCAAACCTCAATGTTACGTGGTTAAGAAATACATTTATCTAATTATTAAATATATATCTAACTTTTAATGTGACCTTGATATTAATCCTGATGATAATAATAATATAATACTATTAACGTAAGACAAGAACCAAGAATAATTACATTAAATATAAATAAAAGGACATATAAGAAAACTTTTTTATTCATTTCAAAAAGGGTAAGAGACAGAAATATTCTTACTTTAATATTTATCTTTCAAGACTTTTTTATATAATTAATAGTCCTTCTTTAGATATAACTTATTCGGTTCATAACCATAGCCTACTAAGCTTCGGTTAAATAATAATTCTTTATAAATACTACATGACTTTAATTAGTTTCAGTATTTTTCCATAATTAAAGAGTATCAGTCAATAAAGGATACCAAGTCCTAAGATCCAAAAGGAAAGGAAGCAACAACAGGAAATAATGTTATTAGATTTTACTTTTGTTTTGCCTTCAGCTGACTGATACCTTAATATATATCTCTGTGCTATCTAGATTCATCAAGTTTACCACTTGATCAAGATACGTAACAACATGAATATTATGCTTATCTGTCAGTCAGTCATGGCGTCGATATGGTGTAGCTGTTTGTATTGCTGTCAGTGTATTGTGATTAAAGGCACAATAGCGCATTCAACTGAAGGCGGAATTTAGATGTTAACTGGTTGGTGTTTGTGAAGGCTCTGCCTTCTCTTCCTCAGAGGCACACCTTGCTGCCTTGGCAAACGCCAGGAGCCTAAATTATCGTACCGCATCTAGGTTGCTCTATACGATAAATTATATTAATATATACGATAAATTCATATATACAACATAAGACCATGTCAATATTGCTTAATAGCATATTAGGCCTTTACAATCTTAACTTACTTACAATCATATAATATACGATCTACTCGTCCTATGCCGTGCAGTGGGAACGACCGTGATGTCACAGAGACATACGGGATCACAAAAGAGTCATACCCTATCGTATTTATACGGTACACTCGCCCCACAAAAAAATACCTGAACCCCACCTTAAACTTAAAGTTGCCCAGAGGCTATCTTCTGACGCCACATGTCGACGGCGCCAGCAGCAGCGCGTCTGGGACGCGTCCCGGTCTGAGATTGATCACCATCAGTAAGAGGCGAGTCATTACTTTGAGAATTCTCGGACCCAGCAATAACAGGTGGAGTCTCTGATTGTAAAGTGGAATCGAGCTCCAAAGCGTACAAATGTGCGATAGGGCGAACAGTAGTTCCAGCGGCTGTCCTCAATAGTGCCACCCGCTCTACAGAATCTTCCCCCTTGTATACCTCCAACACGCGGCCCAATTTCCAGTGTAAACGAGGACTATCTTCTTTAATTAAAACTACTTCACCAACAGTAGGTGCCGTCGGTCTACCAGAGGGAGTAACACTCCTTTCCCTCAATGCTAGCAGATATTCATTAATCCACCGTTTTCTATAATCTTCTATTATCCTCGATATATACTGGTATCTCTTAGACACCGCTACCTCAGAGTACAACGAGGGATCCTCTAACTCTACTATGGATTGGAAATCAGATGGAAACGCAGTCAATGGTTTTCCATATAGTAAGTGAGCTGGCATTAATGGTAGTGGTTCTTGCAGGTCGGTGTACACATATGTAAGTGGACGATCGTTCACGACTGCCTCTATCTCTGTGAGGACTGTCGTCAACTCACTCTTCTTTAACCCGGCAAGTGCAGGAAGACTCTTAAGAGTTTCCTCGGGCGACTGCGGGAAGACTCTTAAGATCCTGGGCCTAAAAATATCCATTTAAAACACCCAATTTTTTTTCTTTTTTTTTTTTTTTTTCCCCTGGGCCATGCCAAATATAACTCCTCCACATCCCCTCCTTCCCCACTTTCCTCCCCTCCTTCAGTTATCACCTATTTTCCCTGTTATTCCCTTATTCTGTGGTCTATTTTCGTGCTAACTTTAGCGAGTTGGTAGCAGGGCGTTGTCATCACTGTTACCAAGCGTGGGAAAGAGCGAGAGAGAGACTATTGCGTAACCGTGTCTCTCCAGACAAGGGGAGGGAGGTTGCCTCAGCCATACATTATGTAACTCCCGGCCTGTATCGCCGATTTTGACCATCCAAATGCTGTTTCCACTTGTTTTATTGCTGTAACAGGTTAAGGGGACCGACCGGTTAATTCCAAACTTCCAGGTCTTACTTTCAATTTAAATTAAATTTGGCACAGGTGTATATGACCATAAAACTAGATAAAAAAAAAAAAAAAATTGCTTTGTTTCTTGCAATTTAGGTAAAACAATTTTGAAAACCATAGCACTGCAGAAAATTATAAACTCCTACAGAAATCCCCATAGCACATGGTTTATGTGATCAAACAACTCACAAAAGGTGTATCTGTAGTTGCTATAAAAACATTTTATATATTTTGTGTGTTTGTTCGATTTAGGTGATTACGGTTCAGGCGAATATATTTATAGAAAATTACAACTTTGACGACATATTGTGAAAAAATAAATACTAGAGTAAATTGGCTTGATAGGCCTTGTAGTGTTTTTAATTACCTTTCCAATGGTATATACACCATTCCTATAGGCCCAATAATAACTGTAGAATAACATCCAAAAGTGCGACAATATAGGTTCTGAGAAAAACAGGTGAAAGCCTAAGGTAATTAGGTGAACATTTTTACTTTTGTTTTTTAGATTTACAATATTTTACGCAGGAACACGGCAAATTAGAAGATAAAGTGTATGGGAGGTTGTAGAGTAGCTTACGCTCTTTCGATTTATATAGGTATGCTCCTCGTACGACCAGTAGTTACTGAGCATGTTTATTTCAAAATTCGCTATATAACTTTTTTAGAATTACAGGAAAAGTTTGGAAAACATAAAAAAAACTTATTTCCAATGGGTTTTTACTAAACATTTCACTGGCTTATGAAGGGATGTTTACTCTTGTTGAGTAAACACCTATTGGTATTTTCAGGATTTAAAGTTTTTAAAGCCTAAATTAACCGGTCGGTCCCCTTAATACCTTTATAATCAACCTAAAATAGGCGCATATGGATAAGTATTAATGCTATTTATGGTAAAATAACTATGTTAGTGATGGGAACAGCTCAAATACATGCGCACAGGCGTGTGGTGTCTCATACCCCCCATGCGCACGTCTTAGGTTAATAGAGCACGTCCTACTACCGCTCTGAGTCCTGACTTTACTATGCCGACACACCGTTCCCACATTCCACCAAACCAAGG
Organism: Paralithodes platypus; assembly: GCA_032716605.1. NCBI lineage: Eukaryota > Metazoa > Arthropoda > Malacostraca > Decapoda > Lithodidae > Paralithodes > Paralithodes platypus. The sequence continues at coordinate 10,927,697 of CM064558.1, forward strand.
TGCCTTAACTGGAATGAACCTCCATTCGCACTTCTTCTCTCCCAAGAAAGTGATGATAGTAGGATCACTACTCATATCCTTTAGATATTTTGATGCCTGGACATAAGTGGGAGCATTGTCGCTAAGAATGAGTTGAGGGAATGAACGACGGGCACAAAACCGTCTAAACGCCAGCATAAATTCTTCGCTAGACATATTATCACATAGTTCTAGGTATACCACTCGAGGCGTTGCACAGGTAAACAATAATATATAAACCTTCTCATGCTCTCTCATCTTCAATGCCCCTGTGTAATCTAACCCTACAGCTTGGAAAGGTTCTATGTGCTTTACACGGCATTCAGGTAGGGGTGGAGTTGGTCCAGATGCATATGGTTTACCTTTTAGTCTCTGGCATATTACACACTTTCTTACTACGCGTCGAGCTACTTGTCGAACTCTGGGTATCCACCATGTGAGACGTAAATTTGATATAATATGACAGTGTTTTACTTCCCTATGTGCACATAATTATGATCAATAGATCAGTAACGTGATGTCTTGTTGGCATAAGTATAGGGCGGTTTGTGCCATCTGTTACACCCGACCCCTTCAGGCGACCCTCACACCTGATGAGGTCATTGTCTAGGTGCAACCTTAGTTGACGCACTAGATTAGGCATTTATGTCTTATTCGAGCCTTGCAAGGATTCTAATTAATTGGAAAAGGTTTCTACTTGAACCCACTTGATCAAAGTTACTTCAGCTGCTTTATATTCACGAGCATCAATGTTGTGACCCTTGTTGCAGAGTTGGCCCATTACTTTAAGCTTGATATTGGATACATATCGAAACACCCAAGCGACAACTCTGACTAGTTTATTATAGTCACCGAATCATGCCCACTCTATGATTGGACCCGGTGGCTCATTTGGTTGGGCTGTAACTACCACTGTTTCCAGTGGCAGAAGTCCCTCACCAACAGCATGCCAAATCGTCTATTCACTTTCATGGAGCAGCCACTTTGGACCATGCCACCACAATTCGGACTTCACTAACTGGCTAGCCGTTATACCCCTAGTTATGAGATCACTTGGGTTTTCTTTTGTATTTACATAATGATAAGCAACGTCTGGCAATAGGGCCCTAATCTCATCTACCCTATTTCTCACATAAACTAGCAGAGACTTCTTGCTATGTATCCAGTTGAGTGCAACCTGACTATCGCACCAAACGTGAAAGATTTCAATGTTTAACTCGCTCTCGTATGCTGCGCGTACATGTTGCACCAGACATCCTAATAGCAGCATGGCAGTCAATTCCATTTTAGGGATAGTTACCTTTTTAACTGGGGCTACTTTAGCCCGGGCGGTAACTAAATGTGCCCCAAATGAAGTAACGACATATATGGCTACCCCGTATGCCGTGGCGCTAGCATCGCAAAACGTGTGTAACGTAACGTCACCGAACGCCGCCACTTTACGAGGTATAGGTTTAGTACATAGTAAGTCATTCTCATTCAACAACAATGTCCCTTGGTCATTCAGGTCCTCGGGCAAACTGTCATCCCATCCTATTTTGCGTCTCCAAACTTCCTGCATTAGAATCCTAGCTCTTATGGTAATGGGTAATGCTAGACCCAAAGGATAAAAAAATGCGCAACTTTGCTCAACAGACTTCTTTTTGTGTGCGCTCCAGTCTGCTGAGCAAAAGACCTTGTTTGAAAAGTTAGTATGTCATGTTTAGGTTGCCAGATCATTCCCAAATTTCTGGACTTTTCCTGGTTATGAGATGCCGTACCGTCCACCTGTATCAAACTCTGAAGATCTTCACTATTAGTAACCCACTCGCGGACAAATAAATGTGCTTCTGTAAACAATCTGCGTGCTTGCCAGTATGTATGCAACAAATCATCCTGACTATCGCTAGAACCCTGCAAATTGTCTATATATAATCCGCGAGATAGTTTACTTGTATCCTCACGAGTATCTGCTAGATGTTTTTTTATTGTGGCATTTAACAAAAACTGTGAACATGTTGTCCCAAAGAGTACAACCCGAAAACGGTAGATTATGACCGGACTTCCAGAGTCGCTAATGTCGCTGAACCAAAGAAAGCGGGTAACATCTCTATCTTCCTCTTTTAGCTTGACCATCAAGAATGCTTTCTCGATGTCACTAGTATATGCGTACTTCCCCAGCCTAAACCGCAATAGATGTTGGGACAGGTCCGACACCATGTACGGACCTGTCAGCAGGCAGTCATTCAGACTGGGTTGTTGACCTTGGTGGGCAGAGCAGTCATACACCACCCGTATTGGTGTGGTGACGCTGTCTTTCCTCACCCCATGATGGGTCAGATAGTGAACCCTACCCTTCCTAATCGGTTCCTTTACATCGACTCTCTCAATAAAGCCCCTATCTTCATAACTCCGAAATACATCATCATACGCCTGGCGCGTGCTCGGTTCATTAGTTAATTTACGCTGTAATGCGCGCAAGCGACCTAATGCCAAACCATAGTTGGTAGGCAGGCTTATCTCACTGTTCTTCCAGGGTAAACTAACTTTATATTGCTTGTCTGAGGCACAGTAACTCACAGACTCGTCAAACCTTTTCAGCGCAACTTCCGAGTCATAATCATTCTCCATAGGATTAATGCCTATGTGATCCAATCTCCACAGTCGCTCCAGGTCGAACTCGGCAGTCATTCTAGGGTCACTAGGTTGGGAATCCTCCCTTCCCAACTCCTCTGCCGCGGTTACATTGACTCTTAATATTGAGACCGTGTCGACCAGGACCTTTGACTGTGTAGTATGCACCTTTCTGCTCATGTAATAGCCAAATTTAGTGGGGATTAAAATTACACCACACATCTTTTTAAATCCATCATAATAATTATCCACACCAAGTAGAACATGCACCTCACTCTGATCTCCCATGGGATCTGACAAGTTAACCCCTTTGCTACGTAATGCGTGTTCCACCTTCTTCACTCCTACAGATACATATTCTGGTAGGGTGTCTACTACGATACATGTCATAAAGTACCGGGATTTACGGTAGTAATATGAAATCTCTGCTATCTCGTAGTCTTGCTTGTCAGTAACCCCTGTGAAGCCCTGCAATTGAAGAGTCTCAGCCCCTACGATTCGGTGCTTCAGTCCCACTAATACGGACCCCTTTATAAAGGAACGTTGAGACCCTTGATCTAGAAGTACCCGACAAACTTTGTTACTGTCATTACCTTACATGGGAATCTGTATTGTGGGCAATATAGTGGTGTCTTGCGTGCTACCTAGTTTCACAGTTGTTGTTGTTGTTCCCTAAGCTGCCTGGCCGAACAGCCCCGAGTCCTTAACCCTTAACTGGCGGCGCGCGACGTATGTCGAGTGAAATAAATTTGGACTATGTGGCGGTGCACGACATCTGTCGACGCCATTTTCAGCACGTAATGTTGCTGAGAGAGAGAGAGCTGAGCAGTGGGACAAGCGTAGCAACCCTATGACCGCTCCCCACCACCGCGGTGGACATACTGAACTGTATTCTACTTTCCTCTCCCCTTTCTCACTTGTTACACAGGGAATTATGTAAGGAAATTACCTTATTTCATGGTTTTTGCACTCGTGTTGCACGATCGTTGCAAGAGAACCAGTGGTCGTACAAGGATGGTTCGGGTGTCATTGGAAAGCTCTGTTTACGCCATTTCAGGGATAGTTACTTGTTTTACACTCTGGGTATTATTTAGGCATGAAAATGATCACTTAAACAACCCTATTTAGGGTAAAAAAAAAACGCTGTGCGGTACGGTCAAATAGACCGCCTAGGCCACCAATAAGGTGTTAAGGAAGGCCATGGCCACGGTCGGGCTTTCCCACAGAGCTCTCAAAGAGTGTAAATTGTGTTGTTGGCGTAAGTGGTTGTGTGAAATGCAGTCTTCTATGATGTGTTTAATGGTATGGGGTGCTGTGTTACAACCCGGGCAGGTGTAGATGACTGAGTCATCCAGTCTCTTCTGATAGGTCAGAAGAGCTGGATGGTGTCCGCATCTCAGCCTGGCCAGGTGGACTCTGTCCTCACGAGGAAGGGAGGATTCAGAAGGATGGATTTCGGGAGGTCGTGCTTGCAGCTGCGTGTTGTCTATGAGTGAGTGAATGGAACGGCGAGTGATATGAGTATGGATGTGCTTCCGGAAGTTGGTTTGGGGTGGGCAGGGAGGGAGAGAAGACGGTATTTGTGTGTGATAGCGTGTGCTGGGTGTTGTTTTGATATTTCTTGGTGTCTGTGGGTGTGTTGCCATGTAGTGTAGTGGGTGGTGTTGATTCGTGGAGGCTGCTGCCAGGAATTGTGTGCCTCTCATGTCTAGATGATCTTTGACTTTGAGGACTTTGGTTTCTTGATGTAGGTGATCTGTGGGTGTCGTAGTTGTGCATCCTGTGATGATTTTCAGGGCTTTATTTTGAATAGTCTGTAAGGTCTTATGATGTGTTTCAGCTAGGTTAGAAGCCCAGGCCGGGCGTGTATTCCATAACTGATCTTATGTATTGTTTGTAGACTGTGGTGGTGGTTTCTTTGTTGTGTCCAAATTTCGTGTGGGCAAGTGATCTGAGGGCGTTTAGTCTGGGTGTTAGTTTCTTTTTCGTGTTTGTGGTGTGCTGTTTGAATGTCATTTGGGTGTCGTATGTTACTCCTAGGATTTTGTGTGTGTGTGTTAGGGGTGTGTTGTTTATGTTGAGTCCTGGGACGTAATCGTGCTCTCCTGTCCAGCTTGTGAGGAAGGTTTCAGTGGATTTAGCTGGGGCTAAATTGAGTCTGTTTGTAGTGCACCATTCATGTAATGTGTCGAGATAGTCTTGAAGGAGTCTTGTTGCTGTGTGCGGGCGACAGGACGGATCCTTGTGGGATCCCCCTCTGGTTTGACGTCTTTGACTTTATCTGCCGTAGGACACAACTTATCAAAGTGATGTCCTTTGCAGTGTCGACAGGGCCTCAAGTATGTAGCAGTACATTGTCCCTGCTTACCATGTTCCTTACTTAGACAACCTACACATAGCTTCAATCTATTTGCCTGTGCTAGTTTTGTCTCATTTGTTGGGTATTTTACACAGAAACTCCATTTATGTTTGTTACGTAGCTTGCATAGATTCTGAGCAGGTTTCTTATAGGTACCCTCTTTCTTTCCTTTAGACCCCACCGTCATGCTTACAGTTCCCCTCATCTCCACATTCTCACTCCCTCCCGACACATACATTCTCCCTTTGTTCAACTGTAGATTGCTAATTTCCTTACTGAACTGAGTTTTGAACTCCCCCAGATCAAATGATCTAACCTTGTCAAGTATTGCCATAGGAAGCCTCTGATGTAAGATAATGACTATCATTTCCTGTGTGGTGAGCCCTAGGGTGTCTAGCGATCGAGTATGGCACTCCATATTTGCCCTAAAATTTGCTAACTCCTCAACCTTATACTGTGGTTCTGCGAGCTTTAACAAGGCAACGACATGGGCCATCTTCAACTGCTCTTGATCCCCATATGTGGCCTTTAATAATTGTACTGCCTCAAGATAACTATCACCCACTACCGCAAAACCCTCTATCAAATGTAAGGCCTCTCCTTCCATTTGTCCCTTCAGGTAGTGAAACTTGCGGACATTATCCAAAGAGGATTCATATACTGTAGACCGAAATACGTCCCAAAAAGCTAACCACTCAGTCAATTTGCCCCCAAATGTAGGAAGATTGAGCTTTGGGAGGTGCACAGTGTGTTTTGGGTCAGCCCTTCTATGGGCCTCATTCTCGCCTCCCTTATTACTTGCGACAGCACGCTGTAATATGTGCTTCGCTCTAAAGACAGGTTCATCATAGAGGGCGCGATTATCACACTCTGTAACTATCTCTTCCTCCTCTGTCATGCCTGCCACAATCACCTCACTCAGAGCCATAATACGACCGTGGGTAGCCTGGACATTGTCTAATCTAGCTTCTAATTCCTCGAGGTTAGCAGTAGTGATGAAAGTGTTGACGTCTACAATTAGCCTATTTAATACTCCCCGAAGTCCCGCCCTTTGATTTTTAGGGGCCTTGATCAGCACCCCACTAGACGGTGTCTCTTCCTGTTTACTCATTTTGCATGTAAGCCTGTAGGCTATTTATCTAAATGTTACAAAAACAACGGCAAAAAAGTAGTCTAGTTAAGAGACGCCGACTGGCGGACTTCTATGTTATGGAGAAAAAATAGCACACAAAATAGCAACACCTACTAAAAGGTCATATTGAACAAGATTTTTTTTTAGGTCCGGTCATGAGTCATAAGAAGTCTGAAATGAAGAAGAAAATTATTGGGGGAAGATGATGGGTGGGATGCAGGACTTAGGCAGGTGCATCAACGCGACCCTGCATTCCAGCTCTAACCACCGCTTGGCTAGTCCTACCAGATTATCATAGAGTTGGGTAAGAGGTATCCTCACCAGGTTTCGAACCCACTCACTCCAGGTATATTTGGGAGAGTCGGGCACCGTAACCACTCGGCCATGAGCGGATATATAGAAAACAAACTTAATTCTGTGACGTTAACCACTCCGTTAGAACCGCATGGCTTGTCCTACAGTGACTCGCTAGGATCGCCAGGGCAGCGGATGGGGCTACAGTTTATGTATTAGAGTGTGCTTTATTTTATATGAAAGCTTGTGTCATGGGCAGTCCAGAAAGGCTCTTTGTTTTCACCCATGTCAAGGCTTTATATATTTAATTGTAAAGTATATGTTTTATCATTAACTAGTAATGATGGGATCTGGGAGAGAGAGAGAGAGTAGAACAGAGTGAGAGGGAGCGCGAAGTGTTTTTGTCCCGCTCGATGACGTCACGGCTGGCTGCCTCGTGGGAGTTGGTTAAGAGAGGTCCTTACCATGCTGCTAGCTCCCTTGCTAGTGGCTAGAGGACTTGTAACCGCTTTTTTCCCACGCACCTCGAGCTAGTGCGAGTATATATACTGGTTCCTCGCCACTCTCTCCCTCAGATCTGGTTTCGAGAACGCATCCATCTTTTTTCCCTTGCTACCTGTCCTCCGCTCCGCACCTGAGAATCTTTTCCTCTGCCTACCTCTCTCTTTTTCATATCTTTCACCACCTTTTTATTAACATTATACCCCCTCTGGTTAACTCTGCAAAATCAGCTTCTTGCTGGCCAGTTGTATTGTGCGTTAAGGTCTGATATAACCCATGTATGTTAGTTGTTAAGATAAGTGGATCACGAAGCATTGGTTGGCTTTCATATTGCCGCTTCCTTTAATTATTAGTGTTCTGCTGGATTAGATAATGCTAGACTAGGGGTCGGATATTATAAGGTATTGTTTCCTATGAGTGCTGGCTTTATTTAAAAGCGGCACGACATACCTGAGAACTGGAGTTGATGGAGTAAATTCTAGTCTGTGTGCCATTGAGAGTAGAGCATGCACGAATGAGGGCTTTTTGCCTATACCATTCTGCACTGTTCTAAGCTCGTTGTTTGTCTTTGAGGTACGCCAGGAGAACGCTTAATACTTCGGTATTAAGGTTTCTCAAGAGAGCTACCCTTCATTATAACGTAATATTTGACGCACAGACTTGAGATTTGCACTAGGCTATGCGGCATGCCATGCGCACCAGTATTTCGTATCATTGACTCTAGCTAGACTTTATCAGTCACAGTAGACATTAAGTATATTAAACCAATTACTCTTTTTATGTATACCCATTTATGATTACACAAGCATTTCACACCCTAGTTTGATGTATCGAGACACAAACGACTTAGGCTCTTTTTGTTGATAGGAATACTGCATTGTCGTGGCGATTATTATTGTTGTAGTGTTTAGGATATTCTTGGCTCCGACGGCATTATATATTCTGCCTTTTTGTGTGCATAGCCTGCACAAGCATTGTTCCGCTGCCTGCCTTTTTGGGTTCCATTTCCGATACGAGCATCTTTATAGCATCTAACATTTAAAGAAGATTCCTTGTTGGTGTTGAAGGACTTTAGTGCACTTTCTTTCATGCAAGAGTGCCTGACATTTATTGATTAAAGTAACGTAAGCTGTAACTTCTCTTACCACCTTACTTTGCATACCATAACCAAGCACCTTCGGTTATAGGTAGTAATAGGCTGTTTTCACATAACATTAACATTTATTGAGAGTTTGATAGCCTATTATTGCATATAGAACTCTGTAGAGTATTTGTGTTCTTTGTTCACTGGGAATATACATCAGAGGTTGGATCTAGCGCTTTCCGTTGTAGCATTTATGCCATTACTAGTCCAATGAATAGGAGCCCTGATATATTTAAACCCCAGTCATAACAATTCATATTTGAGGAACCTGGTTTTTAGTCTCGTGGAGGACTATGCCTTCGAACCCGTGATGAGTTTATTAGACTTCGACCATGACTATTTTTACGCTTCCCCCCGCCAACTCGGTTAAGTGATTTACGATTTTTAATCGTCCTGGCATAGTCCTCCACGAGACTAAAAACCTGGTTCCTCAAATATGAACTAAGGTTGCTTTCCTTATATCTGCTCATGGCCGAGTGGTTATGGTGCCCGACTCTCCCAAATATATCTGGAGTGAGTGGGTTCGAATCCTGGTGAGGATACCTCTTACCCAACCTGTCGTACTTAATTGTACATAATTGATATCATAGAGTTGTTCCTGCATCCTGTTATGTCCCCTTGCTCATTGCCTTAAAAATCCCTTACTGGTAGCTAATTCCCGGGTCTGGGCACCAATGTGGTAAACTATCAATGGAAGTTAAATATTACTAAGCTATAATGAATCAAATAAAATCAATCTAAATAAAAACTACTCCATATCTAAATTGAATTTAATCTGAAACAAACTAATTTATATCCAAAGGTCTCACATGATAATTTATATATATAGGGTTAGGTTATAAGGGTTAATACTAGCCAGGAATTAACTCGCCAATAGTTCCACGTGGCAATGAGGCAAGGGAGAACGTTTTACCCAATATGGCGGACAATGGAGAGGCAAGACACCGGTCCGGAGACTCGAGTCAAGTGAAAGAAAGAATAAATGATTACATGGGAATGGACATGAATATTATGCTTATCTGTCAGTCAGTCATGGTGTCGATGAGAGCGTCGTGATGGTGTAGCTGTTTGTATTGCTGTCGGTGTATTGTGATTAAAGGCACAATAGCTCGATCAACTGAAGGCGGAATTTAGATGTTAACTGGTTGGTGTTCGTGAAGGCTCTGCCTTCTCTTCCTCAGAGGCACACCTTGCTGCCTTGGCAAACGCCAGGAGCCTAAATTATCGTACCGCATCTAGGTTGCTCTATACGATAAATTATATTAATATATACGATAAATTCATATATACAACATAAGACCATGTCAATATTGCTTAATAGCATATTAGGCCTTTACAATCTTAACTTACTTACAATCATATTATATACGATCTACTCGTCCTATGCCGTGCAGTTCGAACAACCGTGACGTCACAGAGACATACGGGATCACAAAAGAGTCATAGCCTATCCTATTTATACGATACAGAACATTCCTTGTGAAAACATGCCGAAGTCAATGTTCCCCCTCATTATATATATATATATATATATATATATATATATATATATATATATATATATATATATAGATCGGTCACGAAATATTTACCCATAGTGTATTCCTATTTATTTTCTACATGGAAAACTAACAAAGATACCTCAACGATGTTGGTTGGCATAGATAATATTAAGCCTTCCTTGGCAATGTTTGTTACAAAATTATTCTGGTAAAACCCTGTGGTTGTAAAACAGGAAGGAGTTTTTATATAGTGTCGTAAGTCTGGCAAGTCTGAAACTTTCTGCCTGCCCTTCCTCCTCTCTCGCTGAAAGTCACGATATTATTTAAATCTCCTTTGAGAAGCATACCAATAATTGTTACATTACTTTAACGATATCCGCGACACCCTATCAGTAAAGGTGCTTCCAACAACAGTCTCAAACTGTATCTTGGTACAATTTCCGGCCAGTCAACTCCCTGAGACCTTGACCAACACAACCTACATTATCCAATATTTTTTCTCTCCTAGCTCCATACCTTTCTAATATCGGTTCCAATGGTATAAGTACTGAGAAAACCTAATCTTCTGACATTGTGAGGTGTGGTAACTCGAAATAGTAGTACCTTTACCAAAACGAATTATATGACTCTCGGAAACCACAATCTCTAGCATAGCTGGGTTGGGGCCAGATATTTGGAGCGGGTCCTCTCTAGACGGCGGCCACTCTAATTATCACAAGACCATACTCGTATCAACACACATGTTTTGAATCAAACAAAACACTTCCAAACCACCCAGTCGTCGTCGAATTAGCCAATATTATGTTGGTACCGACGGAATAAAGTCATCAAACTCTATAAAAACGCTTGTACGCTTATTATAATTATACATTGTATAGGCTAGGTCCTTACGACTCGTATGAGGGTCAAGCAATCATTACCATATTTAGCATACAATAAGGAGAGGTAAAACAAAAACAAATCTAGACCCTCTGCTCCATCATGTTAAGCCCCATTAGTTAGGCAATTTCAAGACCTTTCAGCCCATTTCATTGACAATGTTAAGACCTTTCGTGCCATTTCGGTGTATATATTTTTTTTTCCTGGCGAGCTATAGCGATCCAGTAATATTGGAGGAACCGGTCTTCGGCCAGGATATTTTTCTATCGACAAATGTACACATTTATCTCGAAGGGGGTTCCTGGGATTTTTTTTTTACCCTTGATGGAGGTATAGGGAGAAATCTAAATCAATACTATCTCGGTAAATAGATAAACCCTTCCCTCCTTAAGTCGTTTGCTCACGTCTACTATCTGACTGAGAGTATCGTGAGTATTGAGTAAAACATCAACATGTTTGTTTGGCTGCGTTTATTTAGGAGGATCCTCAGATATTGGCTAAATTATAGTCGTTTATATTTGGATATCTGACAAAGTTGCATTTCTTTATAAATCGTGTAACAGACAAAAATTTCCAAAAAATAAACGCCACCGACGATCATATATTCTCCACAAGCTTTGTATGATGGTGACAAAAGTGGCCCACTCAAGTTAGGGTGCATAGAGAGTTTGTGCGTCCCAATGTGTCTATGGCAGGGTCGAGGCTTCACAGTGTCCCATTAAGTAACGCTCACTTCCTTTTCACTATATTCTGGCAACTATTAGATGATTTTATCAAGCTTTGGGAGGACCTCAAATAATGTATAGGTTACAGAATATCTCTATCATTTATAGGTTACAGAATATCTCGATCATTTATAGGTTACAGAATATCTCTTATCATTTATAGGTTACAGAATATCTCTATCATTTATAGGTTACAGAATATCTATCATTTATAGGTTACAGAATATCTCTATCATTTATAGGTTACAGAATATCTCTATCATTTATAGGTTACAGAATATCTCGATCATTTATAGGTTACAGAATATCTCTATCATTTATAGGTTACAGAATATCTCTATCATTTATAGGTTACAGAATATCTCTATCATTTATAGGTTACAGAATATCTCGATCATTTATAGGTTACAGAATATCTCGATCATTTATAGGTTACAGAATATCTCGATCATTTATAGGTTACAGAATATCTCGATCATTTATAGGTTACAGAATATCTCGATCATTTATAGGTTACAGAATATCTCGATCATTTTAGCAACCACAGATCCTCCCTTAGCTGAATAAAATCATCCAATATTTGCCAGAATATGATGAAAAGTCTGTGGCCGGCGTTGAATGGGTTAAGGGGGGATGGGCCGGTTTTCTGGACCACTTTCTCCCTCATGCTTAGCCCCATTACTTTTCACATGCTAAAATGTTTGCCCTAGTTAGTCAATTTTAAGACCTTTCGCCCCATTTCTTCGTCAATATTTAGACCTTTCGTACTATTTAGGTGTCGAATTTTTCCCTGGCGAACGATAGTGAGCCTGTAATTTTGGAAGAACCTGCTTTCGTCTGAAACATTTTTTTACCGACAAATGTACAAATTAATCTAGAAGGGGGATCTAATGGATGTTTTTTTTAAATTTCATGGAGGTCTATGGAGGAAACTAGTAAAATAATGAATACATGCAAAAATCGCCCCAAAAGTGAACCATCTCCCCTTAGGGACCGATAGCGGTGAAGGAGGGGGCAGCGACCCACCAACGTCCTCGTTACTGGTGTGCAGCCGGGCGGAAGAACATTACTCCCTGTAACAGTCACCTCGTTATTAGTGGTTTTATGCTACATTTACACGATTTTACAGAGCTTAGGAATGATATATTGTAGCTAGAAGGATTCACTGTGATAGCCTGTAACCTTTTACTAGGTAGACGTTCTTCTTAAGGGGAGGCTGGCCGTTTGTTTGGTCTATTATTTCATTTATTCATATATTTGTTTTTAGTTTCCTCCCTAGACCTCCATGAAGCTTAGAAAAACACCCCTTAGACCCCACTTCAATATATATATGTACATTTTCGGTAGAAAAATGTCCCGGCCGATGGCTGGTTCCTCTTAAAATTGCAGTCAGCTGCTAATCAAAGGGTTGGGAGGTAAAACCCGCTCTGTCAAAATGTTATTGGTAGATGTCAAGCCCGGGCAACTTGACCTAGCAATTCGTGACAAACGCCTAATGTTCATGGCCACCCCTTCACGGGAATTACGGCCTCAAGAAAAACAAAATAAAAATAAAAAATAAATAATATATATATATATATTATATATATATATATATATATATATATGTATATAATATATATATATATGTATATAATATATATATATATGTATATAATATATATATATGTATATAATATATATATATATATATATATATATATATATATATATATATATACTGTATATACTGTACATACAGTATATATACTGTATATATACTTCTTTGTGTTGTCATCAATGCAACCCATAAGATGTTACCTGCATTTCTATTGTATATACAATAAGTACCTCCCCGTATGTTAATAGTCTACGCATGCTTAACTCAGACCAACCATTAAATAATTAGTATGACAGTTTTGGCATGTACAATATTATTGTACATACATTATGTATAGTCCATGTTCAACAAAGGCCCGTAAGTACTAGATCAATAAGTAACGGGAGGTGCGAGCAATAGGCTTAATGTCCATCTCAGTCCACTATAGCTTTTCAGAGAGTATAATAAAACCCATTAGGCTACAGTAGAGACCCTTAGAACTATAGTCTGTTATGATTATAGTCCGCTTTTGTCCAGGTGACGGTAAAGTACCACGTCCCCGCCTTGTTTACTCGGCTGTTACCAAGATTATATAGCGACATATGGTGTTAACTGTGCAAACTTGGCATTAACAGGGGGCAGAGACAGAGTAGTTCCGTATTACACCATTTCGTATCAAGATCATAGCTGCCAGGGGATAGATTTTACCGTCAGCTCAAGAGAAACAAACTATAAACCATAAATCTTGACCTTTAATCTCTATAACTAAAAAATGACTAGAGTATTCGAGCAAATGTGTCTACCATTTTGGAAAAGTCAGCCAGGAAAATTGGTGTGGTAACCTACAGGGCATTTGCTCTAGCCCTTTTTGAGTTACAGAAGATAGAGGTCATGATCTCTGACAAACTTACTGTATAATTGAATAACCCTGTTTATAATTGGTAGGTCAGAAATCGTGAACCCTAACTTCTGTAACTCAAAAAAAAAAAATATGTTTTGTTTTTCTCTATGTGAGTGAGGGAGACAAAGGGCAGAACTGCCTGTAGCGAGTTCCTCCACCATAGTTGAAAGAGTGACAGGGCCAAAATCATCTTTTATTTCATTTAACCTGGAACTTGAGCGCTTAAGGAATATTCTAAATCTTAATGGTTTCCCTCCCAATTTTATAGACTCATATATTGGTAAGCAATTAAATAAATTACGTTCACCTCCTATGAAACCTCAGACAGCTCAGAGAGCAATTGCTTATTTCTCTATTCCTTTCACTGGTAAAAAGTAATTTTCCATACGAAACAAAGTCAATAATTTATTTCGAGAATGCTTCCCACAAATTTACTTGAGAGTTGTATTCAAATCCCATACCACATTATCTAGCTTCTTTAAGTTCAAAGACCAAATCCCCGAATCTCTAAGATCCTCAGTGGTGTACAATTTCAAAATATGTAGTGAATGTAATAAATTATCCACTTATATTGGTCAAACTAAACGCCCTCTGACCGCTAGGATCGCGGAACACCATGGTAACTCTTACCGAACTGGATTTCCCCTGTCCAAACCTCCTTTCTCAGCTGTTCGAGACCATTGTGAGTCATCAAACCACCCATTAAAAACAAATGATTTCACTATTCTTCACTCTTCGCCCAACGACACAACATGCCTCCTTGTCGAGTCTCTCCTTACCCTGAAACTCCGGCTTACCCTGGGGTCACATGAATTCTCTACACCCTTGCTGTGCTTTTAAGTTTTAACTGGTTAGTACTTGCAGTCTTCAATAAATTTACATGTCCCCCAAGTAGCTTAGGAAAATATACTACATATTTTTCGTACTGTTAGCTCTCCATACATTATGCATTTATTATTAAATGTGACTTGTTTTCATAACTCTCTAACCTCACGCTTTACTCGCTTCCCACATTGTAGACTCCGGAACAACAATTTGTAATCGCCATAATTCTCCTTAGAATTTACGACAAGATTTGCATTATTTTAACAATTAATTAGCATATTCTTGGTCTCCCCTACGAGTTCATATTATACTTCCTAGTATACTTTTTTCAAGTGATTTCATGTAGGCTTTTCTTTGCTTTTAGGCTGATGATGGCTTTTGTTTAAGCCGAAAAGCGTTCCAATTAAAGATGTTCATCACAACGCTGATTTTACTCTTCATATTGCGCCTCCGCCTCCCTCGTGATGAGAGTATTGCTTCTATATATTTATATATATATATATATATATACATATGTATATATATATATATATATATATACAGTATATATATATATATATATATATATATATATATATTTCTAGGTGTAGGGATGTTGCGGCGACTCCACCGTCCGTCAGGTAGCCCATGGAGGTTGGGACTGGGAATCCCACCTCCAGAATGGTTAGGAGGAGGTTGTAGGCACCAGCTGAACGGGGCAGTACTCCTGGGGAGTGCTAGGTGTCTGATAAGGACAGCTGGGACTCCTGTTTCACAACCTGGCCTCCCTATCTGATCCAGCGGCTCGCTGGTGTAGTGACTAGCGTCTTGGACTTCCACCCAGAAGGTCCCAGGATCGTGCCCACACTCGGTGCATTAAAGGTTTTTCACAAGCACTGAGTCGTTACCGTCCCTGATGAGCAAGGGGATGGGGTAGTAGTACAGGACCCCAATGGAAATACGCCTAATCGGCCTTATTGGGCTATCCTTAGCTGGCTTAGCATGCACTAGCTTTAAGAACTATTATTATTATTAGTATTACCTCTCAGTGCCTCATCAATATTGAGGGCAATCCCCAGGCTGCCCTCCAAAACTCCTTTTTACATTTTCTTATTCTCAGTCTAATGCAAATAAATCTTGGTTTACTCACGCTTGTTCTACTGCTATCCTCAACAAGGAGGAAGCATTCAAACATAACCATGCCTTAACACTGAAGAATCTCATTCTTCTTATGTTTCTGCCCGGAATCAAGCCAAATCTGTTCTTCCAAGCTTGCCAAACACCCTTTCATCAATAATAATTGCACTGAACTATCCAACTCTAGCTTTACAAGCTTTCTGGCATCTAGCCAAAAAACTCTCCAACAATTTTTCTTCTTCGTCTATCCCTCCCCTTTTCCACTCTGGTGGCACAACCATCACTTCTTCCTCTGACAAAGCTGAACTCAAACTTTTGCTAAAAATTCCACCTTGGATGATTCCGGTGCTATTCCTCTATATCCACCCCTCTCTCTCTTACTTATGCCTATTACCCTAATCTCTCCTAAAGATGTATTTTCTACCTTCTCTGGGCTTAATACTAAGAAGGCGTACGGCCTGGCCGGTGTTCCTCCTGTTGTACTAAAGAACTCTGCTTCAGTGCTGACTCCCTCCCTAGTCAAATTCTTTCATCTTTGTCTTTCCTTTAATATCTTCCATTCTTGCTGGAAGATTGCTCTCATTTAACCTGTCCCAAAGAAGAGTGACCGCTCACAACCCTCCAACTATTGTCAAATTGCTCCCATTTATTGCATTTCTAAAACTTTTGAAACTATTCTTACTACAAAATGTTTTAAGCATTATCTTCTCATAATCTACTCTCAGATCGCATGTATGGCTTCCTTAAGGGTCGCTCACTTCCTCATCTTATCAACTCTGGTGTCCCTCAGGGCTCAGTCCTATCTCCAATTATCTTTCTAATTTTCATAGATGATCTCCTCAATTGTACCTCCAGTCCCATCCATTCATACACAGACGACTCTACCTTACACTACTCAACTAGTTTTCCAGAACACCCCATCCAGCAATCCCTCAAAAACAAACTTATTGAAAAAATAAAATATATATATATATATACTGTACAGTATATATACAGAGCGGTGGTGAAACATTTCCCCATAGTGAATTCCTGTGTATTACCCATAGAGTACTCTTATATAATTGATCTGCATCTGTAAGTGGTAACCCAGGTTTGAATCCCAGTGGATCACATGCTTGCTTTCAATCATTTCTTTGGGAGGTGTTTGGTGTTGGAGTGAAATAAATATACATAGATTCTTCAGTTTTCTTTTGCAAATACACAGGAATTCCGTATGGGAAAATGTTTCACGACCGCTCTGTATACATATTATATATATATATATATATGTATATACAGTATATACTGTATATATATATATATATACTGTATATATATATATATATATTTTTGTTTTTATATATTCCAACTACTCCCTCTCGGGCATAGGCTGATAGCCTTTACACTACACTGCTGAACACGGTGAGGCCCATGAGGTCTTGCTCCAGTCTAGGGAGTGAGACATGCGAAGCTTCACGGCTCGAAGCAACTCCATCTCTGAAGCTGCTCCACCTCTGTGCTTCACAGTCTCATCCCCCAGGCTCGGACCCTCACTCTCAGAACGCCACCTATTGAGCAATTAACTCACTTAAGCATTGCCCCCCTGTAGCATGTTTTTGAATATGGGAATATATATATAGTATATATTCAATTACCCACATTTGAGAAGTATAAAGACTACGAACATCATTTGCCATAGACCTTACTCTTGTCGTGGACACACGGGTTGTGTGTGCTTTGAGATGGGGTTTGAGGAAGGTGAGGTTATCCACAATCCACTTCACTTTTCCCAGGTGGTAAAGGTTTTTGCCACCTTGCGGCTCTTTCCCTCCACTAGTTTGCCAAACCAGGTTCGCAAGTTGATCTGCCGTTGGTTGATGACTGACGCTGTAAATATGTGGGGACATTTTTTAGCCTATCTATCTATTGCCAGACTTTATAGTCCCTGAAGGGATGGCCATGTATGAATCACCACCAGGCACCTCTGCCCCCAGTCAGTCGATGCCCCTCTTCTCATCCAACACTGCTTTCACGCGTATACTTCTTAACTCCGGCCTTCCACCTCTCTCTCGGTCAACCTATTCCTCTCTGTACTGCCACTTCACTCTCGTACACTTTTTTAGTCATTCTCTCGCTTCCCATACGTTCCACATGGCCAAACCATCTCAAGCTGAAATCCATTAAAATATATAAATTATGTACAAGGACATAAAGGAAATTATGATGATATGGATATATGACTCTTATGTACAAGTACCGAAGGGTGTAATTTTCCAACGTAAACTCACCGGGAAAAGGGGGAGAGAAGCTTTGGCCCTTCTCCTCAATTACTCTCTCTCGCTGGCCATGATTGCAGTAGTCCTTGTTGGACTAATATAAGAACATAGGATTTTGAGCGTAACATTCCGCCCATTCATTCTTGATCTCCGCTCCAAGGTATATTGGGCTTGTTTGCTAGTTTTCAGTTTCCTCAGCTTTGGTTGTGGTATCGTGGAATATGCGACATTTGCATAGAGCAGTCCGAGTGATGGGATTCCTGAGACTCAATCTGAGTTTCCTCCTCTTCCTCCTGGGTCTCGGGAACAAAATCCACCAGTTCTGCAGCAATACAAGGTGGGTCCTGTTGGTAGCTAAATCCGGGATAGGAGAAGTATTGGCAGACAATTTGGTAGTGGTGGTGGTGGTGAGTGTGGTGGTACACAGAGATTCTGATAGTGGACAAGCCAGTGGTCAATTGAAAACATTTCATTCAGGTCAGGCTACTTATGGACCGCCAGCTGCCTGTTAGGTCATTTGTGGGCAGCTGCTAACTCTCAACTTTTGGAAAGAATTTGGGCATATTCCGATGTTGTCTGATCCTATTTTGATGTTGTCGCCGATGTGTCTCATGTAGTCGACGAACTTTCACGGAACAATCAGTAGCTTGGGTCTGATAGTTGCGACTTTCACAGCAATCTTTTGGACCGAAAGATAATGACTTTCTTATGTTGTTGTCAAACAGTCGACGAACATTCGTCGACAACTAGAATGTGTTTGAGTGTTGTCGTTGACTTGTTGTACCTGTTCGATCTGGATTTACCACTCGACAAGTTATACAAACGCACCCGAATTGTCAACAAATGGTCGGCGAATGTTCACTAAATGATGACATGAACAGTCTGACATTCGGGCTCGTTCCCGAAAATATTAGAATTTCGAAAAATAGGCCAGACCTGATTTATGGCGACGGGCGACCTTCAATCATGCCCAAATCACCACCCGAGCGTTCAGAGACCATATATGGCAACTAAAGAACTTCATCCGACAACGGTTTCATATTTGAAAATTTGCCAAGTCGTAGCTTGTCGTAGGCTGAGTTCGGGTCTGTGTGAAAGCCCCTTAAGTCATATGATGAAGAAAAGATTGATTGAGGGAGAGATTTCCAGTATTCACTTGTTGAGTAGAGGAAAGACTGAGAAAATTTGTTAGTTCTTAGGTTGGAGAGCTGGACAGAATATGAGTGGGACTATGTTGAAGAGCAGGTACTTCCCAGTTGCCGTAAGGAACTTCTCAGTATGCACTGAGAGAGTTCTGAAGAACACTGATTGTTTAATAGTGATAGAAAAGGGAAAGAGATGCAACAATGCGGTGTGTAGAAAGAGATTGTAGGGAACTAGTAAGAAGTGAGTTAATGAGGCAAATTTTTGTTTACCCTACCCGTTGGAGAAGTGCGGTATGGGTGGACCCTCCCCACACATGTGAACAATGATTGATACATGGGTGCACTGTAACCTTATCCAGAACAAGAATCTATGCGGCAGTGCGGAACCCACGGAAATGGTTGAGCACACACATGTAATAGTAGTAGTTTTTAGTAGTAGTGGTGGTGGTAGTGGAGGGACTAGTAGTAGTGGTGGTGGTAATAGTAACAGTTACTGGTGGAGGTAGTAGTGGTAGTGGTGGTGGTAATAGAAGTAGTTACTGGTGGTAGTAGTGGTAGTGGTGAAGGTAGTAGTGGTATTGGTGGAGATAGTACTACGTAGTGGTGGTGGTGGTAATAGTAGCAGTTACTGCTAGTAGTAGTGGTAGTGGTGGAGGTAGTGGTGGTAGGGGTAGATGTGGTGGTAGTTACCCATGGTAGTGGTGGTAGCGATGGTAGCAGTAGTGGTAGTGGTACACAGTATCAGTAAAGGTAGCCCACCTATCACACTCACACGTTCACCCCACCTCGCTCCCACACATTCAACACCATTTGCAGCTTCACGGATATTCAAGTCGGGCTTAAATTATTATTTATGTATATGTTTATATATTATATATACCTTATATATATGCTTGGAAATCGCAGACGTATAACGTGAAGTACTACAAGCGCTTGTACAAACATATTCAACATAATTATGTATTTGTTGACGTTTCGAAATGTTCGTGTTACATCATCAGACTTATTACAAATATTTATTTTTATTACAAAATTTAAGTTTACGAATGTATTCATTACAATAATAAATATTTGCTTAAATAGAGTGAACAGAAAAAAAGGAGAGACCTTGACACATCTAAATAATAAAAGGAACTTACATTGTCTATGTTCACAAATTATAATGCGTTAACTATACATAAACTAACTAAAAAATAATATTGTGAACTGGTGTTCAACAAATAGATACAAACGATTATATATGGGAATTTGAACCTGAAATAAATTCTTACACAATTTACATCAATATCAATTTGTGTAATTAACGTGAAGAAGTAAATTACAGTGCGAACAAGTCGTAGACAAAAGGCACAATTGCTTGACAACAGATGTTTTCCGGTAAATGCATTTGAATTTACTAATAAGGACAAACATGGACTATTGTTACACGGCAAATATATGAACGAGGTGATATGCAAATTCAACTTTACGGTATTGCTTCCAAAACTTTACATGACAATTATTGGCTAAATTATAATGCAAATCAAAATCTGGCTCACCCAAATGTATATATAAACCCAACAAATATGCTAATTAAAGGTTATACAAAGAAAATACGATTGTTTGTAAATTAAAAAACATTAAATGCAACTGTACATACCTAACTGAATTTCATCTCAAACTACTGATAAGCTGTACATATAAGAGATATAGTAAAGCATCTCAAACTTTAACACATAGTAGCTGGGCAGAAGAAACCTTTTCACCTATCATGTATATATTGTGTAAACTGTATATACCACCTTATATTTTCACCTATCATGTATATATTGTGTAAACTGTATATACCGCCTTATATTTTGAGAACATAGACAATGTATGTTCCTTATATTAGTTAGCAGTGTCAAGGTCTTTCCTTTAGGTCTGATGATGCATCACGATGATTGCGAAACCTCACCAAATATAGATGTTCAAGATGTTTGTAGAAGCGCTGGTTATACTTTCACCTTATATATATATATATAGATATAGATATATATATATATATATATATATATATATATATATATATAAAATATATATGCATTTTTACTTTGCTCCCCAGACCTCTAGCAAGTTTAGAATAACACCCCAAGACACCACCCTCCCCCTTTCAAGATACATGGGTACATTTGTATGTAGCAAACTGTTCTGGCCAAAGGGCGGTTCCTATTAACTGTTCTGGCCAAAGGGCGGTTCCTATTAACTGTTTTGGCCAAAGGGCGGTTCCTATTAAATCACAGGCTCACTATCGTTTGGCAGGAAGAAATTTACCCTAAATTGCACGAAAGCTCTTAGTATTGACAAATAAATGGGGCGAAAGTTCTTAATATCGCCAAACGTCCTGGGCAAACGTCTTAGATATCATAACTAATGGGGCTAAACATGAGGGGGAAGGGGGACCAGATAAATTAAATACCTCCCCTTCTGTACCGCCGATGTCTTTTTAATTTTGTTTCTACATGTATATGGACTTTTTTGTGCAGATTAAGATGGACTTGTGGTAGTGAGAAGGATTAAGTCAAATAGTACGAAGCCTGTTCACTGCTGGAGGCTCTTTTTAAAATGAATAAACTCGTCTAATAGTAGCCAGAATAAAGTTAAAATGACGGCATCGGTACAGAAGGGGTTAAAGCAATTTCGTAATAGTCTTACAAGAACATGCAAAGGGCCCTAACTTAATTTTATGAAAGGACTTCGTTGTTGTAAATCCATGAAAATTATGCTGCATTTTGATAGTTTATTCTGGGAATGATAAGGATAAAGACTAACTCTTTGACTTCCCTATACCCTTCCTAATCTGAATAAAGGCGTCTAATAATAATTGTCCGAAAACAGACAAGATATGCGTAATCGGATCTGGAGAAGGGTTATTTGGTCAAAAATGTCAAACCTAGCGCTAATCCTGCAAGTTTGAGATTTTAAGAAGTTCACCCCGTTAGTCTGGTGATTTTAAGACCTTTCGCTCAATTTCTTTGTCAATATTACGACCTTTTGTGCCATATTTTGTTTGCTCACATTCAACCTGTCCCAAAGAAGGGTGACTGCTCTCAACCCTCCAACTATGGTCCAATTGCTCTCCTCTCATGTCTTTCTAAAGTTTTTGAAACTATTCTTGCTTCCAAATTTCTTAAGCATTTCTTTTCTAATAATCTGCTCTCAGATCGCCAGTATGGCTTCCTTAACCCTTCTTTGGCGGGGGTGGACTTAAGTCGGGCTAGAAAACCATGGACTATGTGGCGGGGACCGACTTAAGTCTGTGTGCAATTTTTGAGCAATAATGGCTCTGAGAGAGACACAAGCGATGGGAGGAGCGTAGGTCGGCTCATGACCGCTCGGCTCATGACCGCTCGGCACGGGTCCCGCGCGACTACTGACGTCTAATCCACACACACACACCCACACTCACTACACAGAGAATTATGAAAGGAAATTACCGTATTTTAGGAATTTTTCCTTCGTCTTGCACGATCGTTGCAAGAGAACGCGTGGTCGTAGAAGGATGGTTCTGGTGTCATTGGAAAGCTCAATTATCGCCCTTTCAGGGATACATAATTGTATTACGCTCTGGCTTTTGTTTATGCATGAAAAAGAGCACGGAAACAAGGTCGTTTAGGGTAAAACCACCCGCTTGGCGGGTAGTAGAAGTTACTGACGGGCCCGCTCGTAAGGCGTTAAGGGTCGCTCAACTGGTGATCTTCTTTCATATCTTACTAACTCTTAGTCATCCTCCTTTCGGGACTTCGGTGAGACTTTTTCTATTGCACTAGACATATCGAAAGCCTTCGATAGAGTCTGGCACAAATCTTTAATTTCTAAACTACCCTCCTTCGGTTTCTATCCCTCCATCTGTGCCTTTGTCTCTAATTTCTTTTCCGGCCGTTCCATAGCCGCAGTTGAGGACGGCTCACCCTATAAACTCCGGTGTTCCTCAGGGCTCTGTCCTATCTCCTATTCTCTTTCTAATTTTTATAAATTATCTCATTAACTGTACCTTAATTCCCATCCATTCATACGCAGACGACTCAACCTTACACATCTCCATTAGTTTTTCAGAACGCCCCAGCCAGCAATCCCTCAACGACAAACGTAATGAAGCCATAGAACTCTTAAATTCTGATCTAAATACTATTTCCAATTGGGGCAGAGAAAACCTTGTTAACTTTAATGCTTCCAAAACCCAATTTCTCCATCTATCTACCCGTCAGGATCTCCCAGCGGACTATCCCTTAGTCTTCAACAATACCAAAATCAACCCTTCATCTTCTCTCAATATTCTTGGTGTCTCTTTTTCTTCTGCTCTCATTTGGAAGGACCATATTACCAGTCTTGCTAAGGCAGCCTCCCAGAAGCTGGGTGTGCTCAACCGCCTTAGGGGGTTCTTATCCCCTGCACAGCTTCTTGCTCTGTACAGGGGCATAGTGCACCCTTGTATTGAGTATTGTTCACATGTGTGGGGAGGTTCCTCTCACACCGCTCTCCTAGACAAAGTTGAAAGGAAGGCCTTTCGTATCATTAACTCCCGTCCACTCACCAACTCTCTGCAATCTCTCTCTCTCCGCCGCAATGTTGCATCTCTCTCGCTATTCTATCGCTACTATAATAATCAGTGTTCCTCAGAGCTATCCCAGTGCATACCACCTCCTTTACGTAGGGCACGTGGTACCCGTCTTGCAACTCAATCCCACCCCTACTCTGTGCAACTCTCCAACCAAAGAGTGAAACGTTACTCTCAAACTTTCTTCTACTCAACAGCTGAGCTCTGGAACTCTCTCCCAGAATCAGTCTTTCCCTCTTCCTATGACTTAAATTGCTTCAAACTCAGTGTGTCCAGGCATTTTGGCTCGAACGTCCCTTGATTTTGGCCCTGTCACTCTTTCAACTATGGGGGAGGCACTCGCTATAGGCAGTTATGCCTTTTGCCTCCCTCAATCACATAGAAAAAAAAAAAAAAAAAAAAATAGAACTCTTAAATTCTGATCTAAATTCTATCTCCAATTTGGGCAGAGAAAACCTTGTTGTTGTTGTTCCCTAAGCTGCCTGGCCGAACAGCCCCGAGTCCCTGAGAAAGGCCATGGCCACGATCGGGCTTTCCCACAGAGCTCTCATTGAGTGTAGATTGTGTTGTTGGCGTAAGTGGTTGTGTGAAATGCAGTCTTCTATGATGTGTTTAATGGTATGGGGTGCTGTGTTACATCCTGGGCAGGCGTCGACAACGGAGTCATCCAGTCTCTTCCGATAGCTCAGGAGAGCTGGATGGTGTCCACATCTCAGCCTGGCCAGGTGGACTCTGTCCTCGCGAGGAAGGGAAGATTCGGAAGGATGGATTTCGGGAGGTCGTGCATGCAGCTGCGTGTTGTCTGTGAGTGAGTGGATGGATCGGTGAGAGATATGAGTATGGATGTGCTTCTGGAAGTTGGTTCGGGGTGGGCAGGGAGGGAGAGAGGATAATAATTGTGTGTGATACCGTGTGCTGGGTGTTGTTTTGATATTTCTTGGTGTCTGTGGGTGTGTTGCCATGTAGTTTAGTGGGTGGTCTTGGTTCGTGGAGGCTGCTGCCAGGAATTAAGTGCCTCTCATGTCCAGATGGTCTTTGACTTTGAGGATTTTGGTTTCTTGATGTAGGTGATCTGTGGGTGCAGTAGCTGTGCAGCCTGTAATGATCTTCAGGGCTTTGTTTTGAATAGTCTGTAAGGTCTTATGATGTGTTTCAGCTAGGTTAGAAGCCCAGGCTGGGCTTGCATATTCCATCACTGATCTTATGTATTGTTTATATGCTGTGGTGGTAGTTTCTTTGTTGTGTCCAAATGTTGTGTGAGCAAGTGACCTGAGGGCGTTAAGTCTGGGTGTCAGTTTCTTTTTAATGTTTGTGGTGTGCTGTTTGAATGTCATATGAGTATCATATGTTACTCCTAGGATTTTGGGTGTGTGTGTATGTGTTAGGGGTGTGTTGTTTATGGTGAGTTGAGGGATGTATTCGTGTTCTCCTGTCTAACTTGTGAGCAGGGTTGCCGTGGATTTGGCTGGGGCTAGATTAAGTCTGTTTGTAGTGCACCAGCCATGTAGTGTGTTGAGATAGGGTTGAAGGAGATCTGTTGCTCTTTTTGGGTCATGGTGTGTGCATGTGAGTGTTATGTCATCTGCATAGGAGGCTAAGTTTATTTGGGGCGTATTGGGTGTAGTTATATCGTGCATGTACAGATTGAAGAGTGCGGGCGGTAGGACGGATCCTTGTGGTACTCCGTTTGGAAAGTTTCTGATTTTAGATGACTGACCGGCAAAAGATACGTGTGCACATCTGCCTGCAAGGAAGTTGGTCAGCCACCTTTTTGTGTTGTTGTGCATGTTTGTGTTTTAGATTTTGTTTGTTAGATTGTGGCGGGGGATGGCATCGAAGGCTTTACTAATGTCGAGTGTGGCTAATAGTGATCTGTGTGGTGGTCTAGCTGAGTTGATGCCGTCGAAAGCTCTTTGTGTAAGGTCTGTGAGAAGAGTGTTTGTGGAGTGCAGTGGCCTAAAGCCATGTTGTGTTGGAGCTAGGGGTAGTTCAGGTGTAATTAGTTGTAATACTAGGCGTTCCATGACTTTGGAGGGGGAGCAAAGGAGTGTGATGGGGCGGTGCGAGGAGGGTAGCGTGGGGTCTTTGTTGGGTTTGGGGAATGTGATGATGATACCATGCTTCCAAATGTCTGGTATTGTGTTGTGTGAATAGCTGTAGTTTGATATGTTAGTGACTGCTTGTATGCTTTGTGGTCCCAGGTGTCTGAGGTGTATGTTGCTTATGTTGTCTAGGCCACAGGCGGGTGAGTGCTTGAGATTGTTGGTGATATGCTTTGTCTGGTGATTGGTGAAGGGTGTATAGTCAGGGTCTGTGGGGAATTGTCTCTTACGTCGGATGACACGTCGGTCGTCTTTGTGAGGTTTTAACCTTGTTACCTTTAATGCTTCCAAAACTCAATTTCTCCATCTATCTACCCGTAAGGCACTCCCAGCGGACTATCCCTTATTCTTCAACAATACAAAAATCAATCCTTCATCTTCTCTCAATATTTTTGGTGTCTCTTTTTCTTCTGCTCTCAGTTGGAAGGACCATATTACCAATCTTGCTAAGGCAGCCTCCCAGAAGCTGGGTGTACTCAACCGCCTTAGGGGGTTCTTTTCCCCTGCACAGCTTTTTGCTCTGTACAGGGGCATAGTGCGTCCTTGTATTGAGCATTGTCCACATGTGTGGGGAGGTTCCTCTCACACTGCTCTCCTAGACAAAGTTGAAAGGAAGGCCTTTCGTATCATTAACTTCCGTCCACTCACCAACTCTCTGCAATCTCTCTCTCTCCGCTGCAATGTTGCATCTCTCTCGCTATTCTATCGCTACTATAATAATCAGTGTTCCTCAGAGCTTTCCCAGTATATACCACCTCCTTTACGTAGGGCACGTGGTACCCGTCTTGCAACTCAATCCCACCCCTACTCTGTGCAACTCTCCAACTCGAGAGTGAAATGTTACTCTCAGTCTTTCTTCTACTCAACAGCTGAGCTCTGGAACTCTCTCTCATAATCAGTCTTTCCATTTTCCTATGACTTAAATTACTTCAAACTCTGTGTGTCCAGGCATTTTGGCTCGAACGTCCCTTTATTTTGGACCTGTCACTCTTTCAACTATGGGGGAGGCACTCGCTATAGGCAGTTCTGCCTTTTGCCTCCCTCAATCACATAGAAAAAAAAAATGGGTGTCGATTTGTGCCTGGTAAGCGATAGCGAGTCTTTAAATTTTCTACCGTAAAATGTATGGCTCGGAAAGAAACCAGTTTGTATCCCTCTGTTTAAACCCACAATTATTGCGTCTACCGTAAAGATATACACATGGCCAGACATGAGAAAGCTCATACTACCATATGAATGCATTAAACTAGGAAAACAGACGATATTTCATATAGAAATTCGTTAGATATTAAAATGATTCATCGTTTTATGGCGTTCAACTCGTCACAATTGCATTAGCTTGAGCATTATATATGTTTTTTATGGAAAAACAAATCTGTGATGGCATTCCAATGGACTCGTCAAAATTTGTTTATCGTCAATAGTGTTTTATTGTTATATGAATACAATCGTAAACCTTCCACTCTAGAAATGTTCATTCATTAACGATTTTCCTCCACAATAATTACGTTCACAGGAATCTACTAAACTGTATAATTATCATTAGATAGAACAAAAGCCAATATAGATTATTATAATAGATAACCCCACGAAACCTTGAACTATAATAGATACAATTTATACTAAATAAACCATCTTAATGTTTTCAACTACATTAAAATTCCCATTGCTTTTACTCCAGATTTTCAGCAACAAAACTAGGTTTTGATATATGATATAAGAAGCAACTTTCATGCTCTTTCCAGAAATGCCATCAACATTTCTTTATCATTAATACTTTGCATATGAATATACAAATAAAGGTTCAACTGGACAGAACATTGTTTAAATTATATTTGTTTTATTGTTTTGTTAGGAGTTATATAGGTATATATCATAGTTAGGCATATATTTCAAGGAGAAATACAATACAATACACTACATTGAACTTCCTAGGCCAAATACTTTTTTTTCTCCGAATATTTATACATACACTGTCGTCAGACAATTCTCTAAACATTCAATGCCATTAGACATTCCATTAACTACTACCAGCCCATTAATAATACGATAAACTACATAATATATAGTTTATACTGTATGTATAATACATTATATTATTCTTGTATATTATATAATTTATTATTTTCCGCAAATATATATATATATATGTGTGTGTGCAAGAAAGTCACAGCAACACGTGAACATATAATATGCTAAATATCCACAGGGAAGGAAGGAAAATAAACACGGAGTCCCAAGGGCTTTCATGTATTACATCTTCAGGGGACATCTTCTGGGTCCCCTGAAGATGTAATACACGAAAGCGCTTGGGGCTCCGTGTTTATTTTCCTTCCTTTCCTGTGGATATTTAGCATATATATATACTGTGTATACATATATATATATATATTTATATATATATATATATATATATATATATATATATATATATATACTGTATATTATATAAATATATATTATATAAAGTATATATAATATAATATATATATATATATATATATATATATATATTATATATATATCCGGGTGGATGGAACTCGTTAGCCTTGGTCGGCAACCCTTCTAGGGGAGATAACCTTATAAAGATCCGGGTGGATGGGACTCATCAGCCTTGGTCGGAAACCTGTCTAGGGGAGTAAACCTTATACAAATCAGTACTGCTATCTTAGGGTGAAGCAGGTTAGTGGATGGATTAGCCGCACACCACTGTAGACAAATAGTGCTAAAAATTACATAAAAGGCCTCGGAGTCAGACGGACCCTAAATTGAGTGGTCAATTATGTAAGTCCTTCAGTAAACTGAGATAGGTTGTCCCTCTTACAGGGGGGCATTTTGTGTATGGCCACCCCCATTAAGGGGAGTAAGGCGTCTGGCAATAGATAGATAGATAGAATATACAAGAATAATATAATGTATTATACATACTCTTTCGATTTGGAGAGAGATTCGGCCATCATTAAAGCCTAGGACCGTGATGCACCCAGCTTCACTCATGCTTCAAGACTGACAGGGACGGTTGGCATAAACACTTTCTGTGCCTGATGCCGACGTCTCAAACTATTGCCAATAGCTTATTATTTGTATTTACATTGGTTGCTATTTGTAGCGGAAATTTCAAGGGGATTGAGCTTTTTGCTTTTTACCACCGATTTTCTGAAGGCTTGCCTTGGCTTAGGATTTCCATTCGCATGGTTGTACACTTTAGGAAAAACTCCAAACCACTCAATTTACGGTTCTGAGCGCCAAGGGGTTAATATTGATGTTTATTGCTCCAACGTCCTTATAGCCTGAAACTTGCAGGTGTAAACTGAGGAATAAGCCTTTGCAACAACACCTTGTATCTACCTTTTGAAGAATATGCCATTGGGTGAGTATGGGCATAGGTGGTGGAAGGCGCTGTGTGTGGTGATGATGATGGTTGGCGGGATGTGGGCGGACTTTGCCACCACCAGGTACCTGATCGCTGAGGATGGCATTAGAGGCACCGAAGTCAGCACCACACAAAAGGTCCTCTCCATCCTTGTCTGCTGTATCATCTGCTACAATGGTCAGTACATTTAGATCTCTCTCTCTCTCTCTCTTTCTCTCTCTCTCTCTCTCTCTCTCTCTCTCTCTCTCTCTCTCTCTCTCTCTCTCTCTCTCTCTCTCTGTATATATATATATATATATATATATATATATATATATATATATATATATATATAACAGTAGTATACCTTAATGATAAGGTATCTCTTGCTGTTGTTGTTGTTGTTGTAACAGCCCCTGGTCCAGGTAGTACGTCATCTCCCTCGGGTGGGTCCAGGTATCTCTTGGGAAACTTAAATATTTTTGTTATGCTATACAATG
Source organism: Paralithodes platypus (assembly GCA_032716605.1). NCBI lineage: Eukaryota > Metazoa > Arthropoda > Malacostraca > Decapoda > Lithodidae > Paralithodes > Paralithodes platypus. The sequence continues at coordinate 10,957,215 of CM064558.1, forward strand.
TTTTATTCCATATAAATATGGACAAGTGTGTTTTCAAGTAATCAGCAATTTGAATAACTTCATCAGTAACTGCTCAAAGGCTTGCAGATATTTTTTTATAGTTGTGTGTCTCCGTTTCCCTGGCTGCATGTAAATTAAATCATTCATAAAGACATGGATTGAATTGCTTTAACCTTGGATAATTAAGGAACAACCATTTTTAACATTAATCCTCTATTACAAACCCAAATGCACTTGAATATATTAATGAAAGCATATGGTCCTTATGGGATTCGAACTCGGGACACCACACCCAGAACATAAGCATCGAAGCCATTACACCACCAACACAGTTAAAAGACTACGTCAGACTCTATTGAAGACCTTCGATATGTCTAGTGCAACAGAAAAAGTCTCACCGAAGTCCCGAATGGAGGAAGACCAAGAGTTTGTAAGAAGAGAAAGAATATCATCAGTAGAAGCGGCCCTTAAGGAAGCCATACTGGCAGTCTGAGAGTAGGTTTTGGGAAGATAAATGCTTAAGAAATTTTGAGGTAAGAAGAGTTTAAGAAACTTTAAAGACGCAAGAAATGAGAGCAATTGGACAATAGTTGGAGGGTTGTGAGTGGTCACCCTTCTTTGCGACAGGTTAAATGAGAGTAAACTTCCAGCAAGAAGGGAAGACATTAGAGGAGAGACAGAGCCGGAAGAGTTTACTTAGGCAGGTAGTCAGCCCGGAAGCACAGTTTTTGAGAACAACAGGAGGAACACCATCCGGTCTGTACGCCTTCTTAGTATTTAGCCCAGAGAGGGTGGAAAGTACATCCTTAGAAAAGATTAAGATGTTAGGCATAAGTAGGAGAGAGGAGGGTGGAGAGGGAGGAATATCACCCGAATCATCCAAAGTGGAGATATTAGCGAAAGTGCTATGAAAGAGTTCAGCTTTGTCAGAGGAAGAATGGACGGTAGTGCCGTCAGAGTGGAAAAGAGGAGGGAAAGACGAAGAAATAAAATTGTTGAAAAGGTTTTTTGGCTAGATGCCAGATGGCTTGGAAAGAGCTAGAGTTGGATAGTTCAGTGCATTTATTTTTGATGAAAGAATGTTTGGCGAGTTGAAGAACAGATTTGGCTTGATTTCGGGTAAAAACATAAGAAGTATGAGATTTTTTAGTTTGAAGGTGACGGTACTGTTTGAATGCTTCCTCCATATTGCAAACGGCAGTAGAACAAGTGTCGGTAAACCAAGATATTTTAGCATTAGACTGAGAGAATGAAATTGGAGTGTATGCTTCCATGCCTGAGAGGATTTCCTTGGTAATGCGTTCAGCACTCTCCGAGGGTTCCCAGTCACTGGGACAGAAGTCAATCTATGGGAAATTAAAGAAGTAATGCCGGTGGCCGTATCAGAGAGATAGGACAGGTGACGGACATAAGTTTTTGGTTGGAGGAGCCCAAAGGAGAGACAAGATTTACAGTATAAGCAGAGGGGTTAGAGGTTAGAAGTAAGTCAAGAATGTTGGGCCAATCTCCGAAGCGATCCAGGATATGGGTGAGTTGGTGGACTAACTGATCTAGGTCATTTAGGATAAAAAAGATGTATGCTTGTTCACCAGGTTGGTCAGTGGAAAGAGAGGAGAGCCATTGGCGGTAGTGAACGGTGAAATCTCCTAGGATGGAGATTTCTGCGAAAAAAGATATGGATAGAATGTGTTCCACTTTACAAGTTAGATATTTAACCCGTACAGCCCCAGCGACGCGCCTGACGCGTCGGCGATATATGTAACGCACAGCCCCAGAGACTCGCCTGGCGCGTCACCCTAATTGCGCCGACCGTAACCTCAGGTGTAGCCACTCAAGAGGGCTCAGATTTGTATGGGAACTGTGTATGTATCCCACGCAACCGTGCCGATGGTTGAAAACTCTCAAAGTCCACGTGCGTGCGCGCGAGCGCGCAATAACCTGTTTTTTTGGGATAATTGCCTTAAATTTTTTACTCTTATAAAATCCGTTTTCGGGGGCTCTGTAGGACCATTTTTTAAGCTTTTTGAGCGGTTTTTCATGGTTTTTCCTTCATTCCTAACCCATTCGCTATTGTTTCTGGAATAAAAAAAAATTTTGAAAACCGGCCGGGTTCTGGTGCGCAAACATTACAAAACTAGCCGGGGCTCCACGGGTTAAAGAATTTTGGATAGTCAGTAGAATTCAGGGAGAGATAAACCGCACAACATTATTTAGTTTGTGAGTGACAAGAAAGCTTTAGCCAGAGAACTGAGAATTCAGAACAATCATAGTGGGGAACACGAAAAAAGCAACATTGCTGCATACATGTATGCAAAATCCACCTTTGTCATGAAACTGAGAATAGAGATAGTAGGAGGATACAGAAAAGGGTTTGCTGTCAGTACTAGCAGACAACTGAGTTTCGGTGAGAAAGAAAAGATCAGGTTTGGCAGACGAGAGGTGGTGTTCCACAGAATGGAAGCTAGAGGACAAGCCTCAAATGTTGCAGAAATTAATAGTACGGTCAAATTAGAAGGTAGTGGTCCAGAGCATTTTTTTCGAGTCACTGCCAGGGGTCAGACCAATGGGGGCATTTCTGGTTCCCCCTCCCACCGCTCAACTTCACCTCACACTGTCACATCACCCCTTTCGAAGACCATAACCTTGCTCTTCCCCACATTTACCTTCAGATTCCGTTTTTCGCACACTGTTGCAAACATTTTTACCAGACCCTGCAACTCCCATTCATTATCGCTAATCAGAACTGTATCATCAGCAAATGGCAGTACAGGTAGCTTCCACTCATTTCCCTCCCTTATCAGCAATACACCAACATCCATTGCTCTGCCATATATTTCTTTCATGACTCCATCCATATATACAGTAAACAACCACAGGGACATCACACACCCCTGTTTCAACCCAACGCTCAGATCAAAGAACTCGCTCTGTTCATTCTCCACACGTACTGCCGCCTTTGCACCCTCATACATGCTATTCACTGCTTTCAGCAACTTGCCATCTACTCCCTATATTCTAAGTACTTTCCGCACACCTTCTCTATACACTCTGTCAAAGCCCTTTTCCAAGTCCATAAAGGCAACATACAGCATTTGTTGCTTCTCCACATTTCAGGGTAAAAATCTTATCTACACATCCTCTTCCCTTCCTAGAACCGCCGTGCTCGTCACATATCCATTCTTCTGTTCTCGCTTTCACTCTCTCAATCACTACCCTACACCTTCCCTACTACGCCTAGAATACATATTCCTCGGTGGTTGCCACGCACTTCTCTTTCCCCTTTACCCTTATATATGGGGACTATAATGCCTGTCTTCCAGTCCTCAGGTGCACTCTCCATCTCCCATGCTAGTTTGCACATTTTCCATAGCCATTCGATCACTATCTCACCACCATACCTCAGCATATCCCCACACACTCCAACTTTTCATGGTGCTTTCCCCAATTTCACTCTTTTCATGGCTTCACACACTTCTGACCTCCTGATCCCCACCTCCTCCTCCACTACATCTCTTCTTCTCCCTCCCATACCCCATTCAACTATGTTTTCTGGCACTTCATTCCTTACGTACAGACATTTGTTGAAGTACTCCCTCCATCTTTCCACTCTCTCTTGCTTCACGGTTAGCACTCATACATTCTTATCTTTCACACGCTTACCGTTTCCCGTGCTACCTTACCTAACTTTCTTGACTTCTTTCCAGAACAGTTTCTTACACTCCCTCCATTTTGCACTCGGATTCCTTCCAAATTCCTTATCTACTCTTCTCTTACTATCCTTCACTATTCTCTTCACCACTCTCTTCTTCTCCAAGTATCTCGCTTGTTTGTCTCACCATTATACATTAAGTCCATAATTATAATTGTACACTCAATATTATACAACTCTTATGCCCGCATCCCAAGGGAGGACGCCAGCAAGACCATCAACAGCACCTACAAAACCACGAATAGCCTCCATCGTCATTTCCACAAATAAAAATGGAAGCAAGTCAGTATGCCCCCGGAAACTACCATCTTCTATAATAGCCAAGCCAACAGCCACCATACCACAAGCAACATACAAACCACCACCATCGCCATCAATGACAACTAGCCCTGTAATAGATACCAGAACATTAGCCGCAACACCGACAACTAAACCTGGGAAAGGAACCAGCACCACCATGATCAAGAAGCAGCCAAGAACCACAACAAAAGAGAATTACACATGAAGAGGAAAAGGATAGTCTACCCTCCACCACCATCAAAGTGACCAGAAGCCCCGCACTGCATGACATCACACCACTCGATTTACATGAGTTGGGACCCCAGGTAAATACCTCCACTTCCGGGTCAGAGCGACCCAAGTCCACCTCACACCACCTGGCGGCAGTGGCCCCTGTTGTCCGGATATCTCAGGCTAACAACAGGGACAGGAATTGTAGTGTTTACTGGATTGAGAAATTTTTCAGTAGCTTCACAACCCATGACCTCCTTGAAGATTACCAAGTTCAATATAGTGGTGCTTCACAATACCTAATCTTGCAGAGGTGTTTTCCAATACCTCCATAGAGGCCTTCTAAAAGATACAACAAAGGGCAATTTCCAATGCCGTATGGACACTTCCCAAGGTCCCACGTTTGTTGCTTCCCATGACCTTCTCTCAGGTACTTCCCAAGACCTACTTGGTGCTTCCCAAGGTTAGAGATGAGAGAAAAGTAACAGCAGAAGAAGACAACATCGACGCCCCAAACAGCCTAGCCCCAACACAACGAGACTGCAGGCCTGCAGCCAGAGACCCGGAAGATCACCTTCCCCAGACTTTACACTCCAGAGCGAGCTGAGATAGAAGAACAACTTCCTGCCACGCCGGTAAAACACATAGAATTGCATTCCTCTAAATAGTATATTAATACTAGTTGAGGTACCTGCCGCTGCCCGGAGTAAAATCGAAGTATGAGCTGTCTATCTTTGGGGGACGGGAGGGGAGAGGGAATCGCCTAAAATCCCCTTAGTATGTATGCCAAGTATGGGCTCTCCATCTTGAACACTGAGGGAGCCCCCCCCCCCTCGCTAATAACCTATTCTGGCACCCACTTAGCATGCATGTCATGTATGGGCTCTCCATCTTGAAAACGTAGACCTCTACCCTGGTTTAAGACCTATTCTGGCACCTGCTTAGTATGCATGCCAAATGGGCTCTCCATTTTGAAAATTAAGAGAGTGGCCCTTCCCTCCACTCCTGGCTTGAAACTTATTCCGGTACCCCCTTTGTATGCATGCCTCGTATGGGAATAGTTCGTGAACAAACAGACAGAACGTGCCTTTTATATAGTAGATTGACCTTTTCTTGAAGACCCTTCTAGTCCCAGCCTTGTCTTTATCAGAAGTAACTACAATATATCTTGGGCCTTCAAGATTTATATGTATTGATTCGATAAAGAGTATAACTACTACTGTACATTAGCTAATAAATGCAACATCCTTTCAACACTCAGTACTTCACATTCCTTTTACACTGTATATAATTTATTCAATGAACACTTGCCAATCAATTATCTTTACCGGTCCTATTGCATAAACGTGTGTGTAGCTCTTATGAGTTAATGCTATTGTTTTGTTATATATATATATATATATATATATATATATATATATATATATATATATATATATATATACTTCTCTGTGTTGTCATCAATATAACCCATTAGCTGTATCCTTTATTTTTATTGAACATACAGTAAGTACCTCCACATATGTTAATAGTTTACTTATGCTTAATTCACACCAGCCATTATATAATTAGTAAGACAATTTTGGCTGGGTAATAATAGTAACAATACATCGCATGTGTATCAATATGTACTGTATAGGCCATGTTCAACAAAAGCCCATAAAAACTAGACCAATAAGTAACGGGAGGTGAGAGCAATAGCCTTAACACGCTATATCTTTTCAGAGAGTATAATAACATCCATTAGGCTACAGTAGAGACCCTTAGAACCATAGTGGTGATGGGCTGGCCTATCAGAGTGAGAACTGAGCGATCTCTGCCATACCCATAGCTTACTCTGACTGTTCCTTTTACTTATATATTTTCTAGATCTCAAGTGACGGCGTCTGTTCCGTGGATTGACCTCCCAATCTACCATGATTGGAAGCCAAAGCGTCACATTTTTCCTTTGCCCCTCAACTTTCTCTTCATAATTGCTGAGGGGCACAGGGCCCTGTGTGGGGCTTTGGTTTCCCGGGCGTTTTTGCACCCTCCTCAGCTCCCCGCCATGAGTGGCTTCGGTCACCCAGGCTTTATTGTGGTCGGCGGGGAGGGTTCTGTGGGGGCGCTCGGTTATGGCCTTGACCTTGCTCGGGGCCTTGGGACTGTTCGGCCAGGCAGCTTGGGGAACAACAACAACAACAACCATAGTTTATTATGATTTTAGTCCGCTTTTGTCCAGGTGACGGTAAAGTACCACGTCCCCGCCTTGTTTACTCGGCTGTTACCAAGATTATATAGCGACATATGGTGTTAACTGTGCAAACTTGGCATTAACAGGGCGCAGAGACACAGTAGTTCCGTATTACACCATTACGTATCGAGATCATAGCTGCCAGGGGATAGATTTACCGTCAGCTGAAGAGAAACAAACTATAAACCATACATTTTGGCCACTACTATATTTAACTACAAAACGACTAAAGTAGTAGAGCAAATATTTCTACCATTTGGGAAGAGTCAGCTAGGATAATTGGTGTGGTAACTTACAGGGCATTTGCTCTAGCCCTTTTTGAGTTACAGAAGATAGAGGTCATGATCTCTGACATACTTACTGTATAATTGAATAACCCTGTTTATAATTGGTACCGGTAGGTCAGAAATCGTGAACCCTAACCTCTGTAACTCAAACAGGGCTAGAGCAAATAGGCTGTAAATATCCCCACCTATTCCCTGGCTGACCTTTCCCAAATTGTAGATATATTAGTTCCATTAATGTAGTCGTTTATGAGTTATGGAGGTTAAGTATAAAGAGTATGGGTCTACTTTCTTGGAACAGGGTATAATATATTTACCATTTGGGAAGAGTTAGCGGCGGCTAATAAGAATACAATTTAAATAATAAATCAGACTGTTAGCCAGATAATTGGTGTGGTTCTTTTCAGCCCATTTGCTGCAGCCCTTTTTGAGTTATAGAGGATATAGTTGACGAATTCTGGCCTACCTATAATGAATGAACTATAGTTGTATTATATTGGGTCTCTCGGCTACCGTTTTAAGGGGAGATGGGCTGGTTTTTTGGTCAATATATTCCGTTATTCATATAATATTTAGTTTCCTCGCTAAACCTCCATTAAGCTTAAAAAAAACACACCCCCTAAACCACCCCCTCAAGATAATGTGTACATTTTTCGGTAGAAAAATTTGCTGGCCGAAGGCCGGTTCCTCTTAAAATTAGACTCGCTACCGTTCGCCAGGAAAAATCGACAGCTAATGGCATGAAAGGTATTAAAATTTACAGCAAAATGGGGCGAAAAGAGTTAAAATTGTCAAACCAATGTGCCGAACGTCATAAATTTATAGACTAATCATGTTTAGCCCCTAAACACAAGGGAGAAAGTGGTCCAGAAAACCGGCCCATCTCCCCTTAAGTGTTTTTAGTAAATATGTACCCCTTGGGGATTATGACGCATTTTGACTGTTTATTCTGCATGTCATTATACGATTTAATACAGGTTAGGATGGATCTATGGGCATCAAATAGGTAGGCTACTAATAATTCAATCGACCCTCTGGCTTCATAATAGCCTTCCAAAGCTGAATACAATCGTCTAATAATAGCCATAACAAATGTCAAAACTCCTCATAATTCTCAAAGGGTAAAGCCGGTGTCACCAAGATACAGTACGATAAAATAAACATTTGCTCGTCTTAAATTTATGGGAAAACGGTCGTGTGACATCGCCTTAAGGGGAGGCTTGTATATTTCTGTAACCCCTTCTCTCTCATGTTTAGTCTCATCAGTTAGGCGATTTTAAGACCTTTTGTGCTATTTTGTTTTCTATTTGGATGACATAGGGAGACAAAAGGCAAAACTGCCTGTGACGAGTGCCTCCCCCAGAGTTGAAAAAGTGACAGGGTCAAAATCAAGGAACAGTCGAGACAAAATGCCTGGACACACGGAGGTTGAAGCAATTCATAGGATGTGGGAAAGATGGATTCAGGGATAGAGTTCCAGAACTCAGCTGTTGAATAGAAGAAAGATTGGGAGTATTGATTCACTCTTGAGTTGGAGAGTTGCACAGAGTAGGGGTGGGATTGTGTAGCAAGACGGGTACTACGTACCCTACGTAGAGGAGGTGGTATATACTGAGAGAGCTCTGAGGAACACTGCTTATTGTAGTAGCGGTAGAATAGCGAGAGAGATGCAACATTGCGGCGAAGAGAGATAAATTGCAGAGAGTCGGTGAGTGGACGGGAGTTAATGATACGAAAGGCTTTCCTCTCTACTTTGTAAGGAAGTACTGTGTGAGAGGATCCTCCCCGCGCATGTGAACAATACTCAATACAAGGACGCACTGTGAACCTGTACAGAGCAAGAAGCTGAGCAGGGGTAAAGAACCCCTTGAAGCGGTTGAGCACTCCCAGCTTCTGGGACCCTTTCATGTACTGAGGGTTGCTGTTTAGTTTTCAGAAATATAATTTTGTTAACCACATCTATATCAATGACGTCTTTTCTATTTCATTATAGATACATTTAAACGATTTTGTGTAATTTAAGAAGGATCTGTGGTAGTAAAAAGGGTTAATTAAGATAGTTCGAAGCCTCTTAACGACTAGCGGCCAGTTTTACATTGAATACAATAATGTAATAGTAGCCAGAATAACGTTAAAAGGACGGTGCCGGTATTGAAAGGATTAATTCATAATTACCTTTCCAAAATTAGTCTTCTGCCCCCAGTTCGCTCAAAAACAACTGCAGAAGTTGAAGTAAATAAACTAAAGGTTTCTAAACACCCCTGATGGTCACAAAGGCTTTTAGGTAATCTCAAAAGGGTGCAAATTGCGTCTTTGAGCGCGTGTCTGAAAAAAAAATTAACGAATGATAGTGAACCAAATTCAAGGCGCATTAGAGTAAAAATTTCTGATACACAGAGCTGGAAGCAATTTAAATCATAAGTGAAGGGAACTATTGATTGAGGGAGAGAGTTCCAGAGTTTACTGTACTTGTTGAGTGAGAGTAAACCAAAATTTATTCTGCATTAGACGAAAAAAGATGAAATACATGTTTAAATTATATATATATATATATACTGTATATATAGTATATATTTACTGTACATATATATATATATATATATATATATATATATATATATATATATATATATATATATATATCTATCTATCTATTGCCTGACGCCGTGATCCCCGAAGGGGGGGCCACGAACGAACCGCCCCCATGCACCTCTGTCCCCAGTCAGTCGACGCCCCTCCCCCCAACCAGCACCGCCTTCGTTCATGTACTTCCTTACTCCATCCTTCTACCTCTCATTTGGTCTACCTCTCCCTCTCTGTCCCTCCACCTCGCTCTCGTACACCCTCTTAGTCATTCTCTCGCTTTCCATACGTTCCATATGGCCGAACCATCTCAAGTTGTTCCTTTTCACACTTTCCAGCACATCTACCTCCACACCACACCTCCTTCTTACTTCCTCATTAGTCTGTCTATCCCTCCATGTAACTCCGCACGCACTCCTTAAGTAATTCATTTCCACTGCTCTCACTCTTGGTCTGAGTCTCTCAATCATCGTCCATGCTTCGCTTCCGTAAGTCAGTGCCGGGATTACCACACTGTCATGCAAGGACTTCTTCACTTCCATACTGACCACCCTATTTCTTGTTACTGCTTTTAGCGTTCCTACAACCCTCTTCCCCTGTTGCACCCTCTCCCGCACCTCTTCATTCATAGTCCCATCTTTACTCAACACACTGCCCAGATACTTAAAAGAGTTGACGATCTCCATAGTCTGACCGTTCAGCTTCACCTCACACTCTGTGATTTCACCCATTTCGAAGACCATAACCTTGCTCTTCCCCGCATTTATCTTCAAATTCCGTTTTTCGCACACTGTTCCAAACTCATTTACCAGACCCTGGAACTCCCATTCATCATCACTCATCAGAACTGTATCATCCGCAAACAGCAGTATAGGTAGCTTCCAGTCAATTCCCTCCCTTTTCAGTGATACACCAACATCCACTGCTCTTAATAGTATTTCTGTCATGACTCCATATATATTTACCGGGTATATATATATATATATATATATATATATATATATATATATATATATATATATATATATATATATATATATATATATATATATATATATATATATATATATATATATATATATATATATATATATATATATATATACAGTATATATATACATTTATGTCCCTCAAAAATACGATGTAATATAAAGACTAACCCTACCGGCACAGCTCTACTCTATGGCCGAAACTCAATATACATCCTAGCTACCTAATAATGCATTAGGCTGTCCTAAATAACAAACGCTAACAGAGTCCTAGTAGGAATACTACAGCCAAAACGTCCTCAGTACTAAGAGACCGAACAGATAAGCAGCTCTATGTTATCACTACTAGTACACCTAATAATAATAAGTCAGACAATCATGAGTGTAATTTTTGGAACAACCTCCCTAAAACTAAATTAGGCTACTGGACCCCGCCACCCACGCTCCAAAAAATACACACTTGCTAAATGACTCCTAGATAATTATATATTAAAGGCAAAACATTACTGCATCTACGTTGTATTATGTCACACCTGCAACAATCTATATTTTATTTATTTCATCCCAACACCAAACACCTCCAATGAAATTAATGAAGGCATATAATTATGTGATCCACCGGGAATCGAAGCTGGGTTATCACACTCAGATGTTTAAACACTCTAACCATTACACCACCTGCAACAAGCCAGATTAGATAGTAGGCTAAGTCCGGGTCGGGTTACAAAACAAGGCATTCAAACACAGAGACTAATATGTAGGGGTAATGTATGTGTAACAGTGTGTGTACTTGTGTCTAGGGAATACCAGTGAATTTCAAAAGAAAGCCTCCTGCTGTAACCCCTACCTATCGACCATGCAGGGTATACCACAAGACAACCTTTAGTTGGGAAGGTTGCTCAGTTACGTACCTCTCAATATTGTACACTTAACTATCCACTACTACTAGTATTACTACCTCTCAATACTGTACAATCAACTATCTAATAATAATACTGCTGCTACTACTACTACTACCTCTCAATACTGTACACTGAACTATCTACTACTACTACCACTCAGCCTGTGCATCCCCTCTTTGGACCCTAAACCAGGTCAGAACAGTCGTCAAAGCGCCCGACTTGGTAGTCATTCAGCTACTTCCTATTCCAGGGTAAGCACTCAGACTCATCATCGTGGATTACTACTACTACTTTGATTTTTATTAAATATTCTACATACATTATATTTTACAAGCATCCGATATTACTCTTCTACACCATGCAACTTCAATCCAGTCGCCTCCCTATGCGACCCTCTGCCACTGCTGCCTCGTAGTCCACTTTTCCCACCGTCGCTGGTTGTGGTGCAGACAGTCTTGTTCCCCGCAGGCATAATAGTGCTGATCTGAGCAATGAGAAAGATAGACGGCACCTCATCCAGGCTGCGACGTGGCTCCTGGTCTGTTGCTTCTTCTCTGCAATGATCTCTGCAAGTCTCGAATAGAAGCACTGGGCCCTGGGTCCCATCCCTCTAGATGTGGTGAAGACTAGTGGGGTAAAGCTGCCTTGTTCGATATTTAAGATCCTTTCCCCATATGCCCTGACCTTCTCTTGTTCGTTCCTCTTGTGTGCAGCATCCAGAGACTGCTCGCTGTAGCTATGGGCCATTGGTTCAAATATTCTTAAGTTAAAGAACGCTCGCTGTGCACTTGTCCAAAAACCTCTTGCACTAACGTCCACTCATGCTTCATTGGATGTGTTGGCCGTCCTGTGCTGCAAGATCTCTCCATCCAAGGGAATGAATGATGGTTCGCGCACCACATCTCGACACACCTCCCTGAACATGTTCGCCGTTACATCTCTTACTTCATCGTGCCTGATGCTGATTAATCCTCTTTTCTTACATATCATGGAGTGGTCTGCATCGTTGTTGGTTCCACAAACGCATTGATCGGGCAGTCCTTCAATCGGCCAATCATACCTCAGTGCAATAGCATCATTAAATTCTTGTTTGTTGAGATTGAAGCCTTTTGCCTTGATTGGTAGTGTTGTCTGCCAATTTAAAGCACCCGATTCTTGTGCTATTTGTATTTTTCTTGTTAGTCTCAAGGAAAGTTGTCCCATCAATTGTGCCAGGTCATTTTTCTGTGAGTTTTGCCTCTCTGACGTGATGGTCTTTCTGATGTTGTAGATGTCCATCTGGTCCACTTCACTGCCAGAATCTTGTACTACGATACGGTCAGTGAGAGATCCTGTTATCTTTACCGAGTTCAGGTATTCTGTTGTCCCCCTCCTCACCGGGCTGATGATTCCCAGCCCTCCCAACCTAGAACGCAGTGCGAGCAACTCGCTCTCTGTATCACTCGGGGTGTACGAATTTACCCACGCTGGGATGAGTTTGTCTCTGATCGCATCTTCCAGCGGTTGAAGTAATGAGCTCACATTTGGAACGGTTCGCATCAAGTATGTCCAGTGATGTTTGAACCCATATGTGAATCCCGAATACGTAGCCTGTGGTTCCGTCTTTGTAATATTAGCCAGTTTTTCACTTTCTTTTACACACTCCCTCACCTTCTCCTCTATGTATTGGTTCTTGAACTCACACTCAACTATCTACTACTACTACTACTACTACTACTACTACAACTACTATTACTTTTTTTATACCACTTAGCCTGTGCATCCCCTCTTTGGACCCTAAACCAGGTCAGAACAGTCATCAAAGCGTCCGACTTGGTAGTCATTCAGCTACTTACTATTCCGGGGTCAGCACTCAGACTCATCATCGTGGATTACTACTACTACATTGATTTTTATTTAATATTGTTCATACATTTTATTTTACAAGTATCAGATATTACTATTCAATACCATGCAACTTCAATCCAGTCTCCTTCCTATGCGACCCGATGCCACTGCTGCCTCGTAGTCCCCTTCTGCCACCGTCGCTGGTTGTGGTGCAGACAGTCATGTTCCCCGCAGGCATAGTAGTGCTGATCTGAGCAATGAGAAAGATAGACGGCACCTCATCCAGGCTACAACGTGGCTCCAGGGCTGTTTCTTCTTCTCTGCGATGATCTCTACAAGCCTTGAATAGAAGCACTGGGTCCTAGGTCCCATCCCTCCAGATGTGGTGAAGACTAGTAGGGCAAAGCTGCCATGTTCGATATTTAAGATCCTTTCCCCATATGCCCTGACCTCTTGTTCATTCCTCTTGTGTGCAGCCTCCAGAGACAGCCCGCTGTAGCTATGGGCCATTGGGTCAAATATTCTTACGTCAAAGAACGCTCGCTGTGCTCTTGTCCAAAAACTTCTTGCACTAACGTCCACTCGTGCTTCGTTGGATGTGTTGGCCGTCCTGTGCTGCAAGATCTCTCTATCCAAGGGAATGAGTGATGGTTCGCGCACCACATCTCGACACACCTCCCTCAGCATGTTCGCCATTACATCTCTTACTTCATCATGCCTGATGCTGATGAATCCTCCCTTCTTACATATCATGCTGTGGTCTGCATAGTTGTTGATTCCACAAACGCATCGATCGGGCAGTCCTTCAATCGGCCAATCATACCTCAGTGCAATAGCATCATTAAATTCTTGTTTGTTTAGATTGAAGCCTTTTGCCTTGATTGGTAGTGTTGTCAGCCAATTTGAAGCACCCGTTTCTTGTGCTATTTGTACTTTTCTTGTTAGTCTCGGGGAAAGTTGTCGCATCAATTGTGCCAGGTCATTTTTCTGTGAGTTTTGCCTCTCTGATGTGATGGTCTTTCTGATGTTGTAGATGTCCGCCTGGTCCACTTCGCCGTCAGGATCTTGCACTACGATGCGTTCAGTGAGAGATTCTGTTATCTTTACTGAGTTCTGGTGTTCCGTTGTCGCCCTCCTCACCGGATTGATGATTCCAAGCCCTCCTAACCTAGGAGGAAGTGCGAGCAACTCCCTCTGTGTAGCATTTGGGGTGTGGGACTTCATCCAAGCTGGGATGAGTTTGTCTCTGATGGTATCTTCTAGCGGTTGAAGTTGTGGACCCACGTTTGGAATGGTACGCATCAAGTAGGTCCAGCGGTGTTTGACCCCATATGTGAATGCCGAATATGCAGCCTGTGGTTCCGTCTTTGCAATTTTGGCTAGTATTTCTATTTCGTTTACCCACTCTACTATTACTACTACTAATACTACTGCTACTACTACTACTACTACTACTACTACTACTACTACTACTACTTTTTAATATAGCACATTCTTTACATTTTACAAACATCAGATATTACTCTATTCCTACTACGGTCCATTGTGTCCAGGCATTTTGGCTCGAACATCCCTTGATTTTGGCCCTGTCACTCTTTCAACTCTGTGGGAGGCACTCGCTACAGGCAGTTCTGCCTTTTGCCTCCCTCACTCATATAGAAAAATAATACTCTATTATTAATACTACTACTACTGCTACTACTACTACTATTACTACTACTATTACTACTTTTTTTTTTCTACTACTACATTGATTTGTATTTAATATTTTTCATACATTTCATGTTACTACTACTACCATCACCACCTCCACCATCACCACCACCACTACCTTATATTTAATATTGTACACATACTAAATTTCACAAGCATCAGATACTACTATTCTACACCATGCAACTTCAATCCAGTCTCCTTCCAATGCGACCCTCTGCCACTGCTGCCTCGTAGTCTACTTCTGCCACCATCACTGGTTGTGGTGCAGACCTTCTTGTTCCCCGCAGGCATAGTAGTGCTGATCTGAGCAATGAGAAAGATAGACGGCATCTCATCCAGGCTACGACGTGGCTCCTAGGCTGTTGCTTCTTCTCTGCGATGATCTCTGCTAGCCTTGAATAGAAGCACTGGGCCCTGGGTCCCATCCCTCCTGATGTGGTGAAGACTAGTGGGGTAAAGCTGCCATGTTCGACTTGTAAGATCCTTTCTCCATATGTCCTGACCTTCTCTCGTTCGTTCCTCTTGTGTGCAGCCTCCAGAGACAGCTCGCTGTAGCTGTGGGCCATTGGGTCAAATGCTCTTATGTCAAAGAACGCTCGCTGTGCATTTGTCCAAAAGCCTCTTGCACTAATGTCCAATCTTGCTTCAGTGGATGTGTTGGCCGTCCTGTGCTGCATGGTCTCTCCACCCAAGGGAATGAGTGATGGTTCGCTCACCACATCTCTACATACCTCCCGGAGCATGTTCGCTGTTATATCTCTTACTTCATCGTGCCTGATGCTGATGAATCCTCCTTTCTTACATATCATGGTGTGGTCTGTATCGTTGATGGTTCCACAAACGCATCGATCGGGCAGTCCTTCAATCGGCCAATCATACTATTACTACTACTATCTCATTATGGAATATATCTGCTTTTTAGTCTATTTATTTTTAAAACTTTTAAATTAGCATATAGCAAAGATCTATAGATGTGTAATGTGCCAATGTATGCCAGTAATCGTATCACTGCAGCTGAATGTAATCAACTGCTACTACTACCTCTCAATACTGTACACTCAACTATCTACTACTACTACTACTACCACTCAGCCTGTGCATCCCCTCTTTGGACCCTAAACCAGGTCAGAACAGTCATCAGTGCGAGCATCTCCCTCTCTGTATCACTCAGGGTGTGCGACTTTACCCACGCTGGGATGAGTTTGTCTCTGATGGCATCTTCCAGCGGTTGAAGTAATGCGCTCACATTTGGAACGGTTCACATCAAGTAGGTCCAGCGATGTTTGACCCCATATGTGAATGCCGAATACGCAGCCTGTGGTTCCGTCTTTGCAATATTGGCAATGTTTTTAATTTCTTTTACCCACTCTCTGACCTTCTCCTCTATGTATTTGTTCTTGAACTCTTTCGTGCCGATCACTGCCCCAAGGTGACGCTGTCCGTCCTTTGTTACTACCACTTCACTATCTCTGAAAGCTTCTAACGCATTTTCATAATGTTCTGGTTTTACTATTAGTATTGGCTTTCTGGCATTTGTATGGTACCCTATTTCTGGGCCTACATTTGATATTTGCTCCCACCAGTACTTGAGATCGTTGACTTTTTCCGCTCCAGTGAGATCGTCTGCATAGGCTACCTGCTTGACTTGCGTCACCTCATGTCTTGTTAAGGTTAGCAACACTGAGAGACCTAATGCATACATTGCCATTGCTACGGGGTCACCTTGTGTGGTTCCTTTCATTGATTTCAGAGCTGATCCACGTCGTGTGCTCTGGTTGTTTACTATGAATACTGTACACTCAACTATCTACTACTACTACTACTACTACTACTACTACTTTTTTTTTTTTTTTTTTTTTTTTTTTTTTTTTTTTTCCAACCACTCAGTCTGTGCATCCCCTCTTTGGACCCTAGACTAGGTCAGAATAGTCATCAAAGCGCCTGACTTTGTTGTCATTCAGCTACTTCCTATTCCGGGGTAAGCACTCCGACTCATCATCGTGGATTACTACTACTACATTGATTTTTATTTAATATTTTTCATACATTTCATGTTACTACTACTACCATCACCACCACCACTACCTTATATTTAATATTGTACACATACTAAATTTCACAAGCATCAGATACTACTATTCTACACCATGCAACTTCAATCCAGTCTCCTTCCAATGCGACCCTCTGCCACTGCTGCCTCGTAGTCTACTTCTGCCACCGTCACTGGTTGTGGTGCAGACCTTCTTTCCCCGCAGGCATAGTAGTGCTGATCTGAGCAATGAGAAAGATAGACGGCATCTCATCCAGGCTACGACGTGGCTCCTAGGCTGTTGCTTCTTCTCTGCGATGATCTCTGCTAGCCTTGAATAGAAGCACTGGGCCCTGGGTCCCATCCCTCCTGATGTGGTGAAGACTAGTGGGGTAAAGCTGCCATGTTCGACTTGTAAGATCCTTTCTCCATATGTCCTGACCTTCTCTCGTTCGTTCCTCTTGTGTGCAGCCTCCAGAGACAGCTCGCTGTAGCTGTGGGCCATTGGGTCAAATACTCTTATGTCAAAGAACGCTCGCTGTGCATTTGTCCAAAAGCCTCTTGCACTAACGTCCAATCTTGCTTCAGTGGATGTGTTGGCCGTCCTGTGCTGCATGGTCTCTCCACCCAAGGGAATGAGTGATGGTTCACTCACCACATCTCTACACACCTCCCTGAGCATGTTCGCTGTTATATCTCTTACTTCATCGTGCCTGATGCTGATGAATCCTCCTTTCTTACATATCATGGTGTGGTCTGTATCGTTGATGGTTCCACAAACGCATCGATCGGGCAGTCCTTCAATCGGCCAATCATACCTCAGTGCAATAGCATCATTAAATTCTTGTTTGTTGAGATTGAAGCTTTTTGCCTTGATTGGTAGTGTTGTCAGCTACTACTACTACTACCTCTCAATACTGTACACTCAACTATTTACTACTACCTCTCAATACTGTACACTCAACTATCTACTACTACTACTACTACTATCTCTCAATACTGTACACTTAACTATATACTACTACTACTAATACTAATACTACTACCTCTCAATATTGTAGACTCAACTATTAACTACTCAACTATTCACAAGTAATACCTCTCCATAATATTCTTTCAAATATTCTCAACTACTTTTAAGACTTGTTCTGCCATAAGGATAGATTTTCGTTCCTGGTGAGCTATAGCGAGCCTACAATTTTTGAGGAACCGTCTTTTGACCGGGAAATGTTTCTACTGAAAACAATAAACACATTTTTATCTCGAGATATTTTTGAGTTTCTTTGTATAAACTTGATGGAGGTAACTACATAAAATAATAATAGTACATCAATAAATATAATAAGTAAATATATATATACAAATATATATATATACAAATAAATAATCAGTTTCTTCCCTTAGCGGTATGATGGTTTGGGTGGTGGACGTTAACCCCTTTGCTACCATTACGTAACTTTCATCATATTCTGGTTACCATTGCACGATTTGATTTAGTTTATAATCTACCTCGACAACTCAAATAGGTAAATACGATCCCAATAAACCTTCATAATAACACAGGTCCATCTAAACTGCATAATTATAATAATCTCGTTTTAGCCAGAATCAAAGATAAAAAGGCATCATGGTGGTGAAGGGGTTAAGGGAGCCCACCTCGCTTTTTTTTCTTTCTCTCCCTCTCTCTTTGGCTTGTATTCATTCGGCATCATTCAGCCTACTGTTTTAAGACGTTCACCCCCATCCAGGTATCAATATTGTCCTGGCGAGCGGTAGCGAACCAGCGTATAAATTATATATTTTTGTTTTAACAGCAAGCTAAATTTGTAAATTTTTCGATAGAAACATGTCACTGGCGAAGCCGGATTTCTCCATACAATGCTGGCTCGCTATCGCTCGCCAGGAAGAAATTGACACCTGGATGGGGATAAACGTCTTAAAACAGTTGGCTGAATGGGGCCGAATGGATACAAGCCAGGGAAAGAAAGAAAAGGAGAGAAAGATAAAAAAAAATCCGGTGACCCACCTTAAGGAGTGTGAGCTGTTTGAGCCTATCGTTGTACAGATGGTGCGTGTGTTGGGTTCAACTGGTGGGATAGTTCCGGAACCTGTCATACACTGTCCTCCCTCAAGGGCCTCACACGGGACACAACCACCAACCTCTATGTTCCTGATCGTAAGTTACTCCTTTAGTCTATAGGTAATGGCTATCAACCCTTCTGGATTATTAGCCAGCACACTGTAAGTCAAGAATGGCGTCAGGACTGGAGCCCCTTTTCGCGAACTCCAGTCCCTCGTGTTTGAATTCTAACATCTTACTTTAACTGTTATCCCCGAATCATAAATCAAATAGAGGAGGTTGCTACCAACCCTTCATCGAACGATGATAAAATATCTGAGTGCTATTTGGTGATGAAGGATTCAATCCCATTCAATTTCATAATGATCACAATAAATGTCTGCTTCTATCGTTCATAAAGGTTTATTGCTTCAAGTAAGTGAATAGTAATACTATGGCCGTAACTACCAGATTGTAATAGGATAATTTCACTTATGGGGGGGGGGGTTCTTGATCCCTTCTCCCTCATGGTTAGCCCGATTACTCTTGACATTTGAAAACACCCATTAGTTAAGTTATTTTAAGACATTTCGTCCCATTGTCAAATTTATGATCTTTCATTCCATTTAGGGGTCGATATTTATTCCTGGCGAGCGAAAGCGAGCCTGTAACTGGCTTTGGCTTTGATATGTTTCTACCGAACAATTTACACATTTATCTCGAAGGGGGCTCTTGGAGGTATATATATATTTATCTCGAAGGGGGCTCTTGGAGGTATATATATATTTATCTCGAAGGGGGCTCTTGGAGGTATATATATATTTATCTCGAAGGGGGCTCTTGGAGGTATATATATATTTATCTCGAAGGGGGGCTCTTGGAGGTATATATATATTTATCTCGAAGGGGGCTCCTGGAGGTATATATATATTTATCTCGAAGGGGGCTCTTGGAAGTATATATATATGTATCTCGAAGGGGGCTCTTGGAGGTATATATATATTTATCTCGAACGGGCTCTTGGAGGTATATATATATTTATCTCGAAGGGGGCTCTTGGAGGTATATATATATTTATCTCGAAGGAGGCTCTTGGAGGTATATATTTATTTATCTCGAAGGAGGCTCTTGGAGGTATATATTTATTTATCTCGAAGGGGGCTCTTGGAGGTATATATATATTTATCTCGAAGGAGGCTCTTGGAGGTATATATTTATTTATCTCGAAGGGGGCTCTTGGAGGTATATATATATATGTATCTCGAAGGGGGCTCTTGGAGGTATATATATATTTATCTCGAACGGGCTCTTGGAGGTATATATATATTTATCTCGAAGGGGGCTCTTGGAGGTATATATTTATTTATCTCGAAGGGGGCTCTTGGAGGTATATATATATTTATCTCGAAGGAGGCTCTTGGAGGTATATATATATTTATCTCGAAGGGGGCTCTTGGAGGTATATATATATTTATCTCGAACGGGCTCTTGGAGGTATATATATATTTATCTCGAAGGGGGCTCTTGGAGGTATATATATTTATCTCGAAGGGGGCTCTTGGAGGTATATATATATTTATCTCGAAGGAGGCTCTTGGAGGTATATATATATTTATCTCGAAGGGGGCTCTTGGAGGTATATATATATTTATCTCGAAGGGGGCTCTTGGAGGTATATATTTACTTATCTCGAAGGAGGCTCTTGGAGGTATATATATATTTATATCGAAGGGGGCTCTTGGAGGTATATATATATTTATCTCGAAGGGGGCTCTTGGAGGTATATATTTATTTATCTCGAAGGAGGCTCTTGGAGGTATATATATATTTATCTCGAAGGGGGCTCTTGGAGGTATATATATATTTATCTCGAAGGAGGCTCTTGGAGGTATATATATTTATCTCGAAGGGGGCTCTTGGAGGTATATATATATTTATCTCGAAGGGGGCTCTTGGAGGTATATATTTATTTATTTATCTCGAAGGAGGCTCTTGGAGGTATATATATATTTATCTCGAAGGGGGCTCTTGGAGGTATATATTTATTTATCTCGAAGGAGGCTCTTGGAGGTATATATATTTATCTCGAAGGGGGCTCTTGGAGGTATATATTTATTTATCTCGAAGGGGGCTCTTGGAGGTATATATTTATTTATCTCGAAGGGGGCTCCTGGAGGTATATATATTTTATGTTTGATGGAAGTCTAGGGAGCTAACTATAAATCTCCTCTTAATCAAATGATACTTGTGAATATCTTAATTAAAGTTTTTCTGGTAATCAGGATTATAAAACTGTAAACCATGCTATGGAAAACTTCATATAAGTAGTCAAACATGAGCCCACAATTGTTTCGAAATACATGATGTGAATCATTAGTAATTATATGTTTTGCAAGATATAATATAATTATACTGTATATATATATACCGGTATATATATATATATACAGTATATATATATATATATATATATA
Organism: Paralithodes platypus; assembly: GCA_032716605.1. Taxonomy (NCBI): domain Eukaryota; kingdom Metazoa; phylum Arthropoda; class Malacostraca; order Decapoda; family Lithodidae; genus Paralithodes; species Paralithodes platypus. The sequence goes on from CM064558.1 coordinate 10,978,530, forward strand.
TATGTAGAGTCGAGTTTGGATGGAGTACTGGTAGAATTATCAAATTCCTTCTATTAACTCTTGAGATGGTGTAGGTGCTTGGACCTCCTGCCTGTGCGGTTCGAATCAGCTATATTTGTCATCCAATAAACAACTTGTCATCCTTAGGGCAGCCGGATTTCGATTAAAAGACTGTCTGTCCCCCCATCAGAGTCGAGTTGGGAAGGAATACTGCTAGAAGTATCAAATTCCTTCTTTTAACTCTCATGATGGTGTAGGTGACTGGACCTCCTGCCTGTACGGTTCTAATCCTAGCCCTGTCAGCTATACATATATATATATATATATAAATATATGTATATATAAATATATATATATATATATATATATATATATATAAATATATATATATAAATATATATATATATATATATATATATATATATATATATATAAATATATATATAAATATATATATATATAAATATATATATATATATATATATATATATATATATATATATATATAAAGTTGGAAAGTGCAAATGACAGACATAAACGGCTGAGGTTGGGGAGAGGATGCCAAACCTCACTCAGGATAGGACCAGCAGAGTTAATTAACCCTTAGAAGATACGATGACGCATTTCTTATTCTGTTTTTTAGGTTATTATGGCTCTTTTTTTTTATTCCTATTTGGAAGGGTATATGGAAGTCAAAGGGTAAATTGAGATAATCGTTGTCATATAATTCCCACCAGATTCTTCCTAAATTATTTATACAATCGTGTAATGATAGCCAGAATAAACTGTCAAAATACCTAATAATCTACGGAGGGTTAAAATTGCATCCATTATTCACTTTAATATCAACCTTTGTGTGGGTGGTCAGGTGTGGAGATGGTACCTGTTAAGCTTGGGTTCCCTAACTGCTCTCACTGTGGCCTAACATCAGTCCCCGCTGGCAAACCTACCTGGGTCAACAAATGTCCTCAGGGCGGGTCTGTGGTGGTCGGGGTAACCACAGACACCGCCCTCACAGACCTGGACCACCTTCTCTGCACAGACTCTCACCAACTTCAGATCAACTACGCTGACGGAGGGAGGTTCGGTGATAATAGGATTTGCACTGAATTCTTCAATGGAAGGGTAAGTACTATTTTGGCAAATCTGATTTACCCTTTTTAGTATTGTGACCACTTATATACATAACTGGCTAACATACGAACATGTTAGCCTCTCGTAGTCAAGAAGTAGGAGTAAATTATTCTTCAATTATCCCACTCTAAGTATATACCTGTTAAATCATTCTGTTTAGTGACCACTAGATAGCTTAATTAATTCAAGATATCTAAAATAATTGTTACCATATTGATAAATATAAAACGAGAGAAAAGGGAACACACTATAAAAGGCTCAGTAGGATAAAATATTGAGAATATTTTAAAAGTGGCAACTGTCATTGATGTTGGTTATTGGCTAAAGGTGGTGTCACATGTGCGATAGTCCGTAATTTGTTACGGGATATTGTTGTTTGGCAGCTTCAAATTCTAAATTTCATACAAATAAAAATACCTAACATAACATGCTATATAACATACTAAAATACCTAACATAACATGCTATATAACATACTAAAATACCTAACATAACATGCTATATAACATACTAAAATACCTAACATAACATGCTATATAACATACTAAAATACCTAACATAACATGCTATATAACATACTAAAATACCTAACATAACATGCTATATAACATACTAAAATACCTAACATAACATGCTATATAACATACTAAAATACCTAACATAACATGCTGTATAACATACTAAAATACCTAACATAACATGCTATATAACATACTAAAATACCTAACATAACATGCTATATAACATACTAAAATACCTAACATAACATGCTATATAACATACTAAAATACCTAACATAACATGCTATATAACATACTAAAATACCTAACATAACATGCTATATAACATACTAAAATACCTAACATAACATGCTATATAACATACTAAAATACCTAACATAACATGCTATAACATACTAAAATACCTAACATAACATGCTATATAACATACTAAAATACCTAACATAACATGCTATATAACATACTAAAATACCTAACATAACATGCTATATAACATATTAAATACCTAACATAACATGCTATATAACATACTAAAATTCTAGTTGATTCTGACCCAGGAAAAGGGGTGGTTTCCAGGATGTCATCTAAGAAGGTGGCCGGGAGCTTTAAATAGCAATATCTCATTTACTATTCAACATAGACAAGTGGTTCTGGTGTTCAGCCCAAGGTTACAAGACTCAATGAATCAGAAAAAAAAAAAAAAATTATCATCCGCTAATTATGTATTGAAATATAAAATTGCGGTCAAAGATCCCGATCTACTAAATTGACTCTGTCGAATAGTAGAACCTAGAAAAGTATTTTAAGTGTGTATACGTAGGTTGAACCCTTTGGCTGTGGGAGACATTCTGGAACGCAATGGCAATTTAAAGCAATTTACAGGCTCTTAAAGCATCTTAACCCCTTCTGTACCAGCGACGGCAGGGAGCCGTCAGTAGATAAATCACTCCCAAGTCCCAGCGACGGCAGGGAGTCGTCAGTAATGTACTTTCCTTGTAACTGCCAGTATCAGGCAGTGCCTGGTACCAAGACCGTTTGAGCACTGCTCTAGAGTTGGCAACACTTCTCAGCTTATAGCTGCAGGCTGGGAGAACCAGTATTCTTTCATCGTTTGAGGTGGGATGTTGTTCTATCTTGCCATTTTGGCCACATTGCTTGGGACTGGGGAGGACTTTTATTACTGTACCCTACGGTACAGTAGGGTTTAAAGCCTGTGGAGATGAGAGCTAGTGAGCGGGAGTGCAGCAGGCTCACCTCCGCTCTCCAGCACAGCGGCTAGGGCACTGAGACTCGGGTCTCATATCTTGCGAGACAATGCAGCGCTGCTAAAGGCAAATATAGCGCAACATTGCTCATAATTAGTGAATATTTACCGATGTCTGCTGTAGCGCTGCGGGTGTATCCCTCGCGCTACAAAGCTCGTTCTGGTGTCATTTTGATACTATTTTCTTCTAGTTTTTGGCTGAATATATTTAATTTCATTCAGACACTTGCTTTTCCCCTTATTCAATGACTTCGGGTTGTTATATAAAAAATACGGTCATCACTGCGGCACTTGTCATATGACAATTGCCGAATTTCTGCCTTGAATAAGGACTTGGAGGCAGGCAAACGAGTATATGCAGCACGGGACTGTCCCATCCACCGCTCACCATGTCTGGGCCATCACTAATGGCAGTGGTAGACATCTCCAACTCCCTTACAGATTCGGGAATAGCGGAAACCGCTCAAACTCGCTATTTTTTACCGATTTAGCGTCACCTGTGCACTATCGTTGCACGGCAACCAGTGGTTGTACATACATGATGCAGGTGCAATTGGAAAGGTCTATTCCTCTGCTTTCAAGGATATATAATTGAAATACGTTATAGCTCTTGTTTATACATGAGAATGTGCCGGGAATGAAGGTTACTTTTAGTCCAAAACTCCCGTATGGTACAGTGGTGACCAAGCAATTATCATATGACAAGTGCCGCAACAAAAGTGTTAAGCACAAGCCGATTTGATAAACATATGCACTCCAGAACCAGCCACTTGCCATCCCCACATGGGATGGGTTAGTAATGAAGGAAAACAACATAAAACCGCTCACCTAGGTCATTTGGGGGTCCTGGGGGGCGGGTGGAAGTCACAATTAACATGGGATGAGGGGTAGGTAAAATACTGGAAAATAATTCCCGCGCGAGCCCACACTCACGCGGCTGTACTTGGGGGGTTGCGAACCATCGGTATTTTTCCCGTGGGATCCTAAAGCAGTTTCCATACAAATCTGATGAGCCTTATTTTAATGGTCAATAAGGGTCATCGACTATAGCCGAAGCTGGTACGGACAGTGGTTTACGATGGCGTCGACACACGTCTGACGCTGGAGTTCGGTGGGTTAATCATTCAGGAGTGCCTGAATGAGCCCTAATATTGCGAAAATATGCGGAAATATCCCCACATCGTACGTGTTAACACCTTACGAGCGGGTGGTGGAGTATATTTCATTGTGCCGCTCAGCATTTTTTTTTTTACCATAAATGGGGTTGTTTCCGTGCTCTTTTTCATGCATAAACAAGACCCAGAGCATAATACAAGTATATATCCGTGAAAGGGAGTAAATTGAGCTTTCCAATGACACCCGAACCATCCTTCTACGATCACTGGTTGTCTTGCAACGATCGTGCAACCGAAGGGCAAAATCGCTAAAATACGGTAATTTCTTTATATAATTACGTATGTAGCGAGGGAGTGAGGGTGGATGTAAGTGGAGTACATCTCAGTTGGTCCACTGCGGCCGTGGTGAGCGGTCATGAGGTAACCCATGCTCCTCCCGTCACTCGTCTCTCTCTCAGAGCCAATATTGCGCCAAAATTGCACTCGGACTTAAGTCGAGCCCCGCCACATAGTCCAAATTTTTTGATACGGACTTAAGTCGGGCCCCGATAGACAAGGGTTAAAGCACGCAAAAAATAAATCCAATTACTGAAATCACCACAAAGTAATCAGGTAATCCAATAAACAAGGTTTACCAGGTTTGTTTTATCTAGTTATTGTTTATCAGTCTTTCGTAGGACTTTTCTGGCTTCAAAGAGAGCAGGAGGAAAAGGAATGTGCACTTAACTCATAACCTCTCCCAAAGAGAGCTCTCCAATTGTGTTGAGGGAGACAAAAGGCAGAATTTGCCTGTGGCGAGTGCCTCCCCCAGAGTTGAAAGAGTGATAGAGCCAAAATCAATGAACATTCAAGCCATAATGCCTGGATACACAGAGTATGAATCAATTTGAGTCATAGGAAGAGGGAAAGACTGATGTTGGGAGAGAGTTCCAGAGCTCAGCTGTTGAATAGAACAAGGATTGAGAATAACGTTGCACAGAGTAGGGGTGGGATTGTGTTGAAAGACGGGTGTTATGTACTCTACGAAGAGGGGGTGGTATACACTGAGAGAGCTCTGAGGAACACTGATTATTGTAATAGCGGTAGAATAGTGAGAGAGATGCTACATGGTGGTGAAGAGAGAGAGACTGCAGAGAATTGGTGAGTGAACGTGAGTAAATGAGACGGAAGGCTTTATTTTCTGAGAGGATCCTCCTCACACGTTCGTACAATACTCAATATATTGATGAATTGTAAAGAACCCCCGGAGGCGGTTGAACACACCCAACTTCTGGGAAGCTGTTTTAGCAAGAGTGGTAATATGATCTTTCCAAGAGAGATCAGAAGAAAGAGAGACACCAAGAATATTTAGAGAAGATGAAGGGTTAATTTGTATGTTGTTGAATAGTAAGTCATAGTTTTCTGGAAGGGGGCGACGAGTAGACAGATGGAGAAATTGAGTTTGGGAAACAATGAAAGTATCAAGGTTTTCTCTGCCCCAGTTAGAGATAGTAGAGAGATCAGAAGAGTGGTGTTTTATGGCCTCCTTACGTGAGATTTGGAGTTCCTGCTGTGAATAGTTGTATGGAAGGCTAGTTGAATAGTGTATTGTAGATTGGTCAGTGCATGAGTTAATGGGGCTGGAGGTTGAGTTGAGAAGGTCGTTAATGAATAATAATAAGAGAATTGGAGACAGGGTAGAACCCTGAGGAACACTGGAGTTGATAGGCTGAGGAAGTGAACGGTGGCCATCCTCAACCGCATCTTTGGAATGGCCGGAAAGGAAATTAGAGACAAAGACACAGCTTGAGGGATAGAAACCGAAGAAGGGTAGTTTGGAAAAAAGGGATTTGTGCCAGACTCTATTGAAGGCCTTTGATATGTCTAGCGCAACAGAAAAAGTCTCACCAAAGTCCCGAATGGAGGACGACTAAGAGTTAGTAAGATAAGAAAGAAAATCACCAGTAGAGCTACACTTAACCTTTCTGGCCCGGGCTCGCCCTCCTAAGGACGTTGTTGAGACCCGGGCGATATGGCCAAAATACGTCTATGCCTAGGCTACCGTATCTTTGTTATTTTAACTGCTATAAAAGTCCCACGCATGTCTAAACGTACTGTGGTTTCCAATCTGTAGACTGGCGTTAAGTAGAGCTCTCTAAGTCAACTGGTTCAGTTGTGATGACGATTTCCGTGGAGCGCATTTTGCCGCAATTTTAGCAATGTGACACACTTTTCAAGACTGAATCTGTCTTTGCAGACCACACAAGAACAAAGCTCCGACGTCGGTTTGCTGCCAGAGGTGCGTGCGTCGCCTCCGACAGGCTTTGCTTACATACGTCGGACATGCGGCTTTCAAAACAAGCTGAATAGGCTTTCAAGCTTACGGATTTTATAAGGACACCCGGGTTCCTGCCCATCTGCCGCGGTGTCCTTTTAAAATGACAACCGGGCGGGAAGGGTTAAGGAAGCCATACTGGCGGTCTGAGAATACGGTATGGAAAGATATATTATTAAGACATTTCGAGGTAAGAATTGTTTCAAAAGCTTTAGAGATGCAAGAAATGCAAGCAATTTAATGATAGTTGGAGGGTTGAGAGCGGTCACTCTTCTTTTGGACAGGTTGAATGAGAGCAAACTTCCAGTTAGAAGTTAAGACGTTCGAGCAGAGACGGAAGAGTTTGCTTAGGCAGGGAGTAAGCACGGAAGCAGTTTTTTAGTACAAGAGAAGGAACACCATCCGGTCCGTACGCCCTCTTAGTAATAAGCCCAGAGACGGTGGAAAGAGCTTGTGATGTTAGGCATAAATAGGAGAGAGAGGGTGAAGAGGGAGGAATAGCACCGGAATCATCCAAGGTTGAGTTTTTAGAGAAAGTGTTAGCAAAGAGTTCAGCTTTTTCAGAGGAAGAAGTGACGGTAGTGCCGTCAGAATGTAAAAGAGGAGGGGAAGATAAAAAAGAAAAATTGTTGGAGAGGTTTTTGGCTAGATGCCAGAAGGCTGGGGAAGAGATAGAGTTAGATAGTTCAGTGCATTTAATATTGATGAAAGAGTGTTTCGTGAGTTGAAGCACAGATTTGGCTTGATTCCGGGCAGAAACATAGGAAATATGAGATTCTTGAGATTGAAGGCGTTGGTCCCACTTTAATGTTTACTCCTTATTGCGGACAGCAGTAGAGCAAGCATGAGTAAACAAAGATTTTGTTGCATTAGATTGAGAGAAAGAAAATAGAATGTATATGCTTCCATGCCTGAGAGGATTACCTCGGTAATGCATTCAACACTCTCCGAGGGTCCCCGGCCACGGAAGCAAAATTCATTGCATGGGAAATAAAAAAAGGGCTGCCAGAGAGCCTCCCAGTTGGCAGCGTCAAAGCAACACAAGCGCCACCGGCTGGTAGGATTGGGTGGCCGTACCAGGTAGATAGGAGAGGTGACAGAGATAAGTTTATGGTCAGAGGAGCCCAAAGGAGAGAAAAGATTTACAGTATAAGCAGAAGGGTTAGAAGTTAGAAATAAGTCAAGAATGTTGGCCCGATCTCCGAAGTGATCCGGGATACGGATGGGTTGCTGGACCAACTGCTCTAGGTCATTTAGGATAGAAAAGACATAGGTTTGTTCACCAGGTTGTTCAGTGGAAACAGAGGAAAGCCATTGACCTCGATTGGTGACGTTTGTTCAAGGGTTCTGGCTATATCTACTCAGCGAGAATGCAAATGAAGGCTGTCAGATCATTTTGCACATAATTTTACATCAAACAGACTTTCAATTGTGCATGTTTACATCTTCCTGAGCCACGACACCAGTGAATACATTCCTTAACGAACGGTCTGCCCAGAAATGTAAGCAACCGACATATTTTGAACTGATGGCTGCCAGGTCAACAGCATTCCTTTTCATCCTTTTTATGTGTTCCCCAGGGATCCGTTTTGGCCCCAACTCTGTTCCTCATCATATCAATGATCTTATATCTAGCACTCATAATCCAATACATTCCTACGCAGATGACTCAACACTCCACAGTTCCTTCACATTTACCTATTCTTTCACCCAACCCGATCTTATAAATTCAAAATTAAACACTGCAATTTCTCTGAACCAGGACCTTTCTAGAATTAATGAATGGGGACAAAAGAATCTAGTTTCCTTTAATACACAGAAAACCAAGTACATTCAATTTTCTAACCGACAGAATCTCACTGACTCCCATATATTTTTTAATAATGTAAATATTCCCACTTCCCCTAGTATTGACATTCTCGGTGTAACATTAACTATTAACTTGAGCTGGACACATTATGTTAGAAGCATTGCTAAGAATGCTTCTAAGAAACTGGGACTCCTGTACAGAATTCGAGAATTCTTCACTGACTAGCAGTTGGCCGTAATATATAAAAGTCATGTGCGCCCTCAGATGGATTACTGTTCACCTCTGTGGAGTGGAAGTGAAGTGGTTGCATTGAGGCATTAATAACCCTGCAATCACACAGGGCCTTCCTACATTATCCATACGAAGAAACGTTGCATCCCTTGCATTATTCTAGATATTTTCACAGCAATTGTTCCGAGGAACTTGCTTCAATTGAGCCGCCTCTCCACATCTTTCCCCGTAGAACTAGGGCAGCTGAGAGCGCCCATGAATTTACACTTTCTCCTCCACAATGCAGAACTTCTGCTTATCAAAATTCAGTTATCCCCAGAACTCCTACTCTTTGGAATTCACTTCCCTCGAGTTGCTTTCCACAAACTTACAATCTACAAGAGTTTAAATCCAGCTGATACAAACATTTTATGAATGGAGGATGCCTTTAGGCACATGGACCTTTTTTGTTGTATCTGTGTTTTTCCTTCCTCCGTTCATTGTCTCTTTTAAAAAAAAAAAAAAAAAAAAAAAATGCTGGGTTCTTTAAACCTAGGTATGCACACTGAAAGTACTTCTCTAGGATGACTAATATTTGACACATCCAATGTAGTGTATTGAGACGTCACCAAGGGGAGGGATTATACTATATTTGTCATTATATTATTATCTGATAATAATATCACCATTTCAAACGGATTCCTTGAGCCCCCAAACCAAAGGTAAGACACCAAAACCACCCTTCTATGTTGAATAGTAATTGCGCAATATATACTAATTCTAAGTTCCCAGCTGTCATCTTCGATACCATCTCTAAAATGTCCTCATTTCCGTGGTCAGACTCGACTAGATTTTAAATATATTATTTAGCATATTATTTTAATATATATTTAGGAGAGTACTTGAGCGACCTTGGTGGCCCTGGTCTCTGGGTCTTCTCCTGGGTGACCTAGATGTGTGTGAATTTGTGTTTTGTATCTGTGTTTATTCGTTGTTTTATGTTGTTTTTGTGTTTCCCTGTTCTTGCTCTGTCTTGAGTCGGCTACCCCCAAAATGGGGATTGGGCCTGAGCATATAGATAGATAGATAGATAGATTTAGCATGCCCAATAGTACCTAAACCCATTAAAAAATATTTTATAATAATCAATTTTGGGCTAGGTGGTAATCTATCGCAAATTGACCAAATCTTATTAACCTGAAACATAAATTTAAAGACCGAGTGCTCCACCTAGAGTGCGGCTCCAGTCTCACCTCCTAATGGTGGCGCTCCAGGCAGCCCAGTTCAGAGCTGCCTCACTTGTCAGATTATTTAATTACGATCAGACTGTAAGTTCTGATCCTGCATCTTTCTTGGTCTGCCCATTGGTGCAACTTCCTCCACGTTCACGTACGTGCATCTTTTCTCCCAACTTAGTTCATCAATCCTCTCCACATGTCCAAACTATCCAAGCCTACTACAGTAGTACGCATCTTTTCACTGATACTCTTGATGCCTGTCCGTCTCCTCAGCTCTTCACTAGATATCCTGTCTTGCAGTTTGGTCTCACACATCCATCTCACCATTATCATCTTGTTACGTTTCATTCTGTTGATATCATCCATTTTTACAGGCCACGTTTCTGAAACATATTTCAATGCGCTTCTAACTCATGAAGCGTACATCTTTGCCTCCAGGGGGAGAGGGAGTTTTCTCATAGTAAGTAGTGTCAACAGTTCTCTGAACTTTCCCCGGCTGCATCTATTTCTGGTGATAGTGCCGGCCTCGGCCCCATCACCGGCGGAGATGGAATCCCCCAAGTAGCAAAACTTGTCTAACATCTGCAGTGCCTCATTGCCAAAGTTAACACTCTCAAGCCGGTCATTGATCACATTTCACTTTTGCATACTATGCATACAAATGTCTCAACTTAGTACTTCTTTCTCCGTAGAGGTCCCTTATTCTAGTGCAGCGCTTCTTCCCGTAATGTATGCAACAGCAGCAGATGCTACACTGTATTGAGTTCGCATCCACTCATTTTCTTCATACTGCTCATGTGTATACACCACGTGTTTGTACCTTTCCGAGCCCTAGTATACTGTGGAAAACCTTGATTGTATATATATTAACTCTTAATCCCTTACCTATCAAACCCTTTCTCCATCTTCTTATCTTGGCCTAGGAATGCAGCACACTAGCTGTGATAAGTACTAGGTCATTTGAGTATAGCAGTTCTCAGAGGAGCTCAACTCTTACAGTTTCCCAATATTACATTACAAAAAAAAAAAAAAAAAAAAAAAAAAAAAAACATGATTTGTTGCAAGTGACTGTACCATTTGCATTGCCAGCCCTTCCCGGTGTTGGGCGTGTGGGCCAACAACCAAGACTTCAACAACCCTTCAGTGTTTGGTTACCAGTGTCGGGAGGTCACTTCACAACATCGGGTAGGTTACATTACCTCTTCACTCACATATCAACCCAAAACAATAATTATAATAATAATAATCATTATAAAAATATTAATATAATTATAATCATATTAGAAACCAATATAAGTATACTGTATAATATATAAAATAAAGAAATACAAATAAATGAATATATATACTGAATATATATATATATATATATATATATATATATATATACTGAATATATATATATATATATATATATATATATATATATAAACATTACTGTAAACATATAGGACTTTAAACTGTATGTACCGATATAAAGAAACAATACAAACATGCTATATATATAGGTTAGGTCTCCAGTGTAAACGTTATTGGAATGGATGGTAATTTTATGATTAACCCCTTGAAGACTATGACGCATTTTGATCGTTTAATATGGCGATCATTAGACGATTTCATGCAGTTTCAGAAGCATACGTGAGAATTAAAGGGTTAAAGATTATCTCAATTAAGTCTCTCACTTCCAGGTACCCTTCCTAATCTGAATACAATCTTTTAATAAAAGCCAGAAAACAAATAGCATGCATAATGGGATTTTGAAAGGGAAATGCACCTAACAATCATTAAGGTGTCACACGAGCACTTTTCTGTATACTGTATGTGTATGGGTAGTTGTAGTTTGACACCTTCAAAACGTAGCATTCATAGGAATAATATTAAACTACCTAACATAATCTAACTTTGATCTAGTTATTAATTCCAATGCAAAACGGCCTCGAAATGGCACGAGAAAAATATTCATATCGAAAATTGCCGGAAAAAGCGTATGTGTGACACTGTTTTTGTTTGACATGAACAGGAGTGAAATTTAGTATAACCTATTGTAAAATCCATAGCATGATCCATGGTAGCCCAGTGTGTAACCCATAGTATAACCCATAGCATAACCCACAGTGCAACCCATAGTATAATCTATAGTATAACCCATAGTGTAACCCATAGTATAACCCATAGCATAACCCACAATGTAACCCATAGTATAACCCATAGCATAACCCACAGTATAACCCATAGCATAACCCACAGTGTAACCCATAGTATAACCCATAGCATAACCCATAGTGTAACCCATAGTATAATCCATAGCATAACCCACAGTGTAACCCATAGTATAATCTATAGCATAACCCATAGTGTAACTCATAGTATAATCCATAGTATAACCCATAGTGTAACCCATAGTATAATCTATAGTATAACCCATAGTGTAACCCATAGTATAACCCATAGTATAACCCAGAGAATAACCAATAGTATAACCCACAGTGTAACCCATAGTATAATCTACAGTATAACCCATAGCATAACCCACAGTGTAACCCATAGTATAATCTATAGTATAACCCATAGTGTAACCCACAGTATAATCCATAGTATAACCCAGAGAATAACCAATAGTATAACCCACAGTGTAACCCATAGTATTATCTACAGTATAACCCATAGCATAACCCACAGCGTAACCCATAGTATAATCTATAGTATAACCCATAGTGTAACCCACAGTATAATCCATAGTATAAACCAGAGAATAACCAATAGTATAACCCACAGTGTAACCCATAGTATAATCTACAGTATAACCCATAGTATAACCCATATCATAACGCATAGCACAACCCAGAGAATAACCAATAGTATAACCCACAGTGTAACCCATAGCATAACCCAGAGAATAACCCATAGTATAACCCACAGTATAAACCATAGTATAATCTACAGTATAACCCATAGTATAACCCATAGCATAACACAGAGCATAACCAATAGTATAACCCACAGTGTAACCCATAGCATAACCCAGAGAATAACCCATAGTATAACCCACAGTGTAACCCATAGTATAATCTACAGTATAACCCATAGTATAACCAATAGTATATCCCATAGCATAGCACACAGTATAACCCATACCATAACCTATGTCATAACGCATAGTATAACCCACAGTTTAACCCATAGTAACCCATTGTATAACCTATAGTAACCCATAGAATAACCAATAGCATAACCCTTACCAAATCATAGTATAACCCATAGTATAACTCATAGTAATCTATTGTATAACTCATTGTAACCTATAGTATAACTCCTAGTATAATCCATTGACACCCATATTATAACCAATTGAAACCCATAGTAAAACACATAGTATCACCCATATTATAACCCATATAATAACCCATTGTAACCCATAGTATAACCCATAGTAACCCATAGTATAACCCATAGTAACCGTTAGTATAACTCATATAATAGCCCATAGTAATTCATAGTATAACCTATAGTATAACCCATTGTATTACCCACAGTATTACCCATAGTATAACCAATATTATAACCCATAGTATAACCCATTGTATAACCCATAGTATAATCCATAGTAACTCATAGTAATTCATAGTATAACCCATAGTATAACCTATAGTATAACCCATTGTATAACCCACAGTATTACCCATAGTATAACCAGTATTATAACCCATAGTATAACCCATTGTATAACCCATAGTATAATCCACAGTAACTCATAGTAATTCATAGTATAACCCATAGTATAACCTATAGTAAAACCCATTGTATAACCCACAGTATTTCCCATAGTATAACCAATATTATAACCCATAGTGTAACCCATTGTATAACCCATAGTATAATCCATAGTAACTCATAGTAATTCATAGTATAACCCATAGTATAACCTATAGTATAACCCATTGTATAATCCATAGTATTACCCATAGTATAACCAATATTATAACTCATAGTATAACCCATTGTATAATCCATAGTATAATCCATAGAAACTCATAGTAATCCATTGTATAACCCATAGTATAACCTATATTATAACCCATTTTATAACCCACAGTATTACCCATAGTGTAACCAATATTATAACCCATAGTATAACCCATAGTATAACCCATAGTATAACCCATTGTATAACCCATTGTATAATCCATAGTATAACCCACAGTAACTCATAGTAATCCATTGTAGAACCCATAGTAACTCATTGTATATCCCATAGTATAACCCATAGTAAAACCCATAGTATAACCCATTGTATAACCCATAGTAACTCATAGTGTAACCCATAGTATAACCCATAGTAACTCATAGTATAACCCATAGTAACCCATAGTATATCCCATAGTGTAACCCATAGTATAACCCATAGTAACCCATAGTATAACCCATAAAAAACCCATAGTATAACTCATAGTATAACCCATAGTATAACCAATAGTAACCCATAACATAACCCATAGTACAACCGATAGTAACCAATAGTAGCCTATGACTCATAGTAACCCATAGTATAACCCATAATAAAACTCATAGTAACCCATAATATACCTCATAGTAACCCATAGAATAACCCATAGTAAAACCGATAGTATAAACCATAGTAATCCATAGTAACCCATAGTAACTCATTATATAATTATCATATAACATAACCTATATAACCCATAGTAGAACCCATAGTATAACACTAGTATATCCCATAGTATAATCAATAGTATAACTCATGGTATTCCACAGTATATCCATATTATAACCCATAGTATAACCCATATTATTACCCATAGTATTTTCCATAGTATAACTTATAGTATAACTCATAGTAACTCATAGTATAACCCATAGTATAACTCATAGTAACTCATAGTATAACCCATTGTGAACAGATTGACACTGGCCATTGCACCCCAGGAGTGAAGAGATGGATAGTATTGTCTGGTACAGGGAGCAGCGCCCCCCGTCTGGCTCTTACCTGCCCCCCTCACATGATTGCGGCTGCCCTTACCCTCGTCCCCCCTCACCCTGCAAACCTTACTTGCTGTCTTCTTTACTAAACCACCCTTACCAACACCCTTAGCTTCACCCTTACCTATAGCTTCACCCTTGCTCTTGCCCTTACCCTTTCCTTCACCTTTACCCTTAGTATTAACCTTACCCACACCTTCACCCTTACCCATACCTTCACCCTTACCCATACCCTTACCCATACCTTCACCCTTACCCTTACCTTCACCCTTAACCATACCCGTATCTTCACCCTTACCCCTACCTTATGTCCTGCAAATGAGCTTCAACGAAGATAAATGCAAGTACTTCACATCGGAAACCGAAATGAGAAAGCAAATAATTCAATCAATGGCACCTAGCTAGAGAGTGTAGACAGAGACACGGACCTGGGAGTAACAATAACGAGTAACCTAAACCCTAGTCAACAATGTACAGACATTGTTTAAAAAGCAAACAAAATTATAGGTTTTATAGCTGGTCTTTTGAGTATAATTATATCCAAAGATGTAATTCTCACTCTTTACAATTCGTTAGTCCGTCCATTTCTGGAATATTGCGTTCATTTCTGGTACCTCTACTACCAAAAAGATATAGACAAACTGGAGATTTACCATAATTATACTGTGTTTGATGAATAAACCATACCAGGAGCGTCTTGAGGAATTTAATTTTTCCCTCGGCAGAGATTAAGAGGTGATTTAAATCAAATGTTCAAGATCATCAAGGGGATCGACAATTTGAACTGCAGTAAGTATTTTACAATCAACTAGTCAAATTACGTAAGGGGAAATGGTTACACAACTATTGGTAAATCATTTACATTTCATGAATCTAAGAGCTTCTACTTTAATTGATTTGTCATACTGTGGAATGGGCTTCTCCTAGATATTATAGACTGCAACATCGTTGATTCTTTTAAAGTTCGGCTAGACAAGCTCCTTGCCCGAAACCCACGGATGACTGCATAGTTTTGTAAATGAATACATTACTGTATTTCCTTAGTATTGTAATGATATTTTATTAACCTAATTGAACTCACACTTTATCATATTCTCTCTGAGAAACTGTTGGGCGCTTAAAACAGTAGTAACTTAGAGAGCAAGTAACCTGGAGGGGTCGCAAGACCTGTTGTTGCTTGATTTCCTTTGTACCCATGCCTTCACCTTTACCTTAACCTTACCTTCACCCGTACTCTCACCTTCACCCTTACCGTCACCCTTAGCTTCACGCTTACCCTTACCTTCACCTTAACCTTACCCCTAGCTCCAATTAAACCCTTACCTTCACCTTAACCTTACCCCTAGCTCCAATTAAACCCTTACCTTCACCTTAACCTTACCCCTAGCTCCAATTAAACCCTTACCTTCACCTTAACCTTACCCCTAGCTCCAATTAAACCCTTACCTTCACCTTAACCTTACCCCTAGCTCCAATTAAACCCTTACCTTCACCTTAACCTTACCCCTAGCTCCAATTAAACCCTTACCTTCACCTTAACCTTACCCCTAGCTCCAATTAAACCCTTACCTTCACCTTAACCTTACCCCTAGCTCCAATTAAACCCTTACCTTCACCTTAACCTTACCCCTAGCTCCAATTAAACCCTTACCTTCACCTTAACCTTACCCCTAGCTCCAATTAAACCCTTACCTTCATCGTAACACTTACCCCTAGCTCCAATTAAACCCTTACCTTCACCTTAACCTTACCCCTAGCTCCAATTAAACCCTTACCTTCACCTTAACCTTACCCCTAGCTCCAATTAAACCCTTACCTTCACCTTAACCTTACCCCTAGCTCCAATTAAACCCTTACCTTCACCTTAACCTTACCCCTAGCTCCAATTAAACCCTTACCTTCACCTTAACCTTACCCCTAGCTCCAATTAAACCCTTACCTTCACCTTAACCTTACCCCTAGCTCCAATTAAACCCTTACCTTCACCTTAACCTTACCCCTAGCTCCAATTAAACCCTTACCTTCACCTTAACCTTACCCCTAGCTCCAATTAAACCCTTACCTTCACCTTAACCTTACCCCTAGCTCCAATTAAACCCTTACCTTCACCTTAACCTTACCCCTAGCTCCAATTAAACCCTTACCTTCACCTTAACCTTACCCCTAGCTCCAATTAAACCCTTACCTTCACCTTAACCTTACCCCTAGCTCCAATTAAACCCTTACCTTCACCTTAACCTTACCCCTAGCTCCAATTAAACCCTTACCTTCACCTTAACCTTACCCCTAGCTCCAATTAAACCCTTACCTTCATCGTAACACTTACCCCTAGCTCCAATTAAACCCTTACCTTCACCTTAACCTTACGCCTAGCTCCAATTAAACCCTTACCTTCACCTTAACCTTACCCCTAGCTCCAATTAAACCCTTACCTTCACCTTAACCTTACCCCTAGCTCCAATTAAACCCTTACCTTCACCTTAACCTTACCCCTAGCTCCAATTAAACCCTTACCTTCACCTTAACCTTACCCCTAGCTCCAATTAAACCCTTACCTTCACCTTAACCTTACCCCTAGCTCCAATTAAACCCTTACCTTCACCTTAACCTTACCCCTAGCTCCAATTAAACCCTTACCTTCACCTTAACCTTACCCCTAGCTCCAATTAAACCCTTACCTTCATCGTAACACTTACCCCTAGCTCCAATTAAACCCTTACCTTCACCTTAACCTTACCCCTAGCTCCAATTAAACCCTTACCTTCACCGTAACACTTACCCTTACCCTCATGTTTAACATTAATTGAGAGAGTATGAGCACATACTGGCAATATATGTCTCACCCAATCACCTACATCTTCACCCATCGTTCGCCACCTCCACACTCTTACCTCACGCCCTTAATTAATGACCAGTAGGATAGAAATAAAACGACCGAGCTCGGAAAGGGAGAAGGTGGATTGTTATATGTGGCCGTGACTGTACAAAAGCTCCGACCCTCTTCATTAACCTACATTACAAATATGGATTTCTCAGACTCCACAATTCACACATACATTGCAGGCTACGCATACTAAATCATTTATACCTCAAATTAATGAATGTTTTAAATGTGAGTAATATTTACCATAGTGATTAATAAGTGAAAGGAATGATTTATATGACTATTTATGCCAAATAGCTGTCATGAACCAGCGTGTGAAACAACCATAGAGTTCCTGGGATTAAAACAGAGTATAATTATTTACTTTTGTTTCCTTATTAATGGAACCCTGAAGATGGCATACAGATGATGTCTAAACGTCGGTATGTAAATAAAGATGTTGTTCGCTGCTACATTGGTCATCCTTTTCCTTCTTATCCTAACCAGTACCGGTGATATTTTGTGTATTTGATTTCAGCTACATTTAGACGATTTTGTGAAGCTTCGAAAGGATCTAAGGTAGCTTAAAAGATTACATTGATATGGTCTGCATCCTTTTAATGTGCAGACGTCCTTCCTAAGCTGCATACAATCGTCTAAGGGTTGCAGAATGTAATCAAAAGGACGTCCTGGTACTGAAATGGTTAATGCCTGTTTGTTGAATTATGACTTCATTCAATATCTACTGCAACATACTAATCATATTTGGGGATTGTACCACATACACATACTACTCAAGGGACTGGAGTTCTCTAAATGGGGTTCAGTGTTGCTGGTAGGGTTGATAGTTTCGGAAGACCTATTGTAACTAACTAACATACTACTACTGTCATAGTTAACCCTTTGAGGATTATGATGCCTTATGACAGTTTACTCTGGCTATTATTAGACGACTTGACGCAGTTAAAGAAGGATTTGCGAACTATCTCAATTAACCCTCTGACTTTTGGTATTATATTTTGGCTATCAGTAGACGAGTTTATACAGCTTAAGAAGGATCTGTGGTAATTAAATGAGTGAAGACTGTCTCAATTCACCCTCTGTCTTCAAATATACCCTGTCTAAGCTGAATACAAGCGTCTACTGATAGCTAGAAAACAAACTGTCAGAGTGCGTCATGATCCTCAAAGGGTTAAAGGGGTAGAATTTATTAATAAGTGTAGTTATTGATTTACTTATTATCGTTTAAGTTTCCTCCATAGACCTCAATCAAGTTAAATATATTATCCTAAAGTTCCCCCTTCGAGATACAATTGTACATTTTTTTGTTAGAAAAATGTCCCGCCGATATCTTCCAAAATTAAATGCTCGCTATCGTTCGCCAGGAAAACATATCAACACCTATATGGCACGAAAGGTCTTGATATTGATAAATAAATGGAACGATAGGTCCTAAATTCGCCAACCTGATAGGGCGAACATCTTAAAATCTCAAAACTAATGGGGTTAAACATGAGGGAGAAGGGTGTTCAGTAAATGCCACCATACTCCGAGGTGAGTCAACTGTGTATCGGTGTGTGTCGGTGACCGGGTGTAATCACGGTGCAGCAGAGGTCCTCAGATTTTGTCAATATCTCTGGAAATACTGACGTTACAGTGTAGTGACCTATGCCAATTAAGCATTAAGGATTCGCGCCGTTTGTGATTGTATCTGGAAGAAAATTAAGCGAGTGGGTGATGAAATATTAACGAAAATACTATACTCTACCCAGCCTTCTCGCCCACAGTCAGCGCCACCTGTTGTTCAACCATACAAACCACCCACACCAACATTTCTACCACTACCACTATCTTCCCCCATCGCCTTTCTCCATATTGGTGATATGAATCTATCGTGTGGAAGTTAAATTAAGGTACCGGTAATTTAAAAAGTTAAATCCCTAAATAGAAAAGTGAAAAGTGAATTACCCGTTTGTAAACAACCTCCCCCCCCCCCCCCCCTCCCTACCTACCTAGAAGCTTGTCTCATGGAACAAGCCTACCCCCTCCGGGAAATTCATGCTCAAAGTGTACCAAGTCTTGCATAATTGAGTGTTTAAAGTGTGAAAACTGTAATTGTTTTATCCATGTTGCCTGTTCTTAAAAGTCACGTGACCCCCACTGGCTCCACACATCAGCTATAAAAAACAACTGACCCCTACATGCTACGTGTGTGAGGTCTCTCTCTCTCCCCCTCCCTCTCCCTCTCCTTTTCTATCGGATATGCCATCTCTACTAGAATTAAGTCCTGACCACCTCGTTTGGATCGTAAGGTCTGTGTGGCCAGTGTATCTATGTAAATATCTCTCTCGTACACACACTATGTCCCTTATCTCCTCCCCCCCCCCCCCCTCTCTCTCTCCACCACCCTTCCCTTGTCAACACCACCATGATCACCCCTACCCCACCACCACTGCTATCCCATGCCTCCACATACCCCTACCTCACCCATACCCCCTGTACCATCCATATACCTGTTGTTGCTTGATTTCCTTTGTACTCCTTTGTATTGGTTGTATTGCATTAACCTTTCCAGTTCATTTTGGCTAGTATTAGAAGATTTAATTTAGTTTAGGAAGGATGTCGACCATTTAAGGGGAGGTATTTAGTTTGTTCACTACGTTTTCATCAAGCTTAAAATTACACCCCCTAGACCCCCTTTCAAGACCAATTTGTAAATTTTTCGGTAGAAAAATGTCCCGGCCAGAGGCCGGTTGCTCTTAAATTACAGGCTCGCTATCGCTCGCCAGGAAAAAATCGACACCCTAATGGCACGAAAGGTCCCAAAATTGACAGAAATGGGGCAAAATATCTTAAAATGTCCAAACCACTAGGGCGAACGTCCTAAAATCTCAAAAGCAATGGGGCCAAACATGAGGGAGAAAGGGGTCCAGAAAACCGGCCCATGTTCCCTTAAATTTCGTTTCAGAAAAGATATAGGCAAATATTGGTTTGGTAACAGAGTTGTAGATGGGTGGAATAGGCTACCGAGTGATATAGTGGGATCAAGAACGATAGGGAGCTTTAAGATAAAATTAGATAGGCATATGGACGAGATGGGTTGGGTGTGAGGGGGATCTACCAGGTGGGGGCCAATCGGCGCTCAGCAGACCCCCGTTATCTTGTGTTAATCTCTGACCGTTTTGGTGGGGTCGGTACTCAAGGTATTGGTGAGTTGGGCCTTGTGGTTGGGGTTTGGTGTGACAGGGATCTGCCTTGTGTGGGCCGATCGGCTTTCTGCAGACTCTCATTTTCTTATGTTCTTATGTTCTTAACTGTCATTATTCACCTATTGTGTTGATCGTGGCAACACCAGGTTTCCTTATGGGGAGGGGTTTGGTGTTTCTGGATCCCCTTCTTCTTCATGTTTAGCCCCATTAGTTCACATATTTTATGACGTTCGCCCCATAAATTTGGCGATTGTGAAACCTTTCGCACCATTTGTTTTTCAATATTAACCCCTTTTGGACCGGCGACGTTTCTTTAATTGTAGTTTCTTTATTCATGCAGAGTTTAGTCAAATTTACCACAACGTCCCGACTTCCCAAATTGACTAATTCCTTGAACGTGACGATAGTGCGTTATGTGTGCGATTAGTTTGCTTGGGAAACAGATTAACTTGCTCATGTAGTGATGTACACCCTATGTGGTGGATTGTGATCTTTTATTTATAAATGATTGTTTTACTTAAGCGTTGTTTCCACATAGCGATTGTGATTAGTTGTTTTGTCGTTTTACTGTGTTCGTATAAGTTTTGGTTTGTTTATTTTGCAAGTTTTACATTATAATTTGATTCTAGTTATATTGAGATGGTTGTGTCCAGTTTAAGAAGGATCTGTGACACTAAAAAGGGTTAAGTGAAAAAGTTCGAAGCTTGTTAATAGCTGTAGGCCCTTTTCAAACTGAATAAACTCGTCTAATAGTAGCAAAAGTATAGATATAAAAACGTCGCCGGTACAGAAGGGGTAAGACCTTTCGTACCATTAGCTGGCGAGCAACAGCGATCCTGTATTTTAGTAGAAAACGGCCTTCGGCATGTCTTAGGAGGAAACTAAAGAATATGATAATTATATATATATATATATATATATATATATATATATATATATATATATATATATATATATATATATATATATAAATAAATATTGACACAACAATACAAATATCTCCGTAATATACCAAACAAATTGACGCAGCCGCTCTCATTCCACTGGATAATATCAACGTACACAATACAATGTAGCTATGTCATATGACAAAGGACCGGTATCAAATACTACAAATGTTGTGAAGGGTTAGCTGAACACGGACAGATTCTGGCCCAATATGAACCCCCGAACAGCAAAACGAACCAGCGAAATGTAAATAGATGGTCAATAAATCAATGACAAGTTTCGATTCAGTTTGGGATAGCTTCATAATATCAGGATTTATGTCCTCGAGTGAACTACCACATTTGTCTGTGATTTTACCTGAATTTTTGTGTGGCGAAGTAATAATACCCAACAAACAGACGCCGCCACTCTCCCTCCACTGGGTAATGACAGCCTACACAATCATGTATAGCTATTCCACATGATAGAGTACATGTGTCAAGACCGTAATGTGTACTGTAAATGGTGTGAAGGGTTGGCTGCACTTGACTTCCACCCCAGGCAAATGCACAGTATACTTCAAATGGCATTATAATAAGAGGGTGAGCTCATAAATTCACCTTCAATCTTTAATAGACCTTAAAGAACATTTGCCCCGTCACCTTCTACAACACAAGTCCCAAGTTTATGCCTGGGCAAACGTACACTCAACTCGTTCAGAAAATGTAGTTATACAATTATATTTGTTTCAGATAGGTGTAGGAACCATTACTGCTTATGTATTGATTGACTAATCCCAATTCCATTTAATATGATGCACATTAATATCATACATAAACTTTTAAGCTTTTAATAAGCCTGAACAATATTCTGAGACTAATTAAACGAGTTGGTTGTACACTCAACGACATAAATCCGGACACAGTATGAACTCTCGAACTGCAAACTGAACTTCTGAAATGTAAGTATTATATAAACACAAACACGAGAATATTCAATGCTGTTCAGGATAGATTCAAAAACTTAGGCCCTAACTTGTTGTTGAGTATACAGTTGGTAAACTTAGGCCCTAACTTGTTGTTGAGTATACAGTTGGTAAACTTAGGCCCTAACTTGTTGTTGAGTATACAGTTGGTAAACTTAGGCCCTAACTTGTTGTTGAGTATACAGTTGGTAAACTTAGGCCCTAACTTGTTGTTGAGTATACAGTTGGTAAACTTAGGCCCTAACTTGTTGAGTATACAGTTGGTAAACTTAGGCCCTAACTTGTTGAGTATACAGTTGGTAAACTTAGGCCCTAACTTGTTGTTGAGTATACAGTTGGTAAACTTAGGCCCTAACTTGTTGGTATACAGTTGGTAAACTTAGGCCCTAACTTGTTGTTGAGTATACAGTTGGTAAACTTAGGCCCTAACTTGTTGAGTATACAGTTGGTAAACTTAGGCCCTAACTTGTTGTTGAGTATACAGTTGGTAAACTTAGGCCCTAACTTGTTGTTGAGTATACAGTTGGTAAACTTAGGCCCTAACTTGTTGTTGAGTATACAGTTGGTAAACTTAGGCCCTAACTTGTTGTTGAGTATACAGTTGGTAAACTTAGGCCCTAACTTGTTGTTGAGTATACAGTTGGTAAACTTAGGCCCTAACTTGTTGTTGAGTATACAGTTGGTAAACTTAGGCCCTAACTTGTTGTTGAGTATACAGTTGGTAAACTTAGGCCCTAACTTGTTGAGTATACAGTTGGTAAACTTAGGCCCTAACTTGTTGTTGAGTATACAGTTGGTAAACTTAGGCCCTAACTTGTTGTTGAGTATACAGTTGGTAAACTTAGGCCCTAACTTGTTGTTGAGTATACAGTTGGTAAACTTAGGCCCTAACTTGTTGTTGATATACAGTTGGTAAACTTAGGCCCTATACAGTTGGTAAACTTAGGCCCTACTTGTGTTGAGTATACAGTTGGTAAACTTAGATACAGTTGGTAACTTAGGCCCTAACTTGTTGTTGAGTATACAGTTGGTAAACTTAGGCCCTAACTTGTTGTTGAGTATACAGTTGGTAAACTTAGGCCCTAACTTGTTGTTGAGTACAGTTGGTAAACTTAGGCCCTAACTTGTTGTGAGTATACAGTTGGTAAACTTAGGCCCTAACTTGTTGTTGAGTATACAGTTGGTAAACTTAGGCCCTAACTTGTTGTTGAGTATACAGTTGGTAAACTTAGGCCCTAACTTGTTGTTGAGTATACAGTTGGTAAACTTAGGCCCTAACTTGTTGTTGAGTATACAGTTGGTCAAAGTTCCAGCTGACCCACCCTCGCTCTGGGATCGCAGAATTATCTGGCAATACTGATTGGTAGATCTGATTTCGGCTATAGCATTGTTAGAACATATACTAAACAAGGGAAAGTAAGCCTAACTCAAATACAAATGCATACATCGCTATGTATGATCCCGAACATTTACCCAAAGTTCGTAGAATTGCTTAAGTATTCAAGTTATTATATCCACTGATTGGCAACTACACCAGTATTGCCAGCTAATTCTGCGAGCCCCAGAGGGGGGGGGGGGGGGTGAGCTGGAACTTTGACCAACTATACATTGAACAACATCAATCCGGGCCCATTATATACTCTCAAACTGCATATATTGAACCTCTGAAATGTAAATATTGAATGCATGTATGAATGTATATACTCAGGCACATACCCCATAGCTGGGGTGGCCGACTCGAGACAGAGCCCGAAAACAAATACATAAATAAATAAAATAAAATAAGTTCATACTCATCTAGGTCTCCCAAGACAAGACCCAGAGACCCAGGGCGTAAATATTAGGTAATCATAATAACCGTTTCACAAATGAGACAGAACGACACTTTGAAAAACTACACACCACACCCATCACTAACATCAACAATGCTGTTCACACATTCAACACAACTATCCAAATCGCTGACAGGAAACACATTCCAAGAGGAAACAGAAAAAAACATAATCCCAAACTTCACACCATAAATTCAAAACCTCATTAGACAACAAGACACACTGAGACACTCCCCAACACCCCACACACAAGACATTGCACTACAAATCCAAGCACTCAACACACAGATTAGTAATAAAATACTAGAACAACAAACACTAAATTGGAATAACTACATCCAACATTTGGTCACAAAACAGACCCAAAAAAACTCTACAAAACACTAAAGAGCATCACACTTGCCAACAGCAACACAACACAATCACATCAACAGACTCTATTCCTTCATATAAACAACAAACACTCTCATTAATCACTTCTCTCATGTCAGCCACCTAAACCCCCATCAAAACGATCGACATGTCATCCAACATAGGAGACACAATTCCCCACATGCCCTGACTATGCACCCTTCACCAACAACCAGACAAAGCATATCATCAACAATCTGAAGCACTCACCCGCCTGTGGTCCAGACAACTTTAGCAACATATACCTCAGACACCTAGGACTGCAAAGCTTACAGGCATTCACCAACATATCAAACTACAGTTATTCACTCAATACAATACCAGACATCTGGAAGCATAGTGTCATCAGTGTCTCAGAACGCCTTGTACTACAAGTAACCCACACACACTCTACCCATAGCTCCGCCGCCGCCTCCACTACATGGCTACAGGCCAGTACACTCTACAAACACTCTTCTTACGGACGTTACACAAAGAGCTTTTGACGGCATCAACTCAGCCAGACCACCACACAGATCACTACTGGCCACACTCGACATTAGTAATGCCTTGAATGCCATCACCCGCCACAACCTAACAAACAAAATATACAACACAAACATGCACAACAATACAAAAAGGTGGCTGGCCAACTACTTAGCAGACATATGTGCACATTATTCATTTGCCAATCAGTCATCTAACACCAGAAACTCCACAAACGGAGTCACGTAAGGATTCGCCCTGTCATACTCTTCAATCTATACATGCATGCTATACCCACACCCCACGCACCCCAAATAAATATAGCTTCCTACGCAGACGATATAACACTCACATGTACACACAAGACCCAGACAGAGCAACAGATCTACTTCAACCCTATCTCAACACACTACATGACTGGTGCACTACAAACAGACTCAAATTAGCCCCAGCCAAATCCACTGCAACCCTCGTCATTGGCTGGACAGCCGAATACAAATACACCACGAACCTCTCCATAAACAACAACCCCCTAACACACACACACACACACTCACCCAAGTCCTAGGAGTAACATATGATACTCTAATGGCATTCAAACAACATATCACAAACATAAAAACTATACTGACACCTAGACTTAACACCCCCAGGTCACTTGCCCACACAAAATTTGGACTCAAGAAAGAAACTACCACCACAGTATACAAACCATACATAAGATCAGTGATGGAACATGCAAGCCCTGCCTAGGCTTCTAACCTAGCTGAAACACATCACAGAACCTTGCAGACCATTCAAAACAAAGCCCTAAAAATCATCACAGGCTGCACAGCTACTACACCTAGAGATCACCTACATCAAGAAACCAAAGGCCTCAAAGTCAAAGACCAATTGGACATGAGAGGCACTCAATTCCTGGCTGCAGCCTCCACAAACCTACACCATCCACTACACTACATGGCAGCACACCCACAGATGCCAAGGAATATCAAAACAACACCCAGCACACGATATCACACACAAATACTGTCATCTCTCCCTCCCTGCCCACCCCAAACCAGTTTCCAGAAGCACAGCCATACTCACTCAAAGACAACACCAGCTGCAGGCATGACCTCCCAATATCCATCCTTCTGAATCCTCCCTTCCTCACGAGGACATAGTCCACCTGGCCAGGCTGAGATGTGGGCACCATCCAGTTCTTCTGAGCTATCAGAAGACACTGGATAACTCCATCGTTGACACCTGCCCAGGATGTAACACAGTACCCCATACTATTAAACACATCATAGAAAACTGCATTCCACACAATCACTTATGCGAACAACATAATCTACACACCTTAAGAGCCCTGTGGTAAAGCCCGATCGTGGCCATGGCCTTCCTTAAGGATTCCGGGCTGTTAGTGGTATGAATAAGATAATATAACACACCTGAGGTCCTTGCTCTTAATAATTGATTATATAATACTATTTACTAATTGACAATTGTCGGACAAAATGTTTAGCTCTGTATCAGTCTCATGTTGAAATCAGCTCTACCATACACTGATACTGTCTTACTCTAGGGACCTTGCAGTTGCGCTGATAAGTGCTACTTCTGAAATTGTGTAAATTATATTTTCCCTCCCATATAAAATTCTGAGTGTCCACATTCCACACCTTGCCGTCCGACTCAAGAAGAAGAAGAAGAAAATGAAGGGTTGTGTGGATACCAATGTCAAGCTCTTGGGACATAATGATGATTTACCCCTTATGTACCGGCGCTGTCCTTGTAACTTTATTCTGGCTACTATTAGACGATTTGACTGAGTTTAAATAGAGCCTCCAGCAATTAACATAAAAGGCTTCGAACTATCTCACTTAAGCCTTTTTACTAACACAGATCCTTCTTAAACTGCACAAAATCGTATAAATATACCTAGAGTAAAATTTAAAAGACGTCGCCGGTACAGAAGGGGTTAACCAGTTAGCTTTTTAAATAGATGATAATTCAATAGGTCGTGATCTCACGGCCAACCTGTTGAGCTATGACGAGCAATTAAACAAATTTGTGAAATATGGACCCAGAAAATGTTAAAATGGAGAAAAAATAAAATTTTAGCAATTAGAAAAATAAGACTTGACCGACGAACTGTAAGGTCCCTTGTTGTATAAACCCATGATGATATCTAACTTACTCTTCTATTTATTTCTGAACAGTATTGACTAAGACTCGGTGCCATATGGCCTTCGTCGCTTGGCGCTGGGATTTTAATAGTGTTATCCCATCCAGCACCGGTGACATCCTTGTCATTATATTCTGACTACTATTAGGTAATTTTATTCAGTTTAGGAAGGACGGATACCAATTATATGGCCTCGAACCATGTCAATCAATCCTTTTAGCTACCCAGGACTTTTATTATTATGTAGTACTAGCTAAAATTATGATACAAAAGAAGTGGGTGAGGAGAGCTGGAGGGAGGCCAGAGGAGGGTGGAATGGCAAGGAGGGTGGATAGGTTACAGGAGGAGGAAATCAGGGAGCAGTAGAAAGACGGCTAGGTGGGTTCGACCTGGAAGATATGGAGGAAGTGGAGGAGATGAGCAAGGTGTCTAAGGAAGAGATCTGTGCAGCATGTGAGGAGGTGTGTGGAGTAAGAAGAAGAGGGAGGGAAGTGAAGGGTACAGCATGGTGGACAGACGAGGTAAAAATAGCTGTGGAAGACAAGAAGAGAGCATATAGAGAGTGGTTGGGTAGTAGAGGGAATGAAGATTTGGAGAGACAGAAACGAGTGAGGTATGTGGAGATAAAGTGAGTGGTAAAGAGAGTAGTGAAGGAAAGTAAGAGAGGAGTAGATGAGGAATTTGGAAGGAATCTGAGTGTAAAATGGAGAGTGTAAGAAACTGTTCTGGAAAGAAGTCAAGAAAGTTAGGGAAGGTAGCAAGGGAAACAGTAAGGGTGTGAAAGATAAGAATGGGAGAATGCTAGCCGAGAAGCAAGAGAGTCGAAAGATGGAAGGAGTACTTCAACGAGTTGCTAAATGTAAGGAGTGAAGTGCCAGCAAACATAGTTGGATGGGGTATGGGAGGGAGAAGAAAAGAAAGTAGTGGAGGAGGAGGTGGGGATCAGGAGGTCAGAAGTGTGGGAAACCATGATAATAGTGAAGTTGGGGAAAGCACCAGGAACATATGGAGTGTGTGGGGAAATGTTGAGGTATGGTGGTGAGATAGTGGTCGAATGGGTGTGGAAAATGTGCAAACTAGCATGGGAGAAGGGGAGTGCACCTGATGACTGGAAGACAGGCATAATAGTCCCCTTATAGAAGGGTAAAGGGGAAAAAGGAGTGTGTGGTAACCACCGAGGAATATGTCTGCTAAGCGTAGTAGGGAAGGTGTGCAGTAGGGTAGTGATTGAGAGAGTGAGAGCGAGAACGGAGAAATGGATAGGTGACGAGCAGGGCGGTTTTAGGAAGGGAAGAGGATGTGTAGATCAGATTTTTACCCTGAATTGTGTTGTGGAGAAATATCTTGAGAAGCAACAAAAGGTGTATGTTGGCTTTATGGACTTGGAGAAAGCCTATGACAGAGTGGATAGAGAAGGCACGTGGAAAGTACTTAGAATATACGGAGTAGATGGCAAGTTTCTAAAAGCAGTGAAGAGCATGCATGAGGGGGCAAAGGTGGCAGTACATGTGGAGAATGAGCAGAGCGAGTTCTTTGTCCTGAATATTGGGTTGAAACAGGGGTGTGTGATGTCCCCGTGGTTGTTTACTGTATATAAGGATGGAGTCATGAAAGAAATACAAGGAAGAGCAGTGGATGTTGGTGTATCGCTGATAAGGGCGGGAAAAAGAGTTGAAAATACCTGTACTGCTGTTTGCTGATGATTCAGTTCTGATGAGCGATATTGAATGGGAGTTGCAGGGTCTGGTAAATATGTTTGGAACAGTGTGCGAAAAACAGAATCTGAAGGTAAATGCGGGGAAGAGTAAGGTTATGGTTTTCGAAAGGGGAGGAGCCACAGAGTGTGAGGTGAAGTTGAACGGTCAGCCTATGGAGATTGTCAGCTCATTTAAGTATCTGGGCAGTGTGTTGAGTAAAGATGGGACTATGGATGAAGAAATGCGGGAGAGGGTGCAACAGGGGAAGAGGGTTGTAGAAACGCTGAAAGCAGTAGCAAGAAATAGGGTGGTCAGTATGACAGTGAAGAAGTCCTTGCATGACAGTGTGGTAATCCCGACACTGAATTACGGAAGCGAAGCATGGACGTTGGTTGAGAAACTCAGACCAAGAGTGAGATGGGTGGAAATGAGTTACTTGAGAAGTGCGTGCGAAGTTACATGGAGGGGGAAGTAAGAAGGAAGTGTGGTGTGGAGGTAGATGTGCTGGTAAGTGTGAAAAGGAACACCTTGAGATGTTTCGGCCATATGGAACGTATGGGAAGCGAGATATAAGCTTGTGATATAAGTTTCTTCAGTTGATAACGTTTTCATTAGGTATTGTAAAACGATAAATCCTCTTCTTTTGTTATCATTGGGCGCTGATAGACTACAACATTATTGTCTATATCCTTGTTGTTTATGTCAACACATTCAAGTTGAGAGAGAGAGATACCACAAACTATGAACAAACATTATCAAGAAAAACTAAGTGTGGGTCATGTCAGAGGAGAGACAACAGGGTAACAATGATGTATCAACAATGATGACTGGCAGGTGGTAGTTCAACCCTTTGTTGTCACATACTAGAGAACAGGGTAACTCTGTATCAAAAATGATGACTGGCAAGTGGCACTTCAAACCTTTTTTGTCACTTACTCTACTAGCACTTTTTCTGGCAATTTTCGATGAGCCATCGGAGGAGTCTTCCTCCTATTATTTTGAGGCTTTTTCTCATCGGAACCGGAAACTAGATTCAAGGAAGAGTATGTTATGTGGGTACATTTTGATGTAACTGAACTTTTATAGCTACCAGACTACAATTTCTCAAAACAAATGACGGATAAAGCGCTCTTAGTACAGATTATAGTCTATATTCTGTTTCTATTTCAACTAGTTCCTCGATACTACCGAAATGTGTATTATATTAATTATGAGTGAAGTCAAAATGGTGAGGACCAATCAGCAATCAGCATTTGCCCAAGACAATTCTAGAAAAGGGTGTCAAGAATAATCACCAAAACCTCAACTTCTAACTCGCTCTCATTTACCTCCCGCACCATATATCCCGGCAAAAAGCATCCCTATACACTGGCTGGGGCATGACACAAAATATTAATTGATAAGGGCTCTACTTGTTTATCAGTGAGGCCTTCAATGTGCCCCAAATTACTTGTATCCGTCTCTAGTACTTAGTTGCTAGTGTTTGTGTGTGAGGTGTTTGTGTGTATGGCATCTAGCTACGTGATCACGAGTCAGAGCGGGTGGTGATGGATGGGATAAAATTCCAAATGAAGCCACTACTTTTAAGCTCCTCGGTGATCTAGTGGTTTAGGTGCTGGCATGCTGCACTACTTGCCTGGGTTCGAACCCTGGCTGGGGCATGACACAAAATATTAATGTGCATTTCCCTGGTGCTATTTGAGTGAAATTTAGCATGAAGAGGGGAAGCGAGAAAAGCTGCAGCAAGGCTATCTGTTCACTCACCCAACTGGCTTGACAAATCAGCGAGCCGCCTGGCGTTAGGCGAAACCCAGGTATCTAAGACAACTTCCAGCAGCCCCTTCTCTGTATCCTCCTACTTTCTTTATCCTAGTTTCAAAGCCAAAGGCGGATGTTGTGCATATGTGCACAATAAACTCACTTGCTCTTGTGTTCCCGATTTCGACTCCTCTGAATTCTCAACTTTATGGCTATAACTATCCTGTCATTCTCATACTAAATATTTCTGTGCTGTCTATCTTTCCCCTAACTCTAGCGACTTTCCCAAATTCTTTGACTATTTATACTCTAAAGTGGAACACATTTTATCCATCTCTCCCTTCTCTGAAATCTCCATCTTAGGAGATTTCAAAGTTCACCACCACCAATGGCTCTCACACTACTGACCAACCTGGTGAACAAGCCTACGTCTTTTCTATCCTAAATGACCTAGAGCAGTTAGTTCAGCAACACAACCGTATCCCGGATCGCTTCGGAGATCGGCCCAACATTATTGACTTATTTCTGACTTGTAACCCTTCTTCTTATACTGTCAATCGTTTCTCTCCTTTGGGTTCCTCCGACCATAAACTTATCTCAGTCACCTGTCCTATATCATCAGTACGGCCATCC
This sequence comes from Paralithodes platypus, assembly GCA_032716605.1. Taxonomy (NCBI): domain Eukaryota; kingdom Metazoa; phylum Arthropoda; class Malacostraca; order Decapoda; family Lithodidae; genus Paralithodes; species Paralithodes platypus. The sequence continues at coordinate 11,010,084 of CM064558.1, forward strand.
GATCCTCCCAGCCGGCGGCGCTTGTTTCACTTTGGCGCTGCCGAATGGGAGGCTCTCCAGCAGTACTTCTTTGATTTCCCATGGAATGACTTCTGCTTCCTTGGCCAAGGACCCTCAGAGAGTGCTGAACGCATTATCGAGGGCATGGAAGCGTACATTCCATTTTCTTTCTCTCAGTCTAATGCAAAAAAATCTTGGTTTACTCACACTTGTTCTACTGCTGTCCACAACAAGGAGGAATCATTCAAACGGTACCGACACCTTAAATATCAAGAATCTCATTCTTCCTATGTCTCTGCCCAGAATCAAGCCAAATCTGTTCTTCGACTTGCCAAGCACTCTTTCATCAATAATAAATGCACTGAACTATCCAACTCTAGCTCTTCCCAAGCTTTCTGGCATCTAGCCAAATACCTCTCCAACAATTTTTCTTCCCCGTCTTTCCCTCCCCTTTTCCATGCTGATGGCACAACCATCACTTCTTCCTCTGATATAGCTGAACTCTTCGCTCAAACCTTTGCTAGAAACTCCACCTTGGATGATTCCGGTGCTATTCCTCCCTCTCCACCTGCCTCTCTCCTACTTATGCCTAATATCCTAATCTCTTCTAAAGATGTACTTTCTACCCTCTCTGGGCTTAATACTAAGAAGGCGTACGGTCCGGACGGTGTTCCTCCTGTTGTACTAAAAAACTGTGCATCCTTGCTGACCCCCTGCCTAGGCAAACTCTTTCGTCTTTGTCTCTCCTTTAACGTCTTCCCTTCTTGCTGGAAGTTTGCTCTCATTCAACCTGTCCCAAAGAAGGGTGACTGCTCTCAACCCTCCAATTATCGTCCAATTGCTCCCATCTCTTGTATATCTAAAGTTTTTGAAACTATTCTTACTTCCAAATTTCTTAAGAATTTCTCTTCTTATAATCTGATCTCAGATCGCCAGTATGGCTTCCTTAAAGGTCACTCTACTGGTGATCTTCTTTCATATCTTACTAACTCTTGGTCATCCAGCTTTCGGGACTTCGGTGAGACTTTTTATGTTGCACTAGACATATCGAAGGCCTTCGATAGAGTATGGCACAAATCTTTAATTTCCAAACTACACTCCTTCGGTTTCTATCCCTCCATCTGTGCCTTTGTCTCTAATTTCCTTTCTGGCCATTCCCTAGCTGCGGTTGTGGACGGCCATCGCTCACTTCCTCATCCTATCAACTCCGGTGTTCCTCAGGATTCTGTCCTATCTCCTATTCTCTTTCTAATTTTCATAAATGATCTTCTCAACTGTACATCCAGTCCCATCCATTCATATGCAGACGACTCTACCTTGCACTACTCAATTAGTTTTCCAGAACGCCCCAGCCAGCAGTCCCTCAAAAACAAAAGTAATGAAGCCATAAAACACTTATCTTCTGATCTAGCTACTATTTCCAATTGGGGTAGAGAAAACCTTGTTGCATTTAATGCTTCCAAGACCCTATTTATCCTTCTTACTACCCGCCAGGAACCTCCAGAGGGCTATCCCTTATTCTTCAACAATACAAAAATCAATCCTTCATCTTCTCTCAATATTCTCGGTGTCTCAAGAACGCCTCAAGGGGTTCTTTACCCCTGCACAGCTTCTTGTTCTATACAGGGGCATAGTGCGTCCTTGTATTGAGTATTGTTCACATGAGTGGGGAGGATCCTCTCACACCGCACTCCTAGACAAAGTAGAAAGGAAAGACTTTCGTATCATTAACTCCCGTCCACTCACCAACTCTCTGCATTCTCTCTCTCTTCGCCGCAATGTTGCATCTCTCTCGCTATTCTATCCCTACTACAATAATCAGTGTTCTTCGGAGCTTTCCCAGTGTATATAACCCCTTGCAATGGCAAGAAGAGGAATTCCAGGTGCAAGAAATGTTGGACTTGTGAATAGCCACACCTTCAGTCAGCCCATGGTCGTCCTCCTGGTAAAGAAAAAGGACGGGTCCACAAGATTCTGCGTGGACTATCGTCGCCTTAACGACGCCACGATAAAGGACGCCACGCCCTTACCCAGGAAAGACGACTCCCTCGACTCCTTACATGGCTCCAGATGGTTTGCCACCCTGGACCTGCAGGCTGGATATTGGCAGGTGCCAATCCAGAAAGAACACCAGCAGAAGACTGTATTCTCGACCAGTGGGGGAAACCTGTACGAATTTAACATACTCACCTTAGGTCTCTGCAACGGGCCTGCCACCTTTTCACGCCTGATGAAGTCCGTCTTCAAAGGTGTCACCTGGGAGATCTGCCTGGCGTACCTGGACGACATGATCGTATACGGCAGGACATGAGAGAAACACCTGCAAAGACTACGGCAGATGCTGGAACGGATATGAGCAGCCGGACTCAAGCTAGAGCTCACGAAATGTTCGGTAGCTGTGTCGGGTTCCTTGGTCATGTTATCTCAGCCGAGGGCATCTCACCCGACCCTAAGAAACTCTCTGCCATCGCAGCACAAACACCCTCACGCTTTGTCAAGGGCGTCCGTTCTTTCCTGGGACTCGCCACATACTACCGGAGATTTGTGAAGAATTTTGCAGCCATTGCACGCCCTCTTCACGAACTCCCCAAGAAGGAAAGCCTTTCGAATGGACCAAGGAAAGGGACCAAGCTTTCAATGCACTCAAACAACACCTCATCCAAGCCCCTACAGTAGCCTTTCCGGAATATACCCGGACGGGAACATATAATAGCCTGCGCCAGTGCTGAACGCTGCTCAACGAAACTATGCCGTCACCAAAAGAGAGTGCTTAGGCGTCATCTGGGCCCTAAATCACTTCCGGTCTTTTCTCATGGGAACCAAAGTCGACATAATTACTGATCATCAATCCCTTCAGTGGCTACGGCGATCAGAGACGACCGTGCCCTCCTCGTCCGCTGGCGGGAAACCATGGAGGAATTCGACATCGAGATCCACTACAGGACCGGGAAGTTGCATACTAACGCCGATGCCCTCTCCCACCTACCAGTCACAGGACCAGAAATAAATAGCCAAGTCACCCCATCACGAAAAACGCGACCAGATCAGTCCAAAGAAAACGACACCCCCTCTCTCTTAATATCATGATTGACTATGATAAAACCCAAGTGGATCCAAAAAGACATCTTCTATCACTTACATCGGATAGGCGATCAACTCTACAATGATTCTGGCCACATAGCTGTCGACCCACACACCGCACAAGACATTTTCCGCATCACAGACGAGGGAAAAGGAATCCACCTGGGACAAACTAAGATGCTACAGATGTTTCAACAAGTATATTGGACCACCAACCTTTCCACCATAGCCAAAAGAGTCGCTGAAGCTTTCAGGCCCTAAGGCATGGGCAAGGACAGGACCAGAACCCAAGGACCAGTAGGCAAATTAACCGCCATACAGCCATGGCAGATGCTGTCCCTGGACATGATGGGCCCCTTTACCTCCAAACAGGGCAAAAGATTCGTCGTGACTTTTGTCGACGTATACTCCCGCTTTGTAATCGCCTGCTCTGTAAAAGAACACAGCGCCTGTATACAGTAGCAGTGTTAGGATCTGTTAGCCAGATATATTGTAGTTAAATGTACGAATATGGTGATTCCATAAGACTTTTTGAGAGTTGTTCTTAGCTAGTATAATCGGGAGCGAATGGTTCAATCATCAACTACCGACATAGGACCAGGTATATCAACGAGCAGATATATCTGACTCCAAGAAAAGATTAGGTCATTACAGTAAAAATACCTGCAATATATGCGGGTTTGTAATTAGGGTTGTGTTTAGTCTAAATTAGCTTGAGCAATAGTCAGGAGAAAGATATAAAGACCTGACCATTTGGAAATTATTCTGTTAACAAAGTATAAGTTTCTGATCAACTGTCGGATTATTTCTACCCTATTAGTATAAGCAATTAATAAATATATACTGCAATGAGGATTTGTCCTTTTGTTTAATCATAAAGTAGACAAACTTAACCTAATATGGATGCTAATGTCAGCTTCTTGTTGGATATTGGTTGATTCGTATGATTGATCGCCTGAGAAGGGGCATTGTGATCATCCAAAATCAGTCCAAACACCCAAAGAGTACAAAGGAGTACAAAGGAAATCAAGCAACAACAGATCTAGTGACCCTTCTAGGCTGCTTGTCCTCCAACACACTGAGGATCAAGTGTCCAAACAGTGGTTTAGAGTGGGTAAGGGAACATTGGAAAGGGAACTACTGCCCTGGAACTAATGTCCGTGTCAGGATTAGGAAGTTAGTAGGGGACAGATGGGTTAGTAACTGAGGGGAGGATAAAATAAAGTTTTTCATTTACGAACGCAGTCAGTCGCGGGTTTGATGCGAGATATTTGTCTAGGCGAAGTTTAAATGAATCAACGGTGCTGCAGTCTATAACATCTCAGGGAAGCCTATTCCATAAGTTGACAACTCGATTGAAGAAGAAATTTTTAGCTTCGTGTGAGTTAAAAGATTTGCCAATAATTTTGCACCCGTTTCCCCCGCGTGTAATTAGATTGGTTGATAGTAAAGTACTTACTACAGTTCATATTGTCGATGCCTTTGATGATTTTGAACTCTTGAATTAAGTCGCCTCTTAATCTGCGCTGGGTTAAAGGAAATAGATTTAATTATCTAAGACGCTCCTCATATGGTTTGTTCTTTAGGCTAGGTATCATTTTGGTAACTCTACGTTGAACTCGTTCTAGCTTGTCTATATCTTTTTGGTAATAAGGGCACCAGGATTGAACGCAGTATTCCAGAAGTGGGCGGACTAAGGAATTGTAAAGGGTTAGGATAACGTCTTTGAATTTATGCTCAAATGACCTGCCTATAAAGCCAATTATTTTGTTTGCCTTCTTAACAACTTCTGAACATTGTTGACTCGGTTTTAGGTTACTCGATATTGTTACTCCCAGATCGGTTTCTCTGTTTACATTCTTAAGCTGAGTGCCATTCATCAAATAGTTTGCTTTCTCATTTTGGTATCCGATATGTAGTACTTTACATTTATCCGCATTGAAACTCATTTGCCAAATTTGGGCCCAACATGACAACTTATCTAGATTGTGTTGCATATCGTCAACTTGTTCTTTTGAGAGTACGCTATTTGCAATTTTTGTATCGTCAGCAAATTTTGAGATTGTACAGGTGAGACCCTCATCTATGTCGTTGATGTAAATTAGAAAGAGAATTGGTCTTAGTACCGATCCCTGGGGTACCCCGCTACTTACATTGGTCCATTTAGATGCCTTACCGTTTATGACTACTCTTTGCTTTCTGTCGCTGAGCCAATTTTCAATCTATTTCAACACACCGTCTTGTATTCCATGCGCTTTTAGTTTTAGCAGTAAACGTTTGTGGGGAACTTTGTCAAAGGCCTTTTGAAAATCAAGGTATATAATATCTACAGCTTTACTCTCATCGTAGAGGTTGAGGATATCGTGGAAGAAGTCAAAGAGGTTTGTTAAACAGGAACGTTTTTTACGAAAGCCATGTTGAGTATTTTTAAGTATGTTATTTTCCTCTAAGTGATTTACGAGTCTGTCTCTTATGAGTGTTTCTAGAATTTTACATACAACTGAGGTTAAGCTAATTGGACGATAGTTACTGGTTAGGGATTTGCTGCCTTTTTTTAATATCGGTGTTACGTTGGCTAGCTTCCACTGATCAGGCATAGTTCCAGACTGCAATGATTTATTGAATAGCAATGTCAGTGGTTTAGAGAGCTCATCCTTAGCTTCCTTTAGGACTCTAGGCGAGATTGTATCAGGTCCAGGAGTTTTATTTACCTTGAGTTTATCTAAACAATTCAATACTTCTCTCTCTGTAACGGTGATATTGCTTAGAACATCTGAATTATCAATCTGAATCGGCGATGGTGTAGGGATATCACTGTGGTCTTCCGTTGTAAAAATTGATGCAAAGAAGGTATTGAGGGCATTACTCATCTGTACTTCGTCTTTGGTGTATTCTCCATTTTCATCGACTAACGGTCCAACAGTTGAAGTAACTACTTTTTTCTTTCTGATATAACTATAGAATTCTTTCGGGTTTGTTTTACTTTGATTCGCAACATGTAACTCTAGTGTCTTTTTACTTTGCTTAATTCACTTTTTGGCTTTGCGTCGTAGCTCTACAAATTTCACCCGTTCTTCGTCATTTTGTAAGGATTTTAATCTATCATTAGCAAACTTTTTAGCAAGCAGGCAGTTTGAAATATCTTTATTCCACCATTTGGGCTTATTATTATGGCCTGTACGCCATACCTCACTGTTTCTGTGGGTTGCTCTTAAATGGGCTCGGGGAGGTTTGATTTTCCTGGACCCCCTTCTTTAAGATTTTCGCCCCTATAGTTTGGCGATTTTAAGACCCTTCACCCCATGTCTTTGTCAATTTTAAGAAGTTTCATTCCATTTAGGTGTCGATCTTTCCCTGGCGAGGGATAGGGACCCTGATATTTTGGAGGAAGTGGCCTTCAGCCGGGACATTTCCTACCGAAAATGTACACATTTATCTAAAAGGGAGGTCGTGGGGATGCATTTTTAAGTTTGATGGAGTTCTAGGGAGGAAACTAAAGGAACTACTGAATAGATAAATACATGAACAAATAGTATACAAATCTCCCCTTAAGCAAATGTATCTTTTGGGTTGCCTCACTAATACCTGTACCTACATTTTCAAGTAATTTATCATATGGATGTGACGCATGACTATGTTGGCGGTGACCGCTTCAATATGCATTACATATTTTATTTTGTATACAGCAGGACATTAGTTCATCTCTCCGATGGTTGCACCCATTTAACCAGTCGAAAAAGGAAAAAAAAAAAACGCCCAAAAAGTAACTTTGTGTAAAACCCAGGCCCAGCCACTTTTGGCAATATGTATATTTGTGTTTAAATCATAGAAAATGCTTATATAATAAACACAACATGCATAGGAGTACTCACTGTGCCCATTTAGGTGAAAGAAAGGGAGGGTGCCCACCTTGGGCATTTAAATGTCTGTCGCAGCTTCCAAACTCATACCCAGCAGGCGAAACGTTGCCACGTCTACATCATAGACGGAGGCGGTGATGTGACTTGACCTGAGAGTTTAAAGAAACAGGAGGGAGTTATACACTAGTTTACAATTATAACGTGGCATCATCGTGTTAACAAACTCTACTCGATTTAGTTTAAGCTGGCAGAAATATTAATCTCATAGCAATTGATTTATCGACACATAATGGACAAATGTGAAACTGCTATGTCTTTGCATCTTTTTATAGACGATATTCACAAGGAACTCCATATTTAGCAATAAAAACTGTATAATCGCTAAGTAATTATTATGGGATAAGTCAGACTATACACTGGTTTTATACCCAACGCCTTCTATCCTCTTCTTCCTCCTTCTCTCTTATGTTTCCCTGTTCTCCTATTCCTCTTCCACTTCCTCTGTTCTGTTCCCTTGTTCTCCTCCTCATCCTCCACCACCTCTCTTCTACTCCCTTGTTCTCCTCCTCATCCTCCACCACCTCTCTTCTACTCCCTTGTTCTCCTCTCTTCTACTCCCTTGTTCTCCTCCTCATCCTCCACCACCTCTCTTCTACTCCCTTGTTCTCCTCCTCCTCCACCACCACCTCTCTTCTACTCCCTTACACCTCTGTTCTACTCCCTTGTTCTCCTCATCCTCCACCACCTCTGTTCTACTCCCTTGTTCTCCTCCTCCTCCACCACCACCTCTGTTCTACTCCCTTGTTCTCCTCCTCCTCCACCACCACCTCTGTTCTACTCCCTTGTTCTCCTCCTCCTCCACCACCACCTCTCTCCTGCTCCTTTGATCTCATCCACTTCTATTCTCAACTCTTTCTGACAATAATCCCCCCTTTTTGTTTTCATCAATGTCATTTGTGGAGAGAAATAAGCCAACCTATTTGCTGTAGACATGTATGTATGTATATACTTTACGGTCTTTATGTTATTTGCTGTAGACATGTATGTATGTATATACTTTACGGTCTTTATGTTATTTGCTGTAGACATGTATGCTTTACGGTCTTTATGTTTTTTGCTGTAGACATGTATGTATGTATATTCTTTACGGTCTTTATGTTATTTGCTGTAGACATGTATGTATGTATATACTTTACGGTCTTTATGTTATTTGCTGTAGACATGTATGTATGTATATACTTTACGGTCTTTATGTTATTTGCTGTAGACATGTATGTATGTATATACTTTACGGTCTTTATGTTATTTGCTGTAGACATGTATGTATGTATATACTTTACGGTCTTTATGTTATTTGCTGTAGACATGTATGTATGTATATACTTTACGGTCTTTATGTTATTTGCTGTAGACATGTATGTATGTATATACTTTACGGTCTTTATGTTATTTGCTGTAGACATGTATGTATGTATATACTTTACGGTCTTTATGTTATTTGCTGTAGACATGTATGTATGTATATACTTTACGGTCTTTATGTTATTTGCTGTAGACATGTATGTATGTATATACTTTACGGTCTTTATGTTATTTGCTGTAGACATGTATGTATGTATATACTTTACGGTCTTTATGTTATTTGCTGTAGACATGTATGTATGTATATACTTTACGGTCTTTATGTTATTTGCTGTAGACATGTATGTATGTATATACTTTACGGTCTTTATGTTATTTGCTGTAGACATGTATGTATGTATATACTTTACGGTCTTTATGTTATTTGCTGTAGACATGTATGTATGTATATACTTTACGGTCTTTATGTTATTTGCTGTAGACATGTAATGTATACTTTACGGTCTTTATGTTATTTGCTGTAGACATGTATGTATGTATATACTTTACGGTCTTTATGTTATTTGCTGTAGACATGTATGTATGTATATACTTTACGGTCTTTATGTTATTTGCTGTAGACATGTATGTATGTATATACTTTACGGTCTTTATGTTATTTGCTGTAGACATGTATGTATGTATATACTTTACGGTCTTTATGTTATTTGCTGTAGACATGTATGTATGTATATACTTTACGGTCTTTATGTTATTTGCTGTAGACATGTATGTATGTATATACTTTACGGTCTTTATGTTATTTGCTGTAGACATGTATGTATGTATATACTTTACGGTCTTTATGTTATTTGCTGTAGACATGTATGTATGTATATACTTTACGGTCTTTATGTTATTTGCTGTAGACATGTATGTATGTATATACTTTACGGTCTTTATGTTATTTGCTGTAGACATGTATGTATGTATATACTTTACGGTCTTTATGTTATTTGCTGTAGACATGTATGTATGTATATACTTTACGGTCTTTATGTTATTTGCTGTAGACATGTATGTATGTATATACTTTACGGTCTTTATGTTATTTGCTGTAGACATGTATGTATGTATATACTTTACGGTCTTTATGTTATTTGCTGTAGACATGTATGTATGTATATACTTTACGGTCTTTATGTTATTTGCTGTAGACATGTATGTATGTATATACTTTACGGTCTTTATGTTATTTGCTGTAGACATGTATGTATGTATATACTTTACGGTCTTTATGTTATTTGCTGTAGACATGTATGTATGTATATACTTTACGGTCTTTATGTTATTTGCTGTAGACATGTATGTATGTATATACTTTACGGTCTTTATGTTATTTGCTGTAGACATGTATGTATGTATATACTTTACGGTCTTTATGTTATTTGCTGTAGACATGTATGTATGTATATACTTTACGGTCTTTATGTTATTTGCTGTAGACATGTATGTATGTATATACTTTACGGTCTTTATGTTATTTGCTGTAGACATGTATGTATGTATATACTTTACGGTCTTTATGTTATTTGCTGTAGACATGTATGTATGTATATACTTTACGGTCTTTATGTTATTTGCTGTAGACATGTATGTATGTATATACTTTACGGTCTTTATGTTATTTGCTGTAGACATGTATGTATGTATATACTTTACGGTCTTTATGTTATTTGCTGTAGACATGTATGTATGTATATACTTTACGGTCTTTATGTTATTTGCTGTAGACATGTATGTATGTATATACTTTACGGTCTTTATGTTATTTGCTGTAGACATGTATGTATGTATATACTTTACGGTCTTTATGTTATTTGCTGTAGACATGTATGTATGTATATACTTTACGGTCTTTATGTTATTTGCTGTAGACATGTATGTATGTATATACTTTACGGTCTTTATGTTATTTGCTGTAGACATGTATGTATGTATATACTTTACGGTCTTTATGTTATTTGCTGTAGACATGTATGTATGTATATACTTTACGGTCTTTATGTTATTTGCTGTAGACATGTATGTATGTATATACTTTACGGTCTTTATGTTATTTGCTGTAGACATGTATGTATGTATATACTTTACGGTCTTTATGTTATTTGCTGTAGACATGTATGTATGTATATACTTTACGGTCTTTATGTTATTTGCTGTAGACATGTATGTATGTATATACTTTACGGTCTTTATGTTATTTGCTGTAGACATGTATGTATGTATATACTTTACGGTCTTTATGTTATTTGCTGTAGACATGTATGTATGTATATACTTTACGGTCTTTATGTTATTTGCTGTAGACATGTATGTATGTATATACTTTACGGTCTTTATGTTATTTGCTGTAGACATGTATGTATGTATATACTTTACGGTCTTTATGTTATTTGCTGTAGACATGTATGTATGTATATACTTTACGGTCTTTATGTTATTTGCTGTAGACATGTATGTATGTATATACTTTACGGTCTTTATGTTATTTGTATAATCCGAGTTACAGTCCTTTCATTATGGGTAGGCCGGAAATCTTGAGCACTAACCTCTATAATTAAACAATGGCTGGAGTAATCAAACTAACATTCATACTATTTGGGAAGAGTCAGACAGGGAATAGGTGTGGTAAAATACCGCCCATTTGGAGTTACAGAGGTTAGGGGTCACTAGTTCTGGCCTACCGGCTCGGTACGGTAGTGGAGAATAACTCGGGCTCCCATCCCAGGTGACCCGAGTTCAATCCCATGCTCAGGCATGAAGGCTTTTCGCATACACTGGTAGCCGGTACCGTTTCCCTTGATTAAGTAAATGGGTAATAGTGACTGGTAATAAACTTTGGTCGAGCGCTATTGAATGTCGGAGCTTGGGCTCCGGATATATTCCGGGCTTGGAATATAAGTAATATATATATATATATAAGTAACCTGTACATTTATTATTATTACCGGTACCTAATGTTAATGAACTGGAGTTATATATAATTCACGTCGAAGAAATGCCGAGCTAAAGTCTCTCTCTCTAAATGTCATACAAATAACCATTACAATGTTCGACGGATATTACTTTTGACCGTACTGATGTTATGGTATAGTTTTGTATTTACCAGCTGTCCACGAGGTCATTTGTGCTTTATCAACGAGTTTCAGGCTATAAGGAAGTTGAAGCCGTAAACATTTATATTAAATGACAATGCATTAATAATGAAGGTTTCTGATGGATAGCGAATATGTTGAATTTGACTTTACATGTCTATAAATGTACTACAACTGTATCATAGCTGGTAATTCTGCTAATTATCCTTGTGTAATAACGGTGAGAATAACCCAGAGAGTGATACAGTATACAGGACGGAGGGAGCCAACAATAACACTATTACAAACATGTATAGTGATACAGTATACAGGACGGAGGGAGCCAACAATAACACTATTACAAACATGTATAGTGATACAGTATACAGGACGGAGGGAGCCAACAATAACACTATTACAAACATGTATAGTGATACAGTATACAGGACGGAGGGAGCCAACAATAACACTATTACAAACATGTATAGTGATACAGTATACAGGACGGAGGGAGCCAACAATAACACTATTACAAACATGTATAGTGATACAGTATACAGGACGGAGGGAGCCAACAATAACACTATTACAAACATGTATACCCCGTTCATTATAGCTAGGCCACCTCGATTGTTTTCTTTCTCTCCCTCTCTTTGGATGTTATCCTTTCGGCCGCATTTAGCCTACTGTTTTAATACGTTCACCCCCATCCAGGTGTCAATATTTTCCAGACGAGCGGTAGCGAGCCAGCATAAAGATATTTTTGTTTTGACAGCTAGCTAAATGTGTACATTTTTCGATAGAAAAATTTCTCCGGCGAAGCCGGATTTCTCCATACAATGCTGGCTCGATATTGCTCGCCAGGAAGAAATCGACACCTGGATGGGGATAAACGTCTTAAAACAGTTGGCTGAATTGGGCAGAATGGATACAAGCCAGGTAAAGAGAGAAACGGATAGAAAGATAAAAACAACCGATGACCCCCCGTATAGGTAGGCCAAAAATCATGACCACTTATCTCTGGGCCGCTTTTCTGGACGCCCTTCTCCACCCCATTTCTTCGTCAAAATTTAGACCTGTCGTGCTATTTAGGTGTCATGTTTTTCCTTGGCGAACGATACTGAGCCTGTAATGTTGGAAGCATCGGCCTTCGGCCGGAAATTTTTTCTACCGAAAAATGAACAAATTAATCTAGAAAGGGAATCTGATGGATATTTTTTTTTTTTATTTGATGGAGGTCTAGGGAGAAAACTAGAAAAATAATGAATAAATGCAAAAATCGTACAAAAAGTGAACCATCCCCCCTGAATACTTATTAGACAATAGAAATCGAACGTCGTCCAGTTTCTGCATAAATACCTAATTGGATACTAATCGTAAATTCATAACTCAAATTTTGATCATACGAACACATTATTCGAAATTAATGGTAGTTAGTAAACTAATTGACAGTGGTGGCTAACATGTATTTATCTGCTACGCAAAGTGCTGGCGCCTATTTCATTCAAATTATTTTTGTTTTAATTTTCATTTGAACCACCACAGGATGGGATTCGCTTTTTCAGGGTAACTTTAGATCATATATAAAATAATAATTCGTTTTTGGAATTAAATATACCATATAATAGACACATTGTTTTGCATAATCATATTCAAGTAATTTAAATTATATATATTTGTTGGAACCTGGCTTTTAATTAAACACAAACAAATAATCAAACTCCCTGTATTGTCCCTTAAGCTTTGTTCTCTCCTCGGCTCTCTGTAAAGCTCTTTGTTGCACCCGGCGCTCCCTGCAACACCTACAATGTCTCCACTTTTACCCTGTACCTTTTATTCGGCTGTCTCGATATTTTTCCTTCCAATTCCGTCCAATCTTTACTGGAAGTAGTTTTATATTATTTTTGAAGTATAAAGGAATCTCTCTATTGGTGATCGTGAGTGTGTGTGTTCTTAAAACGGACACACGCATTCATACCCAGTACATACGTACACACACACACACACACACACATATACTGTATATATATGTATATATGAATTTACACTTTCTCCCCCACAATGCAGAACTTCTGCTTATCAGAATTAATTTATCCCCAGAGCTACTACTCTTTGGAATTCACTTCCCTCGAATTACATTCCACAAACTTACAATCTACAAATGTTTAAATCCAGTTATTACAAACATTTTATGAATGGAGGATGCCTTTAGGCACATGGACCTTTTTGTTTTATCTGTGTTTTTCCTTCCTCCGTTTATTGTCTCTTTAAAAAAAAAAAAAAAAAAAAAAAACGTATATATATACTGTATAGTCTAGAGCCAGGTCAGGATAATGACTAAATCTTTCCACTTCATGTTTTATATTAACTATTTTTTTTCGTTGTAAAGATAAGATCACCAAGCTTCTGTGTCCGAACATCCTTTATTCTTTTGCGTGTTCTAGCGGTAAAGCTGAATACATTGGGATCTCCATAAGGAATCTCAAGATTCGCGTGTTTGAACATAGAGGCGTGTCCCATTATTACTGAAGTCAATATTATCATTAATACTGACATTACCGTTATTGTTCTGTCAATGAAATTATATTTTATTAGGGACCGTGCACTGCATTTGGAGAACACAACATATTGCAATACTTGTTTTAGTTCCAGAGTTACACATATATAAATGTTCCCCAATGTTTGAAGGTGTTGTTCTCTTTCTATTGTTTGAATAACGGCAGGTGGTACCTTATAATTCTCAACTCCTTATATGCATTTGGTATTACATATATAAGCTTTATAGTTCATGCCTATATACAGTATATACTAATATTTGTTGTCAATATACTCTATAACTATTACTACTTATACTAGTTATCTTATTATACTAATACATCAATACATTACTACTGTATTAACAAGAAGTTTGGGTTTAATATATAGGATTGAGCGTAACATCAATACATTACTACTGTATTAACAAGAAGTTTGGGTTTAATATATAGGATTGAGCGTAACATCAATACATTACTACTGTATTAACAAGAAGTTTGGGTTTAATATATAGGATTGAGCGTAACATCAATACATTACTACTGTATTAACAAGAAGTTTGGGTTTAATATATAGGATTGAGCGTAACATTTCTGATTAACCTGTAGTTTGGCTGTGTGTATTCATAACGTGACTCTATGATCAAATATTATGGTTGTTACTGTTGAAAAATGTGATGACCTTTCAATTTTACGACACACTTCTCTTATCAAACCATTGCAGGCATTGGATAAATATTTTGTAAGCTATGTACTTAAGGGGGGTTACCGTTTTTTGTTGTTTTATCTTTCTCTCCTTTTCTAAGAAGATATGTTAATAAACTGGGTTAAATCTACTACTAGTCTATCAGTAATCCTCATAATTATATAAATATTTATTGTTACCTCTTCTCTAAATAATTATTGGGTCTGATATATTATATATTCACCAAACAGAAAATAAAGATTATTATCAAATTAATGATTAATGCATATTAAATGCCTCTCCCAAAGGTATACAGAAGATCACCCCTGCTCCCTTGCTCGCTTAAATGATCTTTCATCTACGAGTTCCCTTTCACCTGCCCTCACTTGCCGTTTAAATAATGTATTGTTGATTTCAATATTATGTCGAAGTTACTGTATTATCATTCCAAATCAGCGCCAGACGGTTATATTGCATTAAGTTTTAAAAAAAATACTGCATAATTAGAACACGATTGTGTTTTTCCAATAGTAGAGCGATTAAAACATTCTGTCAGTAATTGGAAGCTGGCTTTCGTTCGCCAGAAAAAAATCTACACCTAAATGGCATGAAAGGTTTTAATATTGACAGGCATTTGTTTTTGTCTATGTGAGTGAGAGAGATAAAAGGCAGAACTGCCTGTAGCGAGTGCCTCCCCCAGAGTTGAAAGAGTGACATAGCCAAAATCAAGGGACATTCGAGCCAAAATGCCTGGACACACTTAGTTAGAAGCAACTCAAGTCATAGGAAGAGGGAAAGACTGATTCTGGGAGAGAGTTCCCGAGCTCAGCTATTGATTAGAAGAAAGACTGAGAATAATGTTTCACTCTTGGGTTGGAGAGTTCCACAGAGCAGGGGTGGGATTGTGTTGCAAGATGGGTACTACGTAGCCTACATAGAGGTGGTATACACTGGGAGAGCTCATAGGAACACTGGTTATTGTAGTAGCGATAGAATAGCGAGAGTTGCAACATTGTAGCGAAGAAAGAGAGATTGCAGAGAGTTGGTGAGTGGATGGGAGTTAATGATACAAAAGGCTTTCCTTTCTACTTTGTCTAGGAATGCGGTGTGAGAGGATCCTCCCCACACATGTGAACAATACTTAATACAAGGGCACACTGTGTCCCTGTACAGAGCAAGAAGCTGTGCAGGGTTAAAGAACTCCTTGAGGTAGTGGAGCACACCCAGCTTATGGGAGGCTGCCTTATCAAAGACTGGTAAAATGGTCCTTCCAAGTGAGAGCAGAAGAAAAAGAGACACCGAGAATATTGAGAGAAGATGAAGGATTGATTTTTGTATTGTTGATGTATAAGGGATAGTCCTCTGGGAGTTCCAGACGGGTAGTAAGATGGAGAAATTGGGGTTTGGAAGCATTAACCCTCTGGGACCGGCTACGCATTCTATAAATATTCCCCGAAACCCGGGGGTTTTGGCCGAAAAACTTCTACGCTAGGCTACCGTATCTTTGTTATTTTGACTGCTTCCGCATTCCCGCGCATCCCCAAGCGTAGATGTGTTCCGTACCTGTAGATTGGCGATGAGTAGAGCTCACTAAGTCAACTGGTTCAGTTGTGATGACGATTTCCGTGGAGAGAACTTTGTGGCGATATCAGCCATATCAGCCACTTTTCAATACTAAACATTAACACACAGGCACACAAGAACAAGCGACGCCTCTCCTTCTTGTGGTCGGAGATGCGTGGCATCGGTCCAACCGGCTGTTGTTCACATGCGTCGGACGGACAGCTTTCAAAACAAGCTTACAGGCTTTCAAGCTGCCGGTGCCTCAGAGCCCTTCCGTGTTCCTGGCCCTAGTTTATTATGGGTGCCTCAGAGCCCTACCGGGTCTGAGGGGGGCAACAAGGTTTTCTCTGTCTTAATTGGAAATGTTAGTTAGATCAGAAGATAAATTTTATATAGCTTCATTACCTATGTTCTAGAAGGATTGCTGGCTGGGGCGTTCTAGAAAACTAATTGAGTAGTGTAAGTTGTGTACATTAACCATCTACTTCTAGCTAATGTTGTTAATATTAATACGCTAAATATATTAAAGTTCAGCTTACACCGCTAAATTGAACATACGTTACAAAGAAGTACAAAAGGAAATCAAGCAACAACAGATTCAGCAACCCCTCAAGGCTGCTTGCCCTCCAAAACACTGATGGGCAAGTGTCCAAACAGTGGTTTAGAGTTGGGTAAGGGACAAAAAAACAAAAACTGTATTAATTTACAAATGCAGTCAGTCGTGGATTTAAGGCAAGGAGTTTGTCTAGGCGAAGTTTAAAAGAATCAACGGTGCTGCAATTTAACAACTCGATTGAAGAAGACATTCTTAAACGTGTGCGAGTTGACTGTTTCGGTCAAATGTACTTTCTATTTCGCGACATACTATCATATTACAAAGGTTGTGAAATACTACTGTAAATACATGAATACTGGAAAAGACTAACACCCATTATGATAATGCTGAACTTACTACTATGTATGTATGTATGTATGTATATGTATACAGTATACTCAAGCACATACGCTATAACTGGGGTGGCCGAATCCAGACAGAGACAACAGAAACAACATTTATATTTACAATTCTTAGTGATACCACTTTCACATTCCCTCACCCATTTCTCTGTCTCGTCTAGTAAGTGACTAGTCTAATATATATCTTCTTCTTTTTTCTTCTATATTCACACTACTCCCTCTCGGGCATAGGCTGAGAGCCTGTACATTCAACCTTACATTGAACGGCGAAGCCAGTGAGGTCTCGTTCCAGTCTAGGGAGTGAGATATGTGAAGCACTTTGGGATATAAAGAGTCCCCGATATCTTGCCTTCGCAAGATTGCACAGAGGTTGCCCCCCACGGCTCGAAGCAGCCACATCTCTGAACCTGCTTCACTCCAGTGCTTCACTGTCTCACCACCTAGACTTCGATCCTCACTCTCAGAACACCACCTATTGAACAATGAACTCACTAGGCATTGCCCCACTGTTGCATATGTTGATTATGAGATTATTTATACACTGCTATTTAACACTCGGACTGCGGGCCCTTTAATGACCTAACCTAGCTTATATATATATATCCAGTGGCAGTTTTCGTTGTTGTCTTGCTTTTGGTGAAAACTAGAAGTCTCTAGATCAAGGTGTTCAGTTTTTATGATAAAAATAACTAGGTTAGTAAGCAGGACAAAAAGCTAGAATTGAGTGTTTGCTCCCTACTTTCATTATTTACCGAGACTCATATCTATGCAAATAATTGGCCTAACCAAGATGTTATGCCTACCAGAGGTAGACATGGTCGTTGCCGTGCGATGGAAGAAGACTAGAATTCTCTACATTGTGTAGTTATTGTGCGAGGTGAAAAATAAGACGGCGAGTGAGGCGGGAATTCCGACCTTCGTCCGAATGTGGCGCCGTCTGCCAACCGCTGCTACGGTCTATTTATATTCATTCAACAATTTATTATTGATTATTGATTATGGATTATTTATTATGTATTATGTAATAATATTTATTATATTGATAATTGATTACTGATATATGTCACCATTGTAACCATTCCTAAGTCACTGTCATCTGCTTTCATGCATGGTTTGGGACACAGGTTCAGAAGGTACAAGCTTTTGTAACCTTGCTTACAAGCAGGAGTCAGCTTACTGGCTGTCTGTGTGTTCTTGTTTTTGTTGGTTATACGGACGACCTGCCAAGACAACAAAACTTTCTCTAGTGCAGTTTTAACCCGTACTCTACCGTAGGATACAGTAATAAAAGTCCCCTGCAGTCCCAAGCACTGTGGCCAAAATGGCAAGAGAGAACACCTTTCCACCTCAAGAGATGAGAGAAAACTGGCCCTCCCACCCTTCAGTGGGTCTTATATAAGCTGAGAAGTGTTGACATATCGAGAGCAGTGCTCAAACAGTCGTAGTACCAGGTACCGGCTTGTACATGCAGTTACAAGGAAAGTACATTACTGACAGCGATTCGCCGTCTCTGGGAGTGGGGAGTGACTTATCTACTGACGGCGATTCCGCTGTCGCTGATATTGGAGAGGTTAATTGGTTTTAAGCCTTAGATTAAACCGTACTCGCTTCAGAGGCCATCCAAGTCTCACAGTGGCAATAGCTAATGGCCTCCCGAGCACCCATCAGAATCTGGAGGGTTAACCCTCATGGTTAGCCCATGCAGGCAACAAAATATATATATTTTTAGAGGGAGGGGGGGGGGGGGGGGAAGGCGTTTCGGTGGGCTATGTGGCAATGCATTGATACTAGGTACAGCACAAATTTCATCTCAATAATATCTTCCCATTCATACATCGGGATTCGAACCCGGGACCATAGGATTACCAGTCCAGTGGCATAACCACTCCACCACACCTCCCCTAAATATATATATATATATATATATATATATATACAGTATACGGTATATAATTATATATATATATATATATATATATATACAGTATACGGTATATAATTATATATATATATATATATATATATATATATGTATTGTGACGCTTCTGCATAGTAGCCACGTGCGGGCATGCGCGCGCGTCGGCTGCCCAGCCGTTTAGAAACCGGCTGGCGGCAGCCGGCCGGCAGGCTTTTCCTTAGTATATATCATACGACAACGTAACTAATGTCTGGGATATTCTTATGTTGTTTCACAGCTTGAAGCTGCCCTTATTCTTATCCAACGCATCTTAGTATATTTTATTCTCGATAGTTGATTATTTCATTATAATATATAAGATGTAAGTCTAGTGAGGGCGGGAGGAGACGAGCGGGAGAGAGAGACCGGCTTGGGACATTGCTTCGCTTGCCAGCTTGGGACGAGCCTGAAAACGTTGCCATATGCATTTGATCGCAAAGTTAGGCTTAGTTTCGACTCACACACAGGGTAGAGGATTTTGACCCGGCAACTGTGTTGAGTGTTGCCAAGCATGGGATGTATTTTGCATGCCTAGGGTGGGGTCCAGACAGATTCAAGACTCAGAGCTCACCTCACTGTCGTACCCTTCGGACCCCCTTGATATCTATCCCTCTCAACCCCCCTTAGAAACTTTCTCTCTTACTTTGTATACCTTCCTTCCACTACTTCACCAATCTATTTAATTATCCCATCCCCTTGATAGACCTTATATCTATTATTGTATTAACGACGAGCTCTCAGATAACTAGATAGGATTTTGGGCCTTATGCAGAGATGTAATTGTTAATGAGACCTAGGAAGCTTTTTGTTGTCTCATATTTGGTGGTTTCATGCTTGCTAGTGTGTTCTTGTGTCAGGTTAGCAGGGGCTAGACCAGAGGGGAGGCTTTTTGCGATCCTTTAAGTAAAGTCTGCTGGTGCGAGTCCTGTGGACCCGCACGACTTTACTAGGATACCCGTGGGAGTCTGGGGCATTTTCTTGTCTGTGTCCCTGTGTGTCTAGTGTTGTGTTGTGTGAGGGCCCTTGCCTAGTCCACTCAGCACTGCGCTGGCACGTCTTGCTTTTGGTTTAGGGTCGCCAGGAGAGAGTCAGATACTTGGGATCTGAGTCTCTCAAGAGAGCACCCTTTCAATTAGAGTAATTTGGCGCACAGACTGGGAACGTCCCTAGGCTAGAGCAGGTGGCTCAGCCCGGGTATCCGAAGCCTATATCCTTCCGGCTAGACCTCTGCCACCTGGCAGATTAACAGCTAGTGGTTTATTATATCTGTATGCTTGTTATTGTGCCACAGTTTACCGTTTTTGTGAGCATTGTGAGTCAGGGTGTGGCTTAGAGACTCTGTCCGAGCAGGCTTGCCTGACTAAGAGTGAGAAGCACACCTGTATGTGGTTATGTTGCGAGTTGCTACCTTTATTTAATTACACCTATGCCATTATACACTGTAGGTCCTATCACTAGTATTTATTCCTGCTTATTAGTTAAGAGTTCTCTAAATCCGTAACGTACTTTCTTTGCTAAGTATCAGATCCTACAGTAGCCGCATGCAGTTTAGAAACCTGCATCTTGTCTACCTGTACGATGTTTTGAGGACTGTTTGCTTTCACCTTCTTTCACGCAGGGGTGATTAGTTGTATTAATTAACGTAACGTTAAATGTACTTTCTTCTAGTTTGTTATTAAATTGTTTCTGCAATTTAATTCCGTTATCTATCTTTTCCTTGAAGCTTTAATCAACTTAATTGTGTGATCTTTTATATAGCCTGCTTGACTATCAGCAGTCTATAGTGCGTGCACCCTGTAACCGAGTCATAGGATACCTCGTTGTCCAGGCAGGACTCTTGACGGTTTAGGGTGGTTTGTTGCCTGGGTTTATAGATAAAGGTTGGATCTAGCGTTTTCCGTTGTTGCTTGTTGCCGCATACCTAGTCCAATAGAAAGAGCCCAGTGTTTATATATCCCAGGACGTAACAAATGGCGACCTTGCATAGGATTTACTGAACAGAGAAATATAGTGGTCATTTGTTTTGAGATTCCTTATGATTAGAGGAATACAGTGGATATAGTTTTTTTTTGGAGCAACCAATATAACACATTAAAGACTTTAAATAACATTAGTATATACATACTTGCATAGGAGATAAGGCACATTCTATAACCGTGATAATTACTGCACTATGGCTTAAAGTGTGTGGCAGGTCTTCAGGGTCACCAGGGTTTAAGTGGCATGAGGAAAGATCAGCTGAGGACTTTGATATTGGGTTTAGAAGGGAGAGACCTGGGTGGAGAGGCGACTGGGGGCCCCGGTCCCCAGCCCCCCCTCCACTCTACCCCCATATCAAACGTCAGGGTGCCTGAATTTAGTACATACCCCCAAGTTGATGGTCAATGGCAGCGTGGAATTCAATCACATGGACCCTCTCCATTAAATGCACCTTCCCCTCCTCAAGGGTTGACTCCAGATTTGTTGTTTCGGCTTGAGATGGCCAAGGTTGAGGTTGCTAGAGCTCAGGTTGAGGCTACCGAAAGACAGGCTAGTGTGCAGGCTGAGGCTGCAGAGAGAACAGCTATACGAGAGGCTGAACTGCAGGCAGAGTCTACTAGGTATCGGGCTGACAGGGAGCTGGAGAGATCTCGAGTGGAGGTAACAGGGCGAAATATTGGGGGAGGTAACAGACATCGGGACCAATCATTGTCGCACCTGCTTAAACTAGTTCCTGTGTTCGATGAATTAGGTGTGTCTGAGTTTTTTATGCGATTTGAGAAGAAGTGTCAGGAACACCAGTGGCCTCAGGAAAAGTGGGCAGCATTAGTTTCATCAAGACTCCTAGGAAAGGGGCTAAAAGCATATGATGCACTACCTTTAGAGTCCTGTGTAGTTTATGATGAGCTAAAGAAGGCTGTGCTACGGGCCTATGAGTCACAACCAGAAACTTACCGCTTGAAGTTTCGGGGTGTTACTAAGGGCAAGGATAGTACCTTCCTAGAACACGCCCGGGACTTGTCTGATGCACTACGACATTGGCTGCGTTCTGAGAGGGCAGCTACTTTTGAGGAGTTGAGTGAGCTGGTTCTCTTGGAGCAGTTCTTTAAGTGCACAGGTGGGGACTTAACATTAAATATAAAGGAAAAAGATCCTAGAACTCTCCAGGAGGCAGCAGAAATGGCTGACCGCCGACTGTCATTAATTCGAGGGTGCGAAGCAGCAGCTAGGAGTGAGTCGGGTGCAAAGGATCGTACCCCTCCCCCTCCCAAGAATTTTGATACACATAAATACACAAAACCATGTAGCACTGACAATAAAACTGAACATAAACCAAATACCGTCCTGTATAAGAAGTCTAATGGTACCTCCCACTCCCAAGGGAAACCAAAGAGTAAAGAGTGCTTTGCATGTCACAAGGAGGGTCACTTTGCAAATGCTTGTCCGAACAAGCCACCGAACAAGGTTGTGTCATTGGCCCGCAGCATAGGGGTGTCGCCTATATCTTCTGAGTTTGCCAAGGGTAGTTCGTCAGAGGTTGGGACACAGCCTGTGTTCAAGAGTCCGGAAGGCTCGAACCCTGTCCGCGACGTCTTTGGGGGTCATAGAGGGCACGGTTTTGTGAGGTGGGCTGGCGAAAGGCGAGGAGTTAAGCTATTGCGTGATACTGGGGCTTCTCAGACCTTGTTAACCCGGGAGCTGCGGGGAGACTCTTAAGAGTTCCCCCG
This sequence comes from Paralithodes platypus, assembly GCA_032716605.1. Lineage (NCBI taxonomy): Eukaryota > Metazoa > Arthropoda > Malacostraca > Decapoda > Lithodidae > Paralithodes > Paralithodes platypus. Next base: position 11,032,906 of record CM064558.1, read on the forward strand.
GCGCACTGCGGGTAGACTCTTAAGAGCAGAGACTTTGAACACGTACCAAAACCGCGCGTTTATAGCCAGGCGGCTGAAAATTGGTGTGGGTATAGTACTACATGTCAACTCTCGATACCACCCCGCCAAACGCTCGCCCCGCACTCGTGCAAGCACCACCGCGCCAGTAACCACGCACTAGTCATGGAGCCTACACGTCCCTCACGCTCGCTCCCTGATGACACAACCAGCCCTCCTTCTGGTGGTGTTAGCCGCCGTGGAAGGCAGAGGGTGGCTGCCAAAGACCCTAGCTACCAGTACGACACGCCCTACAGCTCAGAGGACGAATCACCAGCACCAAAAGCACGTAAAACACGTGCAAGCAGGGCAATGGCACAGAGGTCATTGGTCTTTCGGGACACTGCCACCACGACCCAGGCCACTGCAACAACCACTACCACCACCACCACTGCCACCCCTGCCACCCCTGCCACCGGTACCAGCGACGCAGGAGGCCGCCCTAGGGCTGCATTACCTGCGGGGGCAGGAAAAATGAAAGGCACCGGCGTAGGGAAAAGAACCCGTACGCCAGCCACAGTGCCCCTACCACCACCAACACCACCAGCCGCCCCTGGCCCGGCTGCCCCTGCCGCCCCTGCTGCCCCTGCCGCCCCTGCCGCCCCTGCTGCCCCTGCCGCCCCTGCCGCCCCTGCCCAAGGAACAGGGAAGGGGAAGGGGAAAGGGAGAGGGAAAGCGACTGGGAAAGCGACTGCTGGCCCTGGTGTCCCTGCCGGCCCTGCTGCCCCTGCCGCCCCTGCCGCCCCTGCTGCCCCTGCCGCCCCTGCCGCCCCTGCCGCCCCTGCCCAAGGAACAGGGAAGGGGAAGGGGAAAGGGAGAGGGAAATCGACTGGGAAAGCGACTGCTGGCCCTGGTGTCCCTGCCGGCCCTGCTGCCCCTGCCGCCCCTGCCCCTGCCGCCCCTGCCGCCCCTGCCGCCCCTGCCGCCCCTGCCCAAGGAACAGAGAGAAGGGCGACAGGCACCACCATCATCTTGCCATCAAGGCCACGCACCACTGCTGCCCCTGCCGCCGCCGCCCCTGCCGCCGCCGCCGCCCCTGCCGCCGCCCCTGCCACCACCTCTGCTGTCCCTGTCCATAAGACTCCCGCACGTGCCAAAGTGACCCGGAAAACTCTTACACCATCTAAGTATGCCGCCCTGCTGTTTGATGGTGATTCGCAGGACATTGGCAGCCCGGGTTTCGACGACGAAGCCCTAGCACGGGACCAAGGGTGGGGGGATTTGGGAGTGGACAGTGGGAGTGAGTCCGACGTCGGTGACGAAAACGAGGAAGGGCATCGTCTGTCGAGTGAAGAGGAGGGTAATGATGATGAAGTGCTATATCGCGACCATGGAAGCGATATTTCAGACGCAGAAGCAGACGCAGACGACATTCCGATCCCTGGCATGCCTTCGTTCGATTGGTCTGACGGGGTCAATTTTGTACCTGACGTGCCCCAGTTCAATCCTGGGACGTCAGGAACAACTGACGACTGGCCCTGTGATGATCAAGCGAACGAAAGCGACTTCTTCCTCGCTTTTTTCGACATGGAGGTAATGACGTACATCGTTGCCCAAACAAACGCCTACTACAGGTGGGTGTTTGGCAGATTGGACGTCCTTTCTCCAAAAGCGAGAATACGAGGCTGGGTGGATACGACTGTGGCAGAATTTCTGACGTTCTTTGCCTTGTTGTTCCTCATGCCTCTGATCAAGAAGCATGTGTTGCAACACTACTGGAAGCACGACCCTCTCATCGCCACCCCAACTTTCAATAAGTTCATGACTCGTGACAGATTTTTGTTGCTGCTAAGATTTATGCACTTTGCAGACAACGAAAATCCTAACAGGATTGACAGGATATGGAAAGTTCGGGATGTGTTCACCATGTTGTTGGAGAGGTATAGGAAATACTTTTACCCCTTCCTCAATTTGGTGATTGATGAGTCGCTCGTGCTCTTCAAAGGACGTCTTGTTTTCAAGCAGTATATCCCCTTGAAGAGGCATAGGTTCGGAATCAAGCTCTTCGTGTTGTGCGACTGTGAAACTGGAATAGTGCTTGACATGATCGTGTATACAGGAACTGACATTGACGTACCGAAAGCCGCTGCCAATGACCCCATGGGCATGTCAGGTGCCATCGTCAGGAAAATGTTGGCACCTTACCTGGGCAAAGGCCACATCATCTACACTGACAACTGGTATACTTCTCCTGCTCTCTGCCAGTTTCTTTATGACAACCAAACGGGGTCATGTGGGACTGTCAGAAAGACAAGAAAGTTTATGCCAAAGTTCACAGGTGATGTCATTCCTCTCACAGATGCCTCCTCCAGTGACACACCTTCAGAAGACGACCTGGCCCAGGAACACCGCGAGAGGCATGTGCGAAGAAGGCGACGAAAGGGGCAGAAATACAAGCAGCTCGAGAAGTGTGGGAAACTGATAGCCCTGAAGTGGAAGGATAAGCGAGACGTCCACCTGCTTTCCACCGTCCACACAGGTGCCCAGGTGGATTCTGGCAAAATCCACTACCGAACCAGGAAGACAATCTACAAGCCCGACATGGTAGTGGACTACACCAAAAACATGCGCCTGGTGGACAAGTCTGACTGTCAGCTGTCAGGTGTTGAGTGTCTGAGGAAGACTGTGAAGTGGTATCACAAGCTCTTCCTCCACCTAGTTGACATAACGATGCTGAACGCCTACAACTTGTGGTTGGTGAAGAAGGATATGGCCCCAAACCAGAAGCTGAAATTCCGGGAGTTCGTGTACAACGTCTCCTACCAACTCCTGGAGAAGTATGGCACCACCACTCACAGACGTACGGCATGGCGTGGGGATCACGTTCCTGACCGCATCCAGCTGGGTGTCGAAAGACACTACACAACCAACACCGAGCTGATTGGCACTCGTCACAGGCAGGTGCAGTGCACCGTCTGCAGCTCCAGTGTGAGGAAACCCCATGTGACCAAAAGAGTCACCTCAATGTGCGCCGAGTGCAAAGTTGCACTCTGCCTGGGTGACTGCTTCAGGGACTACCACACCTTCAAGAACTACTGAGTGTCGGCCCCTGCCCTGCCCTGCCCTGCCCTGGACTCGCCCCGTGCCCTGCCCTGGACTCGCCTCCTGCCCTGCCCTGCCCTGGACTCGCGCCCTACTTTACCTGACCTGACCTAATTGATCACGCTACCTCATAATGTAACATATATATTATATAATGTATAAGTTCCAAAGATGTCCCTGTGATATAGCTTTTACATTATATAATTGTATGTTTCATTATTTAGTTTATAAGTTTCAAAGATTTATATGTAATATGCCTTATTTTTTTAGTATATCAATATATATGTTTGTTATTAGCCTAAGTAATGTGTATATAATCATTTTCTTACCTCAAATGAATTGTACAAAAATAAATATGTTTCAATAAATCATGTCAAACCTACTATGATAATAAAATAAAACAATAAAAAAAGAAAAAAGAAAACAAGGTCATGTCATTGTATTCTTACAATATGATATATTCTATGAATATTTCATATTGTTTGAATACAATGGCATGATCTTGTAAAAAAAAAAATTTATAATTTTTTTTCTAGACAATATAAAAACCTTCCCCATAACCCCCTCCTGGATTCGATCCCACTACCCTACGACACTTTGAGTTTTCCAGTCCCCGACCTTACCAACCATGCCACAGGAGCTCATACCAAATATCACTCAAAACTTCGTGTCTACAATCGAAATGACAATATACAAAACAAAAATGAATTATCCCACCAATTTACGTTTGTAAATTGATGGGATTATCAATTATATCATGCCAAGGTTTATAATAGTTTGTCTCTGTCAAGAATTAGTAATTATATAACTTTATTCTGTCAAAAATTGCCCAAACACTCAGCAAAATTGCCCCTCTCAGTGTGACTCCACTCATTTTCACACGGTCAGGCGGTCACGAGGTGACCCTTGCCGCTCCTTGATTCTCCAGCTACAGCAGCTCTGTCTGGGAACAAAATTGGTATAAATACAATAATGGATAAAATACTCTTCACAAATACATTTGTATTGTATAATATTGTAAATAAAAATGAATAATAACTGTGTGGGTGTCGAAAATTGCTCAACCAGCTTTCTTATGTCTCGCCTACGCGCGTATATTGGATTATACATAGTCATGACTGTCATACAAATAATTGCAGTAGGTCTCGAATATACATTTAGATTGCATATTACTTCGAAATAAATAAGTAAACGTTTCTCTGGTGGCAATCTACCCTTTCGCAGGTGTAAGGAGACACCAGTCTATATTTAGCCCTCTATCACAACAGGCAATCTGCCTGTGTTGACTCAGCACCGTCGCTGGTGGTCTATAAATATAGTACTTTATTTACAGTCAATGGCCTACATGTTTCTGTGGTACTTCACATGTGTCTAAAATGCAATGTCTGCTTGCATAAAAATGCAATTCTGAAGTCCATTTATATGTACGACATACGCATGTCTCAGTTTCTCTCTCTCTCTCTCTCTCTCTTCCCATTCCTGACTCATGTTATTGTAGACCTGTTCATGGCAACGAACACCAGCCATCTGGTAGACATAAGGGTCAAAATACCAAACATCAATACGCCTGGGGCGCCTCCACAATTATCACTAAGCTGGTTATCTATCTAGAGATCTGCCTGACTTCCATCTCTCCACGACTCACTCACTCACTGCACCCCTGCATGCCTCCCTCCCACCCACCCACCCCCAACCCCCCCTTTCAGGCTTCCGTCTGCTAGAAACACATTCACAATTTGCGTAAATATCGCATCAATTGGGCTATATGCGGTATATTCCTTGTTATATGGGACGCCTACATATGTACACGTCTTTATTATAGCATGAGAGTGCTCTAAATACAAGATTGACGTGATATTTATGGCGTAACACACCCTCTCCCCCTTTCATTCCCACCACAACTCACTCACACCTTGGTTCACGCATAGAAACTCATTGATAATGTGCGTAAATATCGCATGAATTGGTTTATATGCGGTATATATTTTGATATATGGCACGTATACATACGTACAAGTCTGTATTATAGCGTGACAGTGCTCTACGTACAAGATATACGTGATATGTATGGCGTAAACCACACTCTCAGCTCATAAATTGCCGCCAAACCTCCAACACATCTTCATTCCCGCCTAAATATTCTCTTATAATTCCCTTATATATTGCAATTTTTGGTCACTATGAGGCATATTCATTGTTATATGGGTGCCCTACACATGTATACATACTCTAAATAGCCTAAAAGGGCTCGAAAAAGGAGATATACGTGATAATACGCGGTAACCCACCCCCTCCTCCCTCTCCTTCTATCCCCTGCGCGCGTAAATATTCGGCAGGGAAATCTCGCCGCTCGATGACAATCTAGCCGCGCGGTGCCATTCGCTCCACATTTTTCAACTACGGACCGTTCCCCTACCCCCCCCAGACATTTTTTGGGGGTCAAATATATATGGGCCGATGCACGCAAACATTCCCTACACGATGATGTACTTTTTATCGAAATTGGCAATAGGTCCCAAAATCATCATAGGTGCGCACAGTCTTACCCTGTAGAAAACCCCCTGTGCGCCGCGGAGAGGTTAAGGAACTTTACTGGTAGACCGATTAACGCTGCTCGGGTGGTGGTAGTTCAGGGGATCAATGCTACGAAGTCCTACCCGCTGGTGCGGATGGAGCTGGAGGTGGGTGGTGTGGCGAAGGAGCTGGATGTGGGAATTGTAGAGAACTTGCCTGTTGGGGGCGTCGACCTCCTCCTCGGCAACGACTTTGCGGTGCCTGCTTCTAAGGTTTCACCCTTGGTCGTTGCCGAGAAGGCGGCCGACGTTAGTAGGGAGGAACAGGAGTGGGTTGAGAAGTGTAGCGTACAAACCATGGCGTGTGTTGTGATGCGTACTCAGACATCCGGAGCCTTGCAGCCACCACCTCAGTCTATCAAACCGCGGAGGAAAGGTCACAAGAAAACGGGAAGTGTTGGTCAATTGGAGAGTTTTGAGCCGGCAGTGTTTCTTGGTGACTCATTATTGGCACCCATGTTAGAGTCTGGAGAGGCCCCGGGGCCTGTCACCGCTAGTGCAGGTGCAGGGCAGGAAGAGGCTCTGCGGCAGCATCGTTATGAAAGGATGGCTCAGCGGGACATTGGAGGTGGAAATAAATTATTTAAGATGAACTTGGATAATCTCGCACCTGCTGATATATGTTCCTTGCAGCTGGAAGATCCTGAAGTCAGGGCGTGCGGTAATGGTGCTGTCGAACTGGAGAGCGATGGGGATGCGCAGCCTGGTGATTTTTTCTTGTCCGAGGGGATCTTGTATCGGAGACATCAGGATCCCAAGAAAAAGTGGAATGGCGGGTCAGGATTAGTGGACCAGTTAGTAGTACCGAGGGTGTGCCGTGAGAGCTTATTGAGATTAGCTCATGATGTGCCTTTGGCAGGGCACCTGGGGGCACGTAAGACGGAGGCAGCTCTGAGCAAGCTTTTCTGGTGGCCTGGGTTAAAGGCGAGTGTCGTGTCATGGGTGTCACAGTGTCACACTTGTCAAGTTGTTGGGAAACCCAATCAGGTCATCCCGAGAGCCCCGTTACAACCCATCCCTGTCAGTGGGCCGCCCTTCAGCAAAGTAGTTATCGATATGGTTGGCCCATTGCCCCCCACTAGTGCCGGCAATAAATTTTTACTAACTGTAATGGATGTAGCAACACGGTATCCAGATGCTTACCCCATGCGCAACGGGATGGCCAAGACTGTTGTCAAAAATCTACTTGTCTATTTCTCTCGTTATGGCTACCCTCAGGAGATCCAGTCTGATCAGGGATCCAATTTTACTTCTGCTCTGTTTAAGCAGACCATGCAGCAACATGGGATAGTGTCTGTGGTGTCATCTGCCTACCATCCCGAGAGTCAGGGAGTTTTGGAAAGGTGGCACTCGACTCTCAAGAGTATGTTGCGGTGTTATTGCATGGAAAATGGGAAGGACTGGGATCTAGGTCTCCCATACGTTTTATTTGCTGCGAGAGAAGTACCTGGGGAGAGCTTGGGATTTAGCCCGAACGAGTTGGTTTTTGGACACAGGGTCAGGGGGCCCCTCCACATAGTCAAGGAGATTTGGGAGGGAGTCACAAAGCCATGCTCGCTTCTAAAGTATGTAGTTGAAAGCCGTGAGAGAATGCTAAAGAGCTTGGAGGTAGCAGGTCGGAACCTTAAGAGTTCACAAGCTCAGATGAAGGACAGATACGACCAGAAGGTGAAGCTGAGGGAGTTTGAAGTAGATCAGGAGGTACTGATACTACTGCCTCTGGTGGGACACCCCTTGTCTGCCAAGTATTCTGGTCTGTATCGGGTTGTAAGGAAGGTTTCTGATCTCGACTATTTAGTAGCTACTCCTGATCGTAAGAAAAAGAACCAACTTTGCCATGTAAATCTGATGAAAGAGTATGTGAGGCGCCCCTCCGAGCCTCTCACTGTCCCGGTGTTGATCTGCAGCGATCGTGGTGGAGAAGGAGGAAGGGACAGTCAAGCTGCGGGGGAGGATAATTGGGATTGCCATGTTTCCGCGGATCAGTGGGCGGGGAATTCTAGACAAGTGGCTCACGAGTTGATATTGCACCTGCCTGAGCAACAGCGTGTAGCTGTGCAGCACTTGTTTGATTCAAACCCAGCTGTTTTCGCGGAGCATCCTGGCCTCACTACTCAAGCGGTGCACGATGTCGATGTTGGGGACCACCCGCCCTTTAAATCAGTGCCATACCGTGTTCCCCCTATTAAATTACCAGCACTTAGGGAAGAGTTGGATTATATGCTGAAACGTGGGCTGATTTCTGAGGGTGCAGTAAGGTGGACTTCCCCCGTCACACTGCAGCCCAAACCAGATGGCAAGGTGCTGTTTTGTATAGATTTCCGCAGGTTGAATGGTTTAACCCGTTGAGCCCCGGCTAGTTATAATATTTTGTTCACCCCAGTCCCAAGCCATTTTCACTTCTTTTTTTTGTTTGCTAAAATGGAAGACAAGGATGAGAAATGAAAAAAAAAAAAAAAAAATCACCTCGGACATTTTTTTTTGGGGGGGGGGGGGGGGGGGGGGGGGGGGGGGGGAAGGAGCCTCAAAAAAATGTGTTGAGCCAAAATGGAAGAGAATAGTGAGAAATGAAAAAAAAAAAAAAAAAGATCATTTCGGTCATTTGGGGGGCGGGGGGGGGGTCGAAAGTTCGTCTCCCCTGCATGACCACCCGCCCGGGAGCACTAGGGTAAAAACTGAGTATGGCATTGTACGGCATACATCCTAAGGAGTGTCTCACATAAATCTCAAGCCTCTAGCTCCCATACGACCGGAGTAATGAAGGTTCAAAGTGGCGGTGAACTAAGGGTGTAAAGTATCCCCACTAAGCCCACCACCACCAGCCGCGCGGCTGTCTCGGCCCGCTCACACCTACTGGCCCGGCTCCCACACACACTACGGTACTTCCCCCTCCTATTCTCCCGCCATTTCCTACCTTACGAGCCACGTAAGTGTTTTTTATATGTCGGACGCACGTGATGCGTCGCTGGGAGTTGGTGATCAAACACTGCCGACGCATCACGTGCGACGCTGGATCTCACTGGGTTAACCCCCACAAATGCCTACCCTCTCCCTCGCGTGGACGACTGTGTGGATAAGATAGGAAAAGCCAAGTTCCTCACTAAGATAGACCTTGTTAAGGGTTATTGGCAAGTGCCCTTGTCTGAGCGAGCGCGAGAGGTGTGTGGGTTTGTGGTGGACGGTGCCACATATCGTTGCCATGTTATGCCATATGGGCTGAAAAATGCCCCTGCAACGTTTCAGAAATTAATGAACGACATTGTAGCCGACATTCCCAACTGTACGGTGTACCTAGATGATGTCATAATATACGACGATGATTTTAACAGTCACTGTGCTCACATCGGGCAGCTTTTTAATAAACTGAATGAAGCAGGTTTGGTGGTAAACCTGGGTAAGTGCGATTTTGTCAAAGCCACAGTTTTGTACCTGGGGTTCGAGGTGGGGATGGGTCAGGTGTGCCCTCCACAGACAAAGATCAAAGCCATCGATCAGTTTCCCCCGCCTACGACTAAGAAACAAATCATGCGTTTTCTAGGTATGATTGGCTATTATCGTCGCTTCATCAAAGGCTATTCGACTGTACTTGCACCTTTAACTGACTTATTATCTAAGGACAAGAAGTTCCGGTGGTCTCCTGAGTATGCAGAGGCGTTTTCCTTGGTGAAACACCTGTTATGTACCCACCACATACTCAGGGCCCCGGACTTCAGCAGACCTTTTCAGCTGGCAACTGATGCCAGTGGCGTAGGGGCTGGGGCTGTCTTGTTACAGACAGATGATGAAGGTATCGAACATCCAGTGAGTTTTTACAGTAAAAAATTCAATAGTGCACAAAGGAATTACTCTGTAATTGAAAAATAACTCCTGGCGATAGTGCTGGCGCTCAGGCACTTCGATGTATATGTTCCTGCTTTCGGACCAGTCGTAGTGGTTTATACCGATCATCACCCTCTGAAATTCTTGAATCAGTTTCATAACCGGAATATGAGGCTGACCAGGTGGTCACTCATGCTTCAGGAGTATAATTTGGACATACGCCATATCGCCGGTTCTGATAACGTGATAGCGGATTGTCTATCAAGGGTGGATGATGTTGGTTAGACTGCTACAGGATTGAGGGTTGAGTGTGGAGGAAAATAGGCTGTCACTGTAGTTCAGCCGAAAAAACAAATTAAAAAAGCAAAAACCTTATAAAAAATCTTTATTTCTATAACGTGTAGAATTTTGTATAAGATGTTGTAGCAGTATCTAAGTTGAATGTTTTCGCTTATTGTCGCTAAGTTAGTTGGACTTGCTCGGTGGAGCGCAACAGTCTTTATTTTTTGTATATATAGTGCCTTGTGTCGCAACAGTGTGTGGTACTATGAGAAGCTTTCTGTTAGATATGAAGAACTTAGTCAAGGGTCTTATATCTTGGGGGAGGTGTGATGCTTCTGCATAGTAGCCACGTGCGGGCATGTGCGCGCGTCGGCAGCCCAGCCGTTTAGAAACCGGCTGGCGGCAGCCGGCCGGCAGGCTTTTCCTTAGTATATATCATACGACAACGTAACTAATGTCTGGGATATTCTTATGTTGTTTCACAGCTTGAAGCTGCCCTTATTCTTAACCAACGCATCTTAGTATATTTTATTCTCGATAGTTGATTATTTCATTATAATATATAAGATGTAAGTCTAGTGAGGGCGGGAGGAGACGAGCGGGAGAGAGAGACCGGCTTGGGACGTTGCTTCGCTTGCCAGCTTGGGACGAGCCTGAAAACGTTGCCATATGCATTTGATCGCAACGTTAGGCTTAGTTTCGACTCACGCACGGGGTAGAGGATTTTGACCCGGCAACTGTGTTGAGTGTTGCCAAGCATGGGATGTATTTTGCATGCCTAGGGTGGGGTCCAGACAGATTCAAGACTCAGAGCTCACCTCACTGTCGTACCCTTCGGACCCCCTTGATATCTATCCCTCTCAACCCCACTTAGAAACTTTCTCTCTTACTTTGTATACCTTCCTTCCACTACTTCACCAATCTATTTAATTATCCCATCCCCTTTATAGACCTTATATCTATTATTGTATTAACGACGAGCTCTCAGATAACTAGATAGGATTTTGGGCCTTATGCAGAGATGTAATTGTTAATGAGACCTAGGAAGCTTTTTTGTTGTCTCATATTTGGTGGTTTCATGCTTGCTAGTGTGTTCTTGTGTCAGGTTAGCAGGGGCTAGACCGGACGGGAGGCTTTTTGCGATCCTTTAAGTAAAGTCTGCTGGTGCGAGTCCTGTGGACCCGCACAACTTTACTAGGATACCCGTGGGAGTCTGGGGGCATTTTCTTGTCTGTGTCCCTGTGTGTCTAGTGTTGTGTTGTGTGAGGGCCCTTGCCTAGTCCACTCAGGACTGCACTGGCACGTCTTGCTTTTGGTTTAGGGTCGCCAGGAGAGAGTCAGATACTTGCGATCTGAGTCTCTCAAGAAAGCACCTTTTCTATTAGAGTAATTTGGCGCACAGACTTGGGAACGTCCCTAGGCTAGAGCAGGTGGCTCAGCCCGGGTATCCGAAGCCTATATCCTTCCAGCTAGACCTCTGCCACCTGGCAGATTAACAGCTAGTGGTTTATTATATCTGTATGCTTGTTATTGTGCCACAGTTTACCGTTTTTGTGAGCATTGTGAGTCAGGGTGTGGCTTAGAGACTCTGTCCGAGCAGGCTTGCCTGACTAAGAGTGAGAAGCACACCTGTATGTGGTTATGTTGCGAGTTGCTACTTTTATTTAATTATACCTATGCCATTATACACTGTAGGTCCTATCACTAGTATTTATTCCTGCTTATTTGTTAAGAGTTCTCTAAATCCGTAACGTACTTTCTTTGCTAAGCATCAGATCCTACAGTAGCCGCATGCAGTTTAGAAACCCGCATCTTGTCTACCTGTACGATGTTTTGAGGACTGTTTGCTTTCACCTTCTTTCACGCAGGGGTGATTAGTTGTATTAATTAACGTAACGTTAAATGTACTTTCTTCTAGTTTGTTATTAAATTGTTTCTGCAATTTAATTCCGTTATCTATCTTTTCCTTGAAGCTTTAAGTCAACTTAATTGTGTGATCTTTTATATAGCCTGCTTGACTATCAGCAGTCTATAGTGCGTGCACCCTGTAACCGAGTCATAGGATACCTCGTTGTCCAGGCAGGACTCTTGACGGTTTAGGGTGGTTTGTTGCCTGGGTTTATAGATAAGGGTTGAATCTAGCGTTTTCCGTTGTTGCTTGTTGCCGCATACCTAGTCCAATAGAAAGAGCCCAGTGTTTATATATCCCAGGACGTAACAATATATATATATATATATTATATATAGATATATATATATATAATATATATAATAGATATATATATATATATATATATATACATATACTGTATATATATATATACCTGCATATATATATATATATAAATATATATATATATAGATAGATAGATAGATAGATATGACTTACGAATGTTGATGCAATAAGCAACAAATATGATCACTAATCATTGAATATGAATACACATTTAAGGATGGTATAGTTTTTTCGAGCGAGATGTGATAATATTAGTAGCCTTCATATATCGCTCTGTTAGCAGCGGCATCCACTCTACTGCACTTCCGTCTGTTGTGATTCTGTATGAGAGAGAGAGAGAGAGAGAGAGTGGACGCAACAATTGGATAACTATGTTTAAGGAAAGAAGAAACATTATATAATAATAAAAGCATATGATTATATGTTTTAATGTTTGTGATGGTTAACCCGTCCAGCACCAGCGACGCGTCTGGCGCGTCGGCGATGTATGTAACGCACATCCCCAGCGACGCGTCTGACGAGTCACCCTAATTGCTCCGACCGTAACCTCAGGTGTAGCCACTCGAGAGGGCTCAGATTTGTATGGGAACTGTGTACGTATCCCACGCAACCGTGCCGATGGTTGAAAACTCTCAAAGTCCATGTGCGTGCGCGTGAGCGCGCAATAACCTGTTTTTTTGGGGTAATTGCCTTCAATTTTTTACTCTTGTAAAATATGTTTTCAGGGGCTCTGTAGGACCATTCTTTAAGCTTTTTGAGCGGTTTTTCGTGGTTTTTCCTTCATTCCTAACCCATTCGCTATTGTTTCTGGAATAAAACAATTTTTTGAAAACCGGCCGGGTTCTGGTGAACAAACAATACAAAACTAGCCGGGGCTCCACGGGTTAATGGACGTGTGTGTGTGTGTGTGTGTGTGTGTGTGTGTGTGTGTGTGTGTGTGTGAGTTAGGTGCACAGTATATACACGTGAAATTTCACATAACATGGAAAATAAACATGACAATATTGTTGTTGGTACTCTTATGCTTTTAAGTTTGTGGGAGTACATGTTTTGTGCATTGTTTATGTGTGTGTGTAAACTATAATTCCTGTTTGTGTACAGTATGTACACACATTATTATAGATACTTGAATACCACCTAATGATGATGAGTATTATAATGAGATTCTCAGTAATTACCTACGAAAAGAAGTTGGACGGAGTGTATGTTTTTGCCTAACTGTGTGTTTGTTTGCTTGTAAACAAGATATATCAAAAGGTTATGAACCAATTTTCAGATAAGATATGCGCCAAAGAAAAGTGTATTCCATTTAGGAAGTTGTTGGTAGAGCGCATACCTCCTCCAGCTTAGGCGGAGGTATGCACTCCCCCAAGTGACCCTCTAGTTTGATCTATGTGACACAAGTGGTTGACGAAGATATTCCGTGAGTGTAAGGAATTTGTATGTACAAAAAATCTGTCACGACTGAACATCTGTGTAAAATACAAAGTAGAAAATCAAAAATGTGTGTGCACATGCGTGTTACTATGCCTGTAAGAGCATTGTGGGCGCATATCAGCATATTAATTTGTTCATACACAATAATTGTCGAAAGACACCAAATATATACTCTTTCATCAATAATAAATGCATTGAACTATCCAACTCTAGCTCTTCCCAAGCGTTTTGGCATTTAGCCAAAACCTTCTCCAACATTTTGTCTTCCTCATCTTTCTCTCCCCTTTTCTAATCAGATGGTACAACTATCATTTCTTCCTCTGACAAAGTTGAATTCTTCGCTCAAAATTTCTTTAGAAACTCCATCTTGGATAATTCCGGTGCTATTTCTCTCCTTCCACCCCCCTCTCTCCGACTAATGCCTAATATGCTTCCGTACTGACTCCCAGTCTAGGCAAACTCTTCCGTCTCTGTCTCTCCTCTAACGTCTTCCCTTCTTCCTTGAAGTTTGCTTTCATTCAAACTGTCCCAAACTGCTCTCTACCCTTGAACTATCATCCAATTGCTCTCGTTTCTTGCATCTCTAAAGTTTTTTAATCTATTCTTACTTCAAAATTTCGGAAGCATTCCTCTTCTCATAATCTACTCTCAGATCGCCAGTATGGCATCCTTAGGCATCGCTCTACTGGTGACCTTCGTTCATATCTTACTACTCATGGTTATCTTCCTTTCGGGACTTTGGTGAGACCTTAGCTATTGCACTAGACATATAGAAGGGCTTCAATAGAGTCTGGCACAAATCTCTAATTTCTAAACTACCCTCCTTCGGTTTCTATCCCTCTATGTGTGACTTTATCTCTAATTTCCTTTCTGGCCATTCCATAGCTGCGGTTGTAGATGGACATTGTTCTCCTTCTCATTCTAATAACTCTGGTGTTCCTCAGGGTTCTTTCCTATCTCTAATTTTCTTTCTAACATATATATATATATATATCAGAGGTGGGCACTTCCGTAAACCACTAATTCCGATAGAGCGGAAATCCTATCCTAGTAAGCAGGTTATTTAAGGCATAAATTCGGCAAATATCGGCGGGTTAGAAACGTTTCACTACTTCCGCAATCGCTAGAAGCCTTTCAGTGATATACTCTCAGTCCCCCATGCGGGTACTATTTATAGACGACAGGCTCCAACAGGAACCCCACGTGATGCTATGGATGGGTGGCGCGGCGGCGTTGTGAGGTGAGAGTTGCCGTGAGTGGAAGGGTACTTGGTAGTGGTGAGAGTATATCGATACCAAAGTATCGATATTTCAGATACCAACTCTGTACTTGAAAGTATCGATTCTGAAGGCTTGATATCGAGTGTTATGAGTACTAGAGAAACCTACCTAATATAATCGTGACATTTATCAAATTAATCTGTTTTACCTCCATTTCCATACCTCCACTCCTGCTTATCGTTCCTCCTAGCTATTAAAAACACTACTTGTTCCAATATTTCCCCATCCAGCCTCACATCTAGATTCCCCCTACGGTACCCCTATTACACATCATTACTTTACTGTACTACTGAACTATTTTATATACATAATGTTATGTGAATTATATTAGAAAAACAAATGTGTTTTGGAGTATTCTTTTGATAACCTTATTAAACTTATGCCTACCAATATAAGTCTACTACTTAGTACTTAGTTTTACATATATCTCACAATCTGTTTTGTCTAACGTCTTATGGATAGTATTTTTATTAGTGACCCTATCAATGGATTGATTACATAGTAACAACTTAAGACATCACCCAACCTCAACCATCATGGTGTCACTGATGTAATTTCCCTCTGAATTTAGTATTTAGTTTTGTTCTCAATTATCTCCATACATTATTACTAGTCTACTACCCTAGTACTCCTGAATTCCATAAAAAATAAATAAGCAATATTATACAATATATAAGGAATGTGAAGTCAAACTCATCATGATCACTGGAATAAAGTATTGAAGATTAGAATCAAAAGATATATATATATATATATATATATATATATATATATATATATATATATATATATATATATATATATATATATATATATAATATGTATTTATAATATTTACTTAGTTATCTATTTATATAAATACATCTCTAAATGGTTTCCCAAGCAAATTTGTTTGAATATAAATTGTCACATAGTTAATAGGTTATTAGGCTATCAAATGTATCCCACTCATAATAATTCAAGGGATAGGTATAATATAAATTAAAATATATAAAGTCCATAATATATATAATTTGTACTAATTTATTTCGGTACAAATAATAAAACAAAAATAGGTTAAATATAACGATATAATGAGTGAGGCCTGACTTGAGGTGAAGCATGGGATATTTGTGAGGGGTAAGCTTTGATAAATAATAAATAAACAATTTTTTTTTACTACGCTAACAAAATATTTACCCTCGTTTTTTTGCACTGTTATAATTCAAAATCCCAATCCGGATTGCGTTTACGTTTAGTGATAAGCGGAACCATATTAATTAATTAATTAACGGTCTAGCAAATGCGGAAAGCTACGGTTACGATATGCGATGTTGCGATTACGAAAGTGGTTAATTGTTAGGATGCCCACCACTGATATATATGATCTTCTCAACTTTACCTCCAGTCGTATCCTCTCATATGTTGATGACTCTACCATACACTATTCAACTAGTTGTTTCATATCAACCAAACATGCAAGCACTGCAAAGCAAACGTGACGAGGCCATAAAGTGCCTATCTTCTGATTATCATTTATTTCTTGTTACTTTCAATGCCTCCAAGACCCAGTTCCTCCCTTTATCCTTCCATCACAATCTTTCACAAGACTATCAACTATTCTTCAACAATACACAACTCAACTCTTCATCTTCTCTCAATATTGTAGGTGTATCTTTTTCATCCGACCTCTCTTGGAAAGATCATATTACCACTCTTACTAAAGCAACATCCACAAAGTTAGGTGTGCTCAAACGTCTCCATGTTTTTTTTTACCCCCGCACAGCTTTTTAGTCTGTATTAGGGCACAGTGCGCTCCTGTATTGAGTATTGTTCGTACATGTGGAGAGGCTCCACTCGTACCGCACTTCTCGAACGAGTAAAATCAAAATTATTTCACCTCATCAACTCGCTTCCTCTTACTAGTTCTCTACAATTTCTTTCTACATGCCGTAATGTTGCATCTCTTTCACTCTTCTATCGTTATTATAACAATCAGTGTTCTGAGTGCCTTTCAACACAGTCCCACTCCTATTCTGTCCAGCTCTCCAACTCATTAATTGAAAAAAATTCTCAGTCTTTCTTCTACTCAACAAGTGAACTCTGGAACTCTCTCCCTCAAGCAATCTGTCCTTCATCCTATGACTTACAATGCTTCAATCTTCGTGTGCCAAGGCAATTTGACTCCAACGTTCCTTGAATTTGGCTCTGTCACTCTTCTGGCTTTTGGGGAGACACTCGCTACATGCAACCTGCCTTTTTCTCGTCCATACACATAGAAACAAACAAAATCTCTCTCTCTCTCTCTCTCTCTCTCTATATATATATATATATATATATATATACATATATATATATATATATATACAGTATATACATTAAGGGATACAGAGGTAGGTTTGTTAGGAAGGGCGGATAGTTTGAGGAGGAAATGATAAACGAGGCAATTCACAAGCAAAGTAATTTATATTGACCACATGTTACTAGATGTCACGCTCAGTGGATCGAAAAATATCATAGAAAAGATACTGATTTGAAGTATCTGTTTTTTGTTATTATTTAATATGAACTTTTTACTATGAAATGCGTGTATTTATATATATTTATGTTTGTATAGGCTACATGGCCGTGCGTCTGTGCCTCTATGTTGACAAAATACAAATATAATTATAAAGTATGAGAGTTGTCAGTAGTATAAAGGGGAGGGGGATTGGCAAGACAAAGGACAAGATAAATAGGCAGGGACGGGTGAAGGGGAGACTCAAAGGATTTCCAGAGTGAGACCAGAAATATTGGACTGTGAATAAAAAAAAGGTTGAAGGCCTTTGATGTGAAATTCTGAAATGCAAATAATTATCGCTTAAATAATGAATGTAAAGTTACCCACATAAGATTTGCCCACATACTGTATGATTGAATTACTATACTATAGGTAGCGCCAACGAACTTGACAATAATCTTGATCCCTGACCTCTTTGTAACTTAAAAGTTTATGATGCAGTGGTTAACTCATCTAACCAGTCAACACATAACTGATAGAAACCACACTTGCAATTGATTCATACTAAAATTACTTTCATACATAAGATCACGACGAGGACCAGAATTAATGGGGGCAATTGTTGAGTCGCTGACAAATAAATCTACGGGTAGATTATGTTTGGAAGGTAAATGTGATAAAGTAGTATTATATAATGAACAGAACCGGGTGAATTATGGAGACACAATAGACGATAACTGAACCATCACCTTTGTTATTTTATTAAGGGGGTACTGCTTGGTTTTATTAAGGGGGTACTGCTTGGTTTTATTAAGGGGGTACTGCTTGGTTTTATTATAAGGGGGTACTGCTTGGTTTTATTATAAGGGGGTACTGCTTGGTTTTATTATAAGGGGGTACTGCTTGGTTTTATTAAGGGGGTACTGCTTGGTTTTTGGTCTATATATATTTATTCATTCATTTAGTTTTTAGTTTCCTCGGTAGACCTCCATCAAAATTAAAATAACACCCCCTAGACCCCCTTTCAAGATACATTTGTACATTTTTCGGCCGAAAGCCGGTTCCCTCTAAAATTGCAGGCTCGCTATAGCTCGCCAGGAACAAATCGACACCTAAATGGCACGAAAGGTCTAACTAATGACAAATAAATGGGGCGAAAGGTCTTAAAATCGACAAACTAATAGAAGGAACGTCTTAAAATCTCAAAACTAATATGCTAAACATGAGGGAGAAGGGGGTTCATAAAAAGCGACTACCTCCCCCTAAATACGATATACAGGGGGCGCATAGTTTGGTTAACCCTTTGATTGAATTATTTTGTTGTTTTCTTAAGTTGTTCCCTAGACATCTATCAAGCTTAAATTCCTCAATACTCCGCTTCGTGATACATTTGTACATTATTCGGTAGAAACATGTCTTGGCCGAAGTGCATTACAGGCTCGCTATTGCTCGCCAGGAAAAAGTCGACATGTAAATGGCACGACATCTCTTAATATTGGCAAATAAATGAAGTGACAGGTCTTAAATTCGCCAAGCTAATGTCTTAAAATCTCAAAATATAATGGGGCTAAGGATGAAGAGAAGGGGGTCCAGAAAAACAACCTCCCCTTAATGGAGGCCTAGACTTGTTAAGGGAGGTCACCTGGCTTTTTTTCTTTCCTTTTCTCTCTTTCTGTGGTTGGTATCCATTCGGCCCCATTCAGCCTACTGCTTTCAGACGTTTATCGCCAGCCAGGTGTATTTTTTTATGGAGAGCGATAGTGAGCAAGCATTGTATGAAGAAATCCGTCTTCGCCAGAGACATTTTTCTAACGAAAAATACATAAATTTAACTTGCTGTCAAATTTTGTTTTTTAAATGTGCTGGCTTGCTACCGCTCGCCAGGAAAAAAACGACACCTGGATGTAGATAAACGTCTTAAAACAGTAGGCTGAATGGGGCCGAATGGAGGGAGTAGTTGGAATATATAAAAAACAAAAACAAAAAAATCCAGTGAGAGTGGGGGAGAGAGAACAAAATAAACAAGGTGCTTTTTTCACTCAACATTTTTCCTCAACACTGGTCAGGCAGCTTGTGAGGTCAACATATATATTTTCCTCAACACTGGTCAGGCAGCTTGTGAGGTCAACATATATATTTTCCTCAACACTGGTCAGGCAGCTTGTGAGGTCAACATATATATTTTCCTCAACACTGGTCAGGCAGCTTGTGAGGTCAACATATATATTTTCCTCAACACTGGTCAGGCAGCTTGTGAGGTCAACATATATTTTCCTCAACACTGGTCAGGCAGCTTGTGAGGTCAACATAATATTTTCCTCAACACTGGTCAGGCAGCTTGTGAGGTCAACATATATATTTCCTCAACACTGGTCAGGCAGCTTGTGAGGTCAACATATATATTTTCCTCAACACTGGTCAGGCAGCTTGTGAGGTCAACATATATATTTTCCTCAACACTGGTCAGGCAGCTTGTGAGGTCAACATATATATTTTCCTCAACACTGGTCAGGCAGCTTGTGAGGTCAACATATATTTTCCTCAACTGGTCAGGCAGCTTGTGAGGTCAACATATATTTTCCTCAACACTGGTCAGGCAGCTTGTGAGGTCAACATATATATTTTCCTCAACACTGGTCAGGCAGCTTGTGAGGTCAACATATATATTTTGGTATCCTAAATTTATCAATCATCAGTCTAGTTCCCGATTCCAGTGCAAAATATTCCAGAAATGTTGCCAGAATGTTTTTGATTATCGAATGTTGACTATAAAAGATCTCGTGTAATACCGGCTTTACATTTATAATTTTTCCTCAGGTTGAAATACAAGCATCAAAGATGAAATTTACAGTCAAGAGCATAAAAGGTGACACACCCATTTGAATCAGTATCGAACGCATAGCGAGACACTATAATACATTAGTATCGCCCAGATCCTTCAGAACTTGGCGATAAACGTGCAAAGATTCGAAATATATGTTTATGCTGTAAACTATACCACCTTCCCCCCGGCAAACTGGAAGCAAACAAACAATAATCAACACAGAGCAGGCAGCAGCGACGTATAAAGTTTGAGCTGCAATAAGTGAAGGAAACATTTATAAGAGAGGGGAGAACAGGGGCAGCTCAGGGATATGCTGTACCAGGAGAGGGGACCAGACACAGAGAGCGTTGCTGGAAAATAAAGAAGAACAAATTGAAATTGAAATTCCAAAAGTTTGATTTAGCTGCGGAATTTATACTTATACATGTTTTACAATTTGGTAATACTACTATTTACTCTGGCCCAATCCCCACTTTTCATATATATTTTGTTGTTTTCCATCTTCCTTTTGTTTTCTTTTTTTGGGGGGTGGCCGACGCAAGACAGAGCAAGAACAGGGAAAACTCAAAACAAAACAACGAACACACACAGACAAAACACAAATTCACGCATATCTATGACACCCAGGAGAAGACCCAGAGACCAGGGTCACCAAGGTCCCTCCCGCAGTTTGCTCAATGAACCTTTTGAGAGCAAACTTTCTTTAACACCTTAAGAGCGGCCTAGGCGGTAATTTCTCTGTACCGCCCAGCGTTTTTTTTTACCGTAAATTGGGTTGTTTCCGTGCTCTTTTCCATGCATAAACAAGACCCAGAGCGTAATACAAGTATGTATCCCTGAAAGGGCATAAATTGAGCTTCCCAATGACACCCAAACCATCCTTCTACGATCACTGGTTGTCTTGCAACGATCGTGCAACCGAAGGAGAAAATCGCTAAAATACGGTCATTTTCTTACATTATTACGTGTGAAACGAGTGAGAGAGGGTGGAGGAGGGTGCAGTAAATCTCATAGATTCACAGCGGCCGTGGTGAGCGGTCAGGAGGTAATCTATGCTCCTCCCACTGCTCCGCTCTCTCTCAGAGCACATTACATGCTCAAAATTGCACTCGACAATAGCCGTGACCCGCATATGGGCACGTTTTCTTTAACTCGACATATGCCGTGTGCCGCCAGTTAAGGGTTAAAGGCACCTGATGTTGCAATGCCTTAAAAGCTTCTCATCTACTCCATACTTTGTCAAAATGAAGCCTTATTGTCCAAGCCGAGAAGAAAATGGAGAACACTTGCGAGAGGAGGATAATAAAATGTAAAATAACAATAGGATAAGTGAATATAAACAAACTCCGTGCGGTGGGTAGAAGAAAGATACGATATATACATAAAGACAAGATAAGAAAGTTTAAATTGGAGAAAAAAAAAACAGAACAAAAATAGAAAGACCACAAATTGAGAAGATAAGGGAAATTATAGTGGGGTGAGAGGAAATGAAAAAGAACAAACAAAATATATAGTGAAGAAGAGATGGAACATGAAAGGAAATTATAGGAACTAAAGGGAGGAGGGGGGCGGAGGCAAATTGGGAGTCAAGAAATAGAGATGGGCCAGAAAAAAGTATATATATATAATTATATATATATATATATATATATATATGTACTGTATAAAGTGAGTGAATTCTTCTACTATTTCTTATGTCAAACGATTATTTTAGACATTGGATATTTTCAAGTATTTATTTTACGTAACGGTACCGGTTCTGCTTAATTTTGTTCAAGCGAGTTATTTTAAACATTTTCTAACTTCATTGTCAAGATCCACGTGTTTATGTTTTTCTTATAGTTGTCTGCTCTGTTTTTTTAGGATCAAGATGTATACCTAAAGATGGCTGCTTGTTGGTGGCCGAAAATGCGTAAAATATACATGGCCTTGTTTGGAGTACTGTCCCTATTTTCCTGCTGTTGTATATATATATATATATATATACATATATATATATATATATATATATATAATATATATAATGATGCCATACAAGATTTAAGAGATGAGCGGAAAGGCAGTGTTGTAATAGAGGAGTGGAGAGGAGAGGAAGTTAGAGAGGAGTGGAGAGGCAAGAAGAGAGGAGTGGAGAGGAAAGAAGAGAGGAGTTGAGAGGAAAGAGAGGAGTGGAGAGTACAAAGGGTACAAAGGAAATCAAGCAACAAATGGTCTAGTGACCCTTCTAGGCTGCTTGTCCTCCAAAACACTGAGGATCAAGTGTCCAAACAGTGGTTTAGAGTGGGTAAGGGAACATTGGAAAGGGAACTACTGCCCTGGAACTAATGTCCGTGGCAGGATTAGGAAGTTAGTAGGGGACAGATGGGTTAGTAACTGAGGGGGGGATAAAATAAAGTTATTCATTTACAAACGCAGTCAGTCGCGGGTTTGATGCGAGATATTTGTCTAAGCGGAGTTTAAATGAATCAACGGTGCTGCAGTCTATAACGTCTCGTCTCGGGGAAGCCCATTCCACAAGTTGACAACTCGATTGAAGAAGAAATTCTTAGATTTGTGTGAGTTAAAAGATTTACCAATAATTTTGCAACAGTTTCCCCGCGTGTAATTAGATTGGTCGATAGTGAAGTACTTACTACAGTTCATATTGTCGATGCCTTTGATGATTTTGAACACTTGAATTAAGTCACCGCTTAATCTGCGCTGGGTTAAAGGAAATAGATTTAATTCTCTAAGACGCTCCTCGTATGGTTTGTTCTTTAGGCTAGGTATCATTATGGTAACTCTATGTTGAACTCATTCTAGCTTGTTTATATCTATTTGGTAATAAGGGCACCAGGATTGAACGCAGTATTCCAGAAGAGGGCGGACTAAGGAATTGTAAAGGGTTAGGATAACTTCTTTGGATTTATGCTCAAATGACCTGCCTATAAAGCCAATTATTTTGTTTGCCTTCTTAACAACTTCTGAACATTGTTGACTCGGTTTTAGGTTACTCGATATTGTTACTCCCAGATCGGTTTCTCTGTTTACATTCTTAAGCTGAGTGCCATTCATCGAATAGTTTGCTTTCTCATTTAGGTATCCGATATGTAGTACTTTACATTTATCCGCATTGAAACTCATTTGCCAAATTTGGGCCCAACATGACAATTTATCTAGATTGTGTTGCATATCGTCAACTTGTTCTTTTGAGAGTACGCTCTTTGCAATATTTGTATCGTCAGCAAATTTTGAGATTGTACAGGTGAGACCCTCATCTATGTCGTTGATGTAAATTAGAAAGAGAATTGGTCCTAGTACCGATCCCTGGGGTACCCCGCTACTTACATTGGTCCATTTAGATGCCTTACCATTTATGACTACTCTTTGCTTTCTGTCGCTGAGCCAATTTTCTCTCCATTTCAACACACCGTCTTGTATTCCATGCGCTTTTAGTTTTAGCAGTAAACGTTTGTGGGGAACTTTGTCAAAGGCCTTTTGAAAATCAAGGTATATAATATCTACAGCTTTACTCTCGTCGTAGAGGTTGAGGATATCGTGGAAGAAGTCTAAGAGGTTTGTTAAACAGGAACGTTATTTTACGAAAGCCATGTTGAGTATCTTTGAGTAAGTTATTTGCCTCTAAGTGATTTACGAGTCTGTCTCTTATGACCGTTTCTAGCATTTTACATACAATTGAGGTTAAGCTAATTGGACGATAGTTACTAGGTAGGGATTTGCTGCCTTTTTTTAATATCGGTGTTACGTTGGCTAGCTTCCACTGATCAGGCATAGTTCCAGACTGCAAGGATTCATTGAATAGCAATGTCAGTGGTTTGGAGAGCTAATCCTTAGCTTCCTTTAGAACTCTAGGCGAGATTGTATCAGGTCCAGGCGTTTTATTTACCTGGAGTTTATCTAAACAATTCAATACTTCTCTCTCTGTAACGGTGATATTGCTTAGAACTTCTGAATTATCAATCTGAATCGGCGATGGTGTAGGGATATCACTGAGGTCTTCGGTTGTAAAAACTGATGCAAAGAAGGTATTGACGGCATTACTCATTTGTACTTCGTCTTTGGTGTATTCTCCATATTCATCGACTAACGGTCCAACAGTTGAAGTAACTACTTTTTTCTTTCTGATATAACTATAGAATTCTTTCGGGTTTGTTTTACTTTGATTCGCAACATGTAACACCAGGGTCTTTTTACTTTGCTTAATTAACTTTTTGGCTTTGCGTCGTAGCTCTACAAATTTCACCCGTTCTTCGTCATTTTGTGAGGATTTTTATCTATCATTAGCAAAATTTTTAGCAAGCAGACAGTCTGAAATATCTTTATTCCACCATTTGGGCTTATCATTATGGCTTGGACGCCGTATTTTTGATGGTATGCAGTCTTGCACTGCCTTAAGGTAAGTGATTGTGAAACACTCCCAAGATGTATTTATGTCGTTATTGTTAGTCAGAAAGCTCCAGTCAGTTTCTTTAAGCTTTGATTTAAGTTTATGATAATTTGCTTTCTTGAAATTAGGGACTTTCTTAATGCTGCTATTTGATTTGTTACTAGTAAACTTTAAAGTGAAAGTTATCGTACGATGGTCTCTGTTACTGAATTCATCACCAACATTCAAATTCTCTATTAATTCTTCTTTTGTTGTGAGTACAAGGTCAAGCACATTATTACCACGGGTCAGAGATTGTACAAATTGAAAAAGTGAACTCTCTTGCAAGTTACCATAGAGGTCGTGTCCAGAGTGTGAAGTAAGAATATCGCCCCATTTTGTCACGGGTAAGTTGAAATCGCCAAGAATTACGGTATCTTGTATGTTAGTTATTTCTGCAATTTGTTCATAAATTTCACTGTCAGTTTGCACTGATTTAGCTGGGGGTCTGTATAATAAAGCTAGTGTTATTTTAGTTCCTCGTTTATTATTCAATAATACGTAAGATATGTTTATATTCGCAATTTGAGGTTTTGACATTAAGACGGGATTAAGATTTCCCTTTATAAAAAACAGAACTCCTCCTCCATTTCTATTGATCCGACTTTTCTCAAACATTGTATAACCAGGAAGCGTATATTCGGCTAAAAAGTCTCTGTCTTCCGTATTTAACCAAGATTCTGTAATGCCGATTATATCATAATGTTCTGTAAACACGATTTCCTCCAGATCTGAAAATTTATTGCGTATGCTACGAGCATTTACATAAAACACCTTAAGAGTATTAGAGTTGGATGTTACTGATTGTGCATTGTCTGAATTTTCAGTTCGTATTTGACTTACACTACCCTGTCTGGATACCCCCGGTTGACCCCGTTTTTTGAACGGAAATCCTTGACTGCATCGTTCAGCAGACGACCAAGACGTGCAGCTCCTACTTCATTGAGATGTACACCATCTCCTGAAAACATAGATTTATCATAGTAAAAATGATCCCACGTGTCGACAAAGCCGATGTCCTCCTCCCTGCAGAGTTTGGCTAGTCGGCGATTTGTATTGGTGGCTATGTTGTAGAATCGGTTTTCTACATCAATCCGGGGAACAATTCCTGAAATTAAGATTCTATTAGATTTTTCCTTGAAGGACCTGATCAGCCGCCGGTACTTGCAAAGTAGTTCCTCTGACCGCGTCCGTTTGACATCGTTTGATCCAACGTGGATGACGTACGTGGTGCTTGCGGGGGCGAGCCTGGAAACCTCTTCCACAACCGCAACAATGTCGTCCACGCCGCCACCTGGGATACAGAATTGCCTTCTGGTCCTGGGTGCCCTGGCGCAGAACTCGGTTAATTGGCCACGGACCATGGAGTCGCCCACAAGCCGAACTTCTTCCGTTTCCTCTTCCTCGTCAATAGTAAGAATTTTGAAGCGGTTTTGGCATGTTGTCGGGATGACCTTCCTGGTACTGGTACTGGGATGCACATTGTTTCTGACTAACTGAAAGTTGTCCTGGGGGGGAGTGAGAGTAGAGTCATTATTATTTTCTGCAACATCTAAGGTAGCTGCTGGTGTGGGTACCGGTACCGGTACTGTATGCACTGGAATGGCGGTTGACATCGTAGTGGTTTCTTGGGCCGAGGGCACTCCTACGTTGAGTGAGGCAAATTCTTGAAGGGATTCAAGCTTCGTAGTCAGGGCATCGATCTTGCGGTGAGCTGCATTCAATTCATCCGCAATCTTCTCTCGGAGCTGGCAAAATCTACAAATTTGGACATCAATATCAACAAACATGGTAGGGCCAAATTTACCGGAACAACTCGTGCAGGTTCGTTGCGGCGCCATGACGATATAATCACAAAATGGTACAATTAAAGCCTGAAAATCACAAAAAAATTATGTTAGCAATGTGATACAATTAATTCCTGAAAATCACACACACTTTTGTTAGCAATATGATAAAATTAATATGCCTGTAAATCACAAAATATATGTTAGCAATAGAACACAATTTATGCCTGAAAATAAAACAAAAATTTATGTTAGCAGTATGACACAATTAAAGCCTGAAAATCACAAATGGACTAGAAATTTGTTACAAAATTTACTGGAAAAAACAAAAAGTGGGAGAGGGTTAATGTAGCCAAGTGAGAAAACTGGAAAACAGTATACAGTACATACATACATACATAAAATTTTAAGACTGAGTGTTCCACACATAAGTGCAGTTTCAGTCTCTTGTCCTAATGGCGGCGTTCCAGGCAACCCTGTTAAGGGCTGCTTCACTTGTCAAGTTCTTGGATTTGAGATCGGCGCGTATAGTCCGATCCCAGGTCTTCCTCGGTCCACCCCTTGGTGCAGCTCCCTTCACAATCACAGATCTGCATTTTTTCACCCAATTTTGTTCATCCATTCTCTCCACATGTCCATACCATCCCAGTCTACTTGTACGCATCACCTCGCTAATACTCTTTATACCCAAACGTCTCCTCAGCTCAACATTTGTTATTCTATCCTGTAGCCTGGCCCCACACATCCATCTCACCATTCTCATCTCATTACGCTCCATTCTGTTGACATCCTCTACTTTAACGGCCCATGTTTCTGAGGCATACGTCATTGCACTTCTAACACATGAGGCATACACCTTTCCCTTCAGGGGAGAGGCATTCTTTTCATGGTCAGGATTGGCATCAATTCTCTGAACTTCCCCCAGCCACACCTAATTCTAGCAACAGTGGCAGCCTCGGCCCCACCACTGGCAGAGATGGTATCTCCTAGGTAACAAAACTTGTTCACCAGCTCCAAAGACTCATTTCCAAAATTCACAGCCACAGGATCATCACTTAACACAAGCTCGCCTTTGCACACTACGCATTCAAATTTCTCTATTTCTGACTTATCCTTCGGCAGGGGCCCCTTTATTCTACTACAGCGCTTACTCCCATGGTGTACCCAACATCGACAGATGCTACATTGAATTGAGTTAACGCCCACTCCCTTTCCACACACTGCACATGGGTATGCACCGCTCTTTTCCACATTGCCTCGTCTCAAACTACAATGCATAACCTTGGTTTTGTTAATATTGACTCTTAAACCCTTGCTCGCCATGCCCTCTCTCCACTTTCTGAATTTGGCCTCAGCATCCTGCATACTGTCAGCTATTAGGACTAAATCGTCTGCATAAAACAGTTCCAACGGGAGTCCGCCTCTAAAAACTCTAGACAGTGCCTCCAAGACCATAATAAAGAGGAGGGGGCTTAACACTGAACCCTGATGGACTCCAACACGGACTGTGAACTCATCACTCAGTACACCCTTCACCCTCACCGAACTTCGCGAATCCTCATACATCTTCATTATCACACGCACCAGCCACTCTTCCACACCAAGTTTCCTCATAGCCCACTGTACAACATCTCTAGGTACCCTATCAAAGGCCTTCTCCAGGTCCACAAACACAAAGTAAAGATCCCTGCCTTTTAGTAGGTATCTTTCCTGTATCTGCCTGACTATGAAGATAGCATCGGTTGTACCACGTCCTGGCATAAAACCAAACTGCATATCATCAATAGAGATGCTTTGCCTGATCAAACCCTCAAGGACTCTCTCACAGACCTTTATGATTTGGTCAAGCATTTTCAGGCCCCTATAATTTCCTCTATCTAGCGCATCCCCTTTTCCTTTGTATATATTTACTATTACACTTTTGAGCCAATCCTCTGGGATTTTCTCATCTTTAATAATGGTGTTTATCAACTCAGTGACTAAGTTTACACCAATCTCCCCTGAGGCTTTTATCATCTCAGCGACAATGTCGGAGCAACCTGGAGCTTTACTGTCCTTCATTTTATTGATTGCGTCGCTCACTACAGCTGGTGCTATCAAAGGAGGAGGCCCAGATATTGGTTTTTCGATACTAAGCTGTTCCTTATCCCATTCAAACTCTACATTTAGCAATCGTTCATAGTGTACCTTCCATGCTTCTCTGATTTCATTTTCTGCATACACAATCTTCCCATTATCATCTCTAACACACTGTTCACCTATAATATCCCTACTGTCATTTTTAACTCGCCTAGCTAGGTTGAAGATCCCATTGGGATTGTCAGTGTTACACACTTGTTCGAGGACCAGGTCCTTAATGCGATTTTTAGCATTGTAAATAACTCTTTTGGCAGTTTGTTTAGCTGCCTGGTATTCCTCCCTGCTGCCTCCTTTCTTCCATGCTTTGAAGCATCTCCTTTTCTCTTTCACAGCATGTTCTACCTCATCGTTCCACCACCAAGAGGTCTTATTCCTGGGGTGACCCTTTGTTTTCCCACAGACTTTGTCAGTGGCAGCGATAAGGCTATGCTTAAGAAAGTTCCATTGGCTATTTACATCGTTAGGCCTAGCTTACAGTACAGTAACAACAAATATTTGTTAGAAATATGGTACAATTAATGCCTGTAAATCACAAAAAGAATATGTTAATCACAAAAAGAATATTATGCCTGTAAATCACAACAAATATATTTGCAATAGAAAAAAATTTATGCCTGAAAATAAAACAAAAATTGATGTTAGCAGTATGACACAGTTAAAGCCTGAAAATTGCAAATGGACTAGTAATTTGTTACAAAATTTACTGGAAAAAAAACTGGGAGAGGGTTAATTTAGCCTAGTGAGAAAACTGGAAAGCAGTATACAGTACAGTAACAAAGAATATTGGTTAGCAATATGGTACAATTAATGCCTGTAAATCACAAAAAGAATATGTTAATCACAAAAAGAATATGTTAGCAATAGAACACAATTTTATGCCTGAAAATAAAAATATATTGATGTTAGCAGTATGACACAGTTAGGCTAAAGCCTGTATATTAGTTTATACAGTGGTCGACACAATAATAATAATAATGGAGTTAGTAATATCCCTGGCAAGAGTGTGAGAGGCCTATTAACCCTCGTCTAGCGGGGGGGTTTTGGGCTATTTTGGGCATATTCAGGCCCTCCTGAATGATCAATCAAGTATCTGCATGAAAAGAAATGTATTCAGCAAAAAACTAGGCGCTACAAGCTTCAAAATGAGACCAGAACGAGCTACGTAGCACTCGTCGTTTTGATGCAGTGGTACCACCAACATGGGAGCTTAGCATATATAGCGGCATTTTTTTTCCAGCAACGCTCACTACTGGCTACACTGCCAGCCTCTCGAGAACAGAGGGAGCGTGAGTCAGTGGGCGGCGGTAAGCCCTGGGTGTCGGCTGTGTGGCCTGCTGCGCTCCCGGCCATTTGCACTCGATTTTAACCCTTTAAAAGCCTTAATAATGCACCTAACTTGCTGCTTTTTAGATACGGACTGAAGTCGGGCCCCGCTCTTTAAGTGTTAATATGGTGACAAGTATCTGCAATGCGATTTTTTTTTTTTTTTTTTTTTTTTTTTTTTTTTTTTTTTAAACAATGAACGGAGGAAGGAAAAACACAGATAAAACAAAAAGGTCCATGTGCCCAAAGGCATCCTCCATTCATAAAATGTTTGTAACAACTGGATTTAAATATTTGTAGATTGTAAGTTTGTGGATAGCAATTCGAGGGAAGTGCATTCCAAAGAGTAGTAGTTCTAGGGATAAATGAATTTTGATAAGCAGAAGTTCTGCATTGTGGAGGAGAAAGTGTAAATTCATGGGCGCTCTCAGCTGCCCTAGTTCTACGGGGAAAGATGTGGAGAGGCGGCACAATTGAAGCAAGTTCCTCGGAACAATTGCTGTGAAAATATCTGTAGAATAATGCAAGGGATGCAACGCTTCTTCGTATGATTAATACATAGGCTATCAAAAAGTATTACAGTAACTAAATTATTCTAACCCAATATTAAAACTATCTTGACAAATATTAGTGTGTGCGATTTATATAGAAAACCAAGTTAAAAAGTTCAATCAAGTACAGTATTGGCTAGACTTTGATATATAAAATACAAGAAGAGGGTTTGTTTATGCGTACACAGGTGGCGCTGGTATCGGCGGCGTCTCTACTAACTTGACAAATAGAATTTTGAAAAACAAACGTTTATCAGTCAAAACTACAGTACAATGTCATGCAAGATAACTACTGGATGGTTTGCTAAGCACTTAACTACAGTGAGGGCTAAAATATCTACAAGAAGTGCTAGAACTTTATAATATGAAACAAGCAAATAGTTTGTTTACTTTAGAGCGTCGGTCGCCACTAACCGGTACAAATGTAAAAAAAAGAAGTCTCGATAAACAAACGTTTATCAGTAAAAAACACAGCAAAATTACATGCAAAGCAACTACAGGGCAGTTAAGCTAGAGCTTAGCTACAGCTCATGCAAACAAATAAGGTGATGAGTAACGGAGTACTCAAGTTATGGTCAAATTTCGAGCAGCGAGAGCGAAGTGCTGTTGGCGGGTTGACTCGTCGGGTTCGAGTGTGGAGGAAAGAAGAGAGGAGTGGAGAGGAAAGAAGAGAGGAGTGGAGAGGAGAGGAAGTTAGAGAGGAGTGGAGAGGAAAGAAAAGATGAGTGGAGAGGAAAACGTAGAGAAGTGGAGCGAACAAATGAGAGGAGGGGAGAGAAAATAAGAGAGGAGTGGAGAAAAAAGACAAGAGAAGTGGAGAGGAAAATACAGATGCCAGAGGAGGATAGAGGACACCAACCGCCGAAGGAAGATCCGATGATTTATTTACGCCGAGTGGACAGAAAGGATCAAAGGGAAGAAAATAAAGAGACGGAGTACGTATTGTGGTCCGAGGGGAAATATATGTGATGGTTCCAATATGGACGATTGTTGTGGATGTATAGCAACTTATATTATTTATGGGAAGTGATTGAGGATAGTACAGATAGAACAACGATATTTTTGTTTCGTCACGTATGCAATAGATACAGTATTTATATATATATACAGTAAATATATATATATATATATATATATATATATATATATATATATATATATAAATGTATATATGTGTATACAGTATACACACACACTTGTATACGCCCAGTCGGACTAGATCCTCTGGCAGTCAGGACGACTGTTCATGCTCTATTCCACTGCACCACAACGTGATATAGGATACCTTAGTCTATCGGTTCGTGTAAATACTGTATGTATGACTTTTGGGTAGAAATGTCAAAAATGCACTTAATCTGTTCTAATTATCCCATTAATTAAGAAAAAGCTTGTTGCAATTTTGTTATGGGGGTTAAGGGTATTTTTAAAAGAAAATAATATGAAGATGTAAAAGTACGGGAAAAAATAACCCAAATTTATTTTCTGTGCACATCATAGTCTTGAAAGTAGTTATTATTGTTGGCCTTGACTAGTATTTAGTGATGGAACCCTCTATAAACTATTATGGAAAGTACCAGAATACCTAAACATTTTCCAAAACACTTTTTTGATATTTAACCGCGGGAAAAGGCGGAATAAGTTATAGTGTTCTTTCCATAGTCCTTTGTGTTCACCTGTCATCCCAGTCCCCTAGTCCTGCTCCTCTTCATCCTCATCATCCTCTGGAAGAGGGGAGGATCTATTGGCACACACATCATCTTCCTGTCCACACTGGCACAGTTCAGTGCAAGCAAGATTGTGCTTCTTGCAGCTGCACCGTCTGGTGCATTTCATAGGTGCAGCTTGATCGTTGGCACCACAGCCACACTTGACAAGTTCCAGGACACAGTCTAGTGCAGCTGCCTCGCTGGAAAGTACAGGTATCAGCCTGTCACCCTCTTTCTTCCAGCCCAGGGTGAGAGGGTCAGGAATGTTGGGCTTCTCAACGAGGTCCTGGGCCCAGATTCTGGCCTGTAGATGGGCACGCAGGATGTGTTGATTCCATGCACCTAGAGTTGGTGGCAGCCTGTCTACTCCTTGTTCTGGTGGCAGCCTGTCTACTCCTTGTTCTGGTTTCATCTTTTTGAAGAGATGCCATCTGAGGCTACTGGCTCTAGAAAGCTTGGTTCCTTTGGGGCAGAACAGGCTGCACAGGAAGGCTTGACAACCATCAGCCACCTCTTCTGAGGGTGCATCCCCTTCCCCTAGCATCTGAATGGCAGAGACTACATAGGGTGGCGATTCCATGAAGGCATTAAAGCATCTCTGCTTCCCCTTCCCCCTGATGTGTCCTGTGGTATCACACCCTGTTAGTGCATGCCAGTTGATGAGGGCAGCTGCTTTACTGGGTCCCAGGGCATCATAGATGGGCTGCAATAGGACGGTGCGGCGACGATCTCCAGTACCCATGATCAGTGCAGAATTTCTGCCAAGTTGTGGCACTCTGCGGAGAGCCAATAGAAGAACATCAGTGTCCTGTGTATAGATATGGACGATGGCTCCAGCAGCTGCAACTTCCACAGCATGAAGGATCATGAGGGTGTCAGCCTCCTCTTGAGTGCTCATACCAGTGCTAACCTGGCAGTCATTGTTAGCCATCACACTCTTGCGTGTCACAGTCACCATGTTCACTGTGCTCCTTTCAATAAGCTGCTGAGCCAGGTAGAGTGTGAGCGAATCCTTTGTGGCATTGCTTGCGAGGAACGTGGACTTGTCCCTAATCTGAGTTGAATCTTCAACCTTGTAGGACCTGATTTCCTTCAGCTTGCCTCGCCGTTGCTCCCGCGTAGCTTCCTTCAGGGAACACACTTTTGTGTAGTTGTCAAAAACAACCCTAACTGCAGCATACCCTTGCGCCTTTGTGTCAGTAAGCTTGACACAAGCTCTGGCAAGATCTTTTCCATTCTTGAAGGTTCGGACAGCCTTCAGTTCTTGGACTACAGCCATTCCATCAACTATTACCAAGGTGGGGCCTGGGCAGTGGTCTCATTACTGTTAGTGTAGACAAGACCTTCCAAAAGGTGGATCACACTGCTCTTGTCATTGGTTGGATGAAGGGATCCATCTGCTTGCATCAGTGTCCCACTGGTGTGTGAGAACTCATGGGCACTAACTACCTGCTCCAGGTCGATGTCTGCACGGGGTGATCTGGCGACTAGCAGCATCCTGGCAAAGAGAGAGGAGGAGGCTTTGAGCGTCACCAATTCTGATCCGGCCTTCATCTTGACTTCCTTTGCAGCTGTAGTCCAGGTCAGTAGATTCACTTTGGACATTCGGTCCCAGAGGTTTCCATCTCCAGTGATGCGTTCTTCTACAAAGCGACTAAAGGCATTCTGGCCTACTTGCTCCACTGACAAGATGCTCCGTTGGACTTCCTCCAGAAGGATCTCCTTTGACATCAGTTTGAACATTCGACTATTGATGGCTGCATCATCTGATGGTGGACTGAAGAGATGGCACTGTGCTAGTACAGCCTTAAGCTTTGCAATGGCCTTTTCCTGGCATGCTACTTTGGCTTTGCTGAGGCAGTGGTGTTGCTGTGCCGTGGTTCCCTCAGAAACCATAAGCAGATGCTCAGTCTCATCAGAGAGGCGTGCCAGCTCAGGTCCCGTGAGACAGAACTTGAGCAAAGTCTGTGGGGTTGATGTGATTCCTGATATTCCTCCTTGGCCTTTGGTGAATTTGTTCAGATGCTCCATGGCGTGATCAACACCAATGCGAGTGAATGGCACATTGTTGCTTGTATTGACCGTGAAATTCCCCCTGAGGAACTCATCCCAGGTGTCTGGATCTGCACTTTTGAGTTCGTGCATGCGGGCAATATACTCAGGGATGTTCTGGGCATAATCCAGTCGGTTGTAAGCAAAGAAGTAAATGCACAGCTTCTCTAGTGCTCCCAAATACAGGAACCAGTTCCCTTCACGGGTTGCACGCTGAAACTGAAACAAGGCCATGACCTGCCTCATGTACATCTGTGCCCATTGGTACATTGGCTGTTCCTTGTGACTTTCATCAAATTCGTGCAGCAGCTTCTCAATTTCCATTGACTCCAGCTCCAGTAGGAATGTCCTGTGTGCTTCGTGGACATCCTGCTGAGTCTTACATGCTTCAGTCAGCTTTTCAACACTTGCTTGCAGTCTGATGCGCAGTGCAGGGTTCTCTTCAAAGAAAGACTTCATCCATAGATCGAATAGTGCTTGGAGTGTGATTTGGTGAGCTTGCATAGCTCTGTTGTGATGACTCCCATTGATGATGTGTGAAGTGGTGACACTGCTGTACAGACCAGCTTCCTGCGATGCCTCATCAAGCCCACTGCCTTCAACGGTCCTGCCCAAGCACCGTAGTGCACAGAGTACAGTGTGAAATGCTCCTGGACACAGCAGCCACTTGTTTCTGTACTGGGGTAGAAGGTGCTCTAGTTTTAGAGCTCTCTTGTATAGGTCCATGTCCAAAGTCACTAGCAGCTTTGCTTCAGGGCCTGACACCAGTTCGTTGAGTCTGGTCAGTTGGTTCAAGGCTGTAACCAAGGTGACCCATTCATGGGCTGGTGCATTGATAATAGGAAGACCAAAGGCTTTGTCAATGGCAGCAGGCATATCTTGGGGTTGTATGAGTGAGCTGTAGGCAGACCACAGGGGTACAGGCTGTCTGACATCTTGTGAGACCATTCCTGCTTCAGCATCTTCATCCTGTGTAGTGGCACTGTCCATCTGGTGGTCTGGGGTGTCAGCATCATCTCTGGGTTGACTTTCTGTGCTCCGGCAACAAAACCGAGCCAGCATCCGGGCAATGTAATTTGTTTGTGCCTGCTTTTACTCAGCATCATACCTTCCCATCTTGTATGCTGGATAGTGAGGACTTGATCTGGGCTTTGGGTTGCCTTCAATAATACATGTGGCCAGTTCACTAACAGATGCTGGTATATCTCTCAGGCCTGAGGCTGAGTTACCACTGCCCAGTCGCACTGGATCCAAAATGGTTTTTCCTTCACCAGAGGGTTGGTATACACCTAGGGCTGTTCCATGGAAGCTGCCCTTTCCATCCGGGATGTCCACCTTCTTGTCAATGTTGTCCAGTGAGACATGGATCCTCTTGTTCTTCAAAAGACCTGGTGGGACATACACACCATACTCTTTGATGTTTTCAGACATGACATTGGCGATGTTGTTGCATATTTTGGTAACCCGCTCATATGAGACACCAGCTCCACATCTGTTCAGCAGTGACAGTGCCTTCTGACTTCTGAAGTTGTGGTACATGTAGAGAGATAACCCGACAGCATAGGGACTTTCTACCATTTGGTGAAATGTTGCCTCCGCAGACGACGGCTTCAACATTACTTGTCTTCTTGTCTTGCACACTTGCATGATTGAGTGGGAAATGATGGTGCAGGATGTGTGTAACTGTTCTGTACGTGTCTCTGTGATTGCTACCTTTGCCCCTTGCAGGATCCACCGGATGAGGTTGCTCAGTTCAGATGGGACACCTGTTTACCTACAACCAAGTAGTGACCCATCGAAGGACCACTGGTTATCTTTCCTGGACTGGAGGATTGCCTGCCTGATGATCTTTGAGCACTGGTAAATGAGCTTCATGTCTGCTTTAACATTCCTGTCCTGTGTTGCTTGATCCAGAGCTGACCGGTCTGCTTTCTTGGAATGTATAATTGTTGGGTTCTTCCCTCTTCCCAGTGTAACCATGGCATTGGGCACATTCTCTTGGATCTTCTTCACAGCTGCCTTGTAATGAAGACTTCTCTCCTCTATGCCATGATCGTGC
The DNA here is from genome assembly GCA_032716605.1 of Paralithodes platypus. Taxonomy (NCBI): domain Eukaryota; kingdom Metazoa; phylum Arthropoda; class Malacostraca; order Decapoda; family Lithodidae; genus Paralithodes; species Paralithodes platypus. The sequence goes on from CM064558.1 coordinate 11,068,978, forward strand.
ATCCTTCTGTTGTACAGTGTAGAGGTTTCTTTCACTGTTAGAAATTCGCCATCATCCAGACGTTCCTCTAGTTCAGCAAAGTATTCGATTTCAGCAGCTATGAACTCTACGTTGTTCAGTTCAGCATCGTCATCATCTCTGCTGAGGCTTCTGGGCCTCTGTACATAGTGGCGCCAGTGAGTTGTGTGACAGCTTTTGTGGTACTTGATGTCTCTGGACAGGAAGTCTCCCTCTGCAATGATATCAGCCAGGTGCACCTTCCACACTTCATTGTCACTGGCATTAACGACTTCTTGAATGGATTTCCCAATGTTTGAAGTACTACATTCGTGAAGCACTTCTTCTTTTTTCTTTGCCTCATATTTGACTGTCTGGCAGTAGAAGCAGTGATCTCGGTTGAATACCTGGATGCAGGATCGTGTGACCCTCCCAGCAGAAGGTGATGGTGTGTCCTGTGAAACAGATGTCATTGATGCAGGACGGCCAGCTCCTCTGGAGGATAATATGCTGGAGTCCTTTTCAGCAAGTGATTTCGTCCACCTGGCTTTGTCTCTTTCAGTATGCTGCTTATGGGTGATTTCTCCATAGCAGGATCTGTGCCACCCTGCATGGTTTTGTTCCAGGTCTTGAGCGGACATACCATGCAGCCGCTGATTCAGTTGCACAAAGTTAGGATTCCCATACTCGGCTCTTTCTCCGACACAGTCTAGGAATTTCTCATATGTAGGAAGGGCGATATGCTGTAGAGCCAAATTTCCTGGCTTTTGGCACTTTAAGCAGAGGTTGAAGTCTAAGGTTTGCCTTTTGGTTGGCGGTTCTTCAGATGCAGCCATTCCGACCTGAAACAAAAGAGACTACTATTACTACTACATACAGACATCTTATTTTTTTTCTATTAACAACAGACCTTTATCACTCTACTTGCACTGTTAATATTCAGTACTTATGGAGAATTCCTGAAACATGCCCAACATTTGGGTACAAGCTTGTAACATAAATCCAGCAATAATGAGTTACACATAGTAACAGTGTTACCCGTTAAAACATAGCCATAGCTCCACAGGTACTGTTGATCTTCACAGAGCAGGTGGTATTCTAGTGCTGTAACATTGTGTAGTCTGTATTTAACTGGAAACATGCTCAGGAACTTTTTGTGTGGTAATTTTCAAATATATCATTACAAATTGCCTAAATTCATAGTTTACAACACCCCATCTCTGTTTGGTTCCAGAAACCCATCTAAACCATGACAGAAAAATTGGCAACAACCTATTTTGCATTCAGTATACTCCTGAGATATATTTTGGTCATGTTGCCAAATGTCTACCCAAAAGTCATATAACCCAGATTTGTTTAACATTACCCAATGGACTAACCTAACCTTTTTCTATTTATATTAGTAGCTTACGTGTATTTGTGAGATATTCTTGATATTAATGACTCATGTTTGCCTTTTGTCTCCCTCACTTCCATAAAAAAACAAAATGTTTGGCTGGGTAACAATTAAAATAAATCACTTTAACCCGATTTGCATTGGGGTACTTGTAAATATCCCTGAATGGTATCCTGGAGTATGGATCGACTTGTGTCAGAATTAAAATACACTCTTTATATTGGATTTCTGTTCTCTTTAACTCTCAACTCGTGGTGCCCGTCATATGACGGGAGAGAGAATATTGGCCATCCCTGTGGTGCCCGTCATATGACAGGTGCCATTTTGAGGCCATTATGAGCTATGAGAGAGAAATCGAGCGTTGGGGGGACGATAGGCGACCTCGGACCGCTCACCACCGCTACGTAGCCAGTAGTGAGGCATACTCTATCTCATCCCCGCCTCCTTTTAGGGTATTTTCGCCTCCGGTTGCATGATCGTTGCAAGAGAACCCGTGGTTGTACAAGGATGTTTCAGGTGTCATTGGAAAGCTCTATTATAGCCCTTTCACGGATATATAATTGTGTTACGCTCTGGCTCTTTCTTACGCATGTAAAAGAGCATGAAATGTAGCTAATTATTTGTAAATATACTCGCCAGGCGCTACAGTGATGTAAACAAGACAGCCCGCTTGTTCGGAATTATTATAAATAGGAAAAGGTTAAGTGTCCTTTATCATGCCGTGGTGTAGCGGATTAAACCATGGACACTCGTCCTGACTGTCAGTGATTCAAGTCCGGCTGGGAGTATAAAGGCTTATAATATACTTGAGATGTATATATATAAATATATATAAATATATATATACCCAGTATATATATATATATATATATATATATATATATATATATATATACATACTGTATATTATCGTGTAATTCGATAGATAGGCATTATATAGGCTAACAATCGTCTCATTGACGCATCTAGTTAGGCAGTTGGTTAACGATCGTTTCTATGATTAATTTAAAATTTTAAAAGGAGAGGCTGAACCTTACACCCCCAAGTCAGCCTGTATAAGAGATTGTGTTTCTGGCATTATACCATCTTATTACATATGGAAATACTAAGACTCGCTGAAAAAATCAGATCTCTATGTGTGCGCGCGCGTGCGAGCGCAAAATTTCATTGCACTTTCGTAAAATCATCTAGTCACTCAAAATTGTTCAAATTGCCCGCAATTTTTGCATGGCATAGCGTACAAGCATCCCCTACAACGTAGCGTTTAAATATACCCCTATTGAATAATAGAAAGTGCTGAAAAAAATATATTACATTATTAGTTTTGGGTTACAGCTGATTTGACACCAAAATGGTCAAAACTCGGACATTTACGGCAAAACGGCATTTATCTAAACGTACAGGCGTTCCTATGTACCCCTATGTACTATTTAGAAGGGGAATGCATTTGAGCAATACATAAAAATATAGTGGCACTCGTAAGTGATAGCAAACCACACAAATTCATAGATTTTCATCAGTCAAAGCTATTTTTGGGGCAGATAAAATAGTTAGTCATCCTTAGCCTCCGTTTTCTGCCATAGCGCGCACATAGAAGATCGAGATTAATGACCAACTAAAGAAAATGTTCGTCATGGGTAGGCTTCACTGGTTTTATGAGAGAATTTTTTACCAAAGTCCATGATATTGGGGCTCCCCCAAGGGGGCCCTAGGGATGTCATATGGGTGTTTATGCCCTCATATGATTATTTCTATTGCTTACAGCAGCTCTTTAAACTACAGACACAACACATTTTTTTGGGTGGCTGAAAGAAAAAAAAAAATCGGGGTCGAGGTCGAACCCCCGGCCCGGTGGGTTATGGATGCGATATGTTTTTTTGTTCCTTCCTATGCTATTCTCCTATGTTGAAAGAAGCATTATAACACAAGAACACAAAAATTAGAAATTTTGATGTCTAGGCTCAGCCCAGTTTATTTCCTGAGTGTGCTTTGGTGCCGTTCACTAACACCCGCCATCTTTACCGGCCTTTTCCCAACCTCATTGTTGTGTGGATATGTTGGTAAATGAATTCCCATTATTTGATTAACCTGATCTTTATTATTATAATATATCTTTATGGGAGAGACCTGTAGATAGGATTTAGATTGGATTTAGATATTAACTTCACTGAACAATCCATCACACACACACATACTGTTTATATATACAATATATATATATATATATTATACTCTGCAGGCATAAACTAAGCATGGTGAAAGTAAACCAGTTATATCGTAATAATCTTTCTTTTAAGTTCCACTCAACATTACAGTATGGCTGATTTATAATCGTACATCACCAGCAGCAAACCTCTCTCTCTCTCTCTCCCCAACATTAGCCGTGCTCACAACTCTCGTAGGTGGCCAGCCATTACCGTAAGTTAGGAGTCATAGTTTACAGTTGGTAATTGTGGGAGATAGGTCATTTAAATCTATCCCTTTCATACCGGGAGGTTGTTACAATGAAAGCTTTATATATTTTCACATTGTCTCAAATTATTATATGTGATCGTATTTGTTTTAACAATTAACCCGTAGTAGTAGTACTGGTAATGATGAGCTTCCATTTTAGATGCCAAATATATGCAAATAGATAAATAAATATGTAAAATATAATTTGAGCTTATTTGTGTGTGTATGTATGTGCGAGTGTGGATGTGTGTGTTTGTATGTGTGTGTGTGTTGTTGCGACATGGCAGGAGAGACAATGATTCATGAACTGACAGAATGATATGTAGCCTAATATGTAACAGCACCTACAGTAGATGTCTCCACACCTGTCAGGTGTCAATGTGCAACAGAAATCAGAGCCAACACACATCTCCAGGCTCACTGAGGATCCAAAGTGCAACCAATGCTCCAACAGGTTCCGTCCCACAACCGACTGGAATCCCGAGTAGACAGTGAAAATACACCATAGACTGCTACTCCAGAATAAACCAGTGCCGAATGGCAACACTGGGGTGGATCCTTCCCAATTTAAATCAAACATGCAGGGCTCTGAATAAGTTATGTTAGGAAAATTAAGTTACTGAATAGGCCAGTCACTAAATTCAAACACCTACCAATATGGTGGGCAGTCCTAAGCTGACATACACTCAACAGGATTTCCATACCAAGGAACTGATCCGCTGATATGCAAATACCAAACCGTCCTGATAACCGGAGTATCCACCCCGAAATATACCACCAAGAATAGGAAGACTCCTGGAAGTCCGCCACCCACTCCTCCGAAATGGTCATTCAGGTTGACAGTCAACCTTGAATTAATTATGGTCCAGTCAGCTTTGCCTTGATCATAATTAACCCGGCAAGCGCGCGCAGGGTGTAGTGAATACCACACTTCTGGGCGGCAATATTAAGCTCCATTCCCACCTGTAATCATCATTTTACGATAAATATAGTTATTACTTACTTATATGCGCCTATTTTACGTTTAATATGAAGATAGTAACATGTAACGACAATAAAACAAGTGGGAATATTGTTTGGATGGTGAAAATCGCGAATTATTGCATAGCGTTCATTCATGAGGTGAGAGACAGGCGAGGCCCACACCCTCCTCTCTCGAAGCCTGGAGAGTCACTGAGGCCTGTCTCTCTCTCTCTCTCTCTCTCTCTCTCTCTCTCTCTCTCTTTCCCACGCATAGAGACGCACAAGACCACAGCCTAGGATCGGTTTGGAGATGTTTACACGAAAATATACCAATGAATAAGGGAATAACAGGGAAAATAGGTGATCATTTGAAGATTGGGGGGGAAGGAGGGGATTTTGACAGATGTGGAGTAGTGATAGGAGGTATGGAGGGGAATTATCTCACTTAAAAACCATTTCACTTGTTTTAAGTGCTACTGGGGCCTTCAAAAAGTTTTTTTTTAGGCCTTACCTCTTAAGAGGGTCTTCGCCCTTGCCCACTAAAACCTCTTAAGGGTGTTCTCGCCATTCCCGGGCTAATTAAATATGCAAACAATATAAGTAGTTATGTTATAACAAATCAAGCAAATTCACAGGTGAATTAATAAACAAGGCAACAAGGCAAGCTAGAACATTCAGTTAACACAGTAATATAGTCACATTATTATATATTAAATCACCACAGCAAATACAATTATGTAGAGTACCACTTAGTGTAGGTCGCTACAATGCTCCAGAGTCCAACTAGCACAACTGGCATGCAGTGTTGTACGCAAAAGGTAGGCATGCGAGGGTTCTAGGCCCGGCTGGTAACTCCTAAACAGTCGCACCCTACAGCATTCGGCACACAACACCACACTCATAACTAAGGGAACAATCAGCAGTAACTAATTGATAAAACGTCAAAGGGGTGCGTGAAAACAAGCACAGGCAATGGTGGACCCTCAATGACATTTTACCTTGCAAGCACAACCGGTATCACAGCACCTTTCTGACATTCACAATCATACACTGGGCCTACGCAGCACTGCAAGACCACAGCAGTGAGGCCACTGTGGCAAGGTCACATAACAATTAAATAACAAGTGCCTATAGGCAGATAAAACAAGTGCTAACACCCAAACAAGTGAATTGACTATGTACAATGGCGGGCTGAACCCACCAAGCTGCCATGAACCATACATGCAAATATTTGCAATGCAAACTACCTGAATTGCCTTCAATTAATTTATATGTAAGAGTTAATGTTACTGTCAAGTAATTGCATAAATTACTTTAATGCAAAGCTCTCATAGTCCCACTGAGCCTAGGGGGTGACACTTATATTTCATTGGCTCAAAATGCAAGAACATGAGAAGAGAACTGGCTCCAAACACTACACACCCCTGACTGACAGTGCAGGGCCACAGTAACCGTAGCGTTTACCCCATTCAGACATACAGGCAAACACTACACACCCCTGACTGACAGTGCAGGGCCACAGTAACCGTAGCGTTTACCCCATTCAGACAGACAGGCAAACACTACACACCCCTGACTGACAGTGCAGGGCCACAGTAACCGTAGCGTTTACCCCATTCAGACAGACAGGCAAACACTACACACCCCTGACTGACAGTGCAGGGCCACAGTAACCGTAGCGTTTACCCCATTCAGACAGACAGGCAAACACTACACACCCCTGACTGACAGTGCAGGGCCACAGTAACCGTAGCGTTTACCCCATTCAGACAGACAGGCAAACACTACACACCCCTGACTGACAGTGCAGGGCCACAGTAACCATAGCGTTTACCCCATTCAGACAGACAGGCAAACACTACACACCCCTGACTGACAGTGCAGGGCCACAGTAACCGTAGCGTTTACCCCATTCAGACAGACAGGCAAACACTACACACCCCTGACTGACAGTGCAGGGCCACAGTAACCGTAGCATTTACCCCATTCAGACAGACAGGCAAACACAGGTGCCGACAAAGTTTTTTCAATGTACCCACAGCTTAATAACCTAATAATAAACTATATAGGAATATTCAGCAATAGTTATTATATTTCTCCAATGCACAAAATCACCGCTGGATCGCTGGATCGCATACTCATAGGGAAAAATGAAATTAGAGAAGCACCTCTCAAGCACCTCCAATCAGCACCCTCTGCACTACCACAATTTAGAGAATGGGCCAAGGAATTTTAGGAATAAACAACGGATAAATATTAATGTAGTAACCCCTGTTCACTATTCACTCACAGCAGGTTGTGCACTGAACTCCACAATATACAATATTATACCAAAGGGTCCTATATAGAACAATTACACTTATGCACACACGCACATACTAGGACCAAAAGTACTACATAAATATACATATTCACTGCAAACAAAATATATATATATATATATATATATATATATATATATACCGGTATATACAGTATAGTATATATATAATTATATATATATATATATATATATATATATATATATATATATATATATAAAAAATTATATATATATACTGTATATATATACTGTATATATATATATATATATATATATATATATATATATATATATATATATATATATCCTAACGATGAGCATGAATACAAGCCAACAGTGAGCACATTGTAACAGTGTGTGTTCGTAACAGACTGAATGGTGCATCAGTGTGTCTGCATGTATATACTGTATATGTATGTGTGTCTTTATGTAAGTGTCTGTGTATGAATCATTTTGTATGTGTGCGTTTTTATGGCCTGTGTATCTTTATGTAATTGTGTGTGCCTGCCACAAATGTTTGAGAAAGGAGGGAGGGAGACGGTGTTAGATATTGCAATGGTCAGTATTGGATGGCATTATTGGATCCCCTTCTCCATCATCTTTAGCTGCATTAGTTTTGAGATTTTAAGACGTTCGCCCTATTAGTTTAGCGATTTTAAGACCTTTTGCCCCATTTATGTAAATTTTAAGACCTTGATAGCCATATACGTGTCGATTTTTTCCATGCGAGTGATAACGAGTCTGCAATATAGGAGCACTAAATAATGTACACGTCTTCGGAGTAGTTTGTTAACCCTTAATTAGCGGCGAGCAACATAAGTCGAGTTAAATATAGCTGGACTATGTGGCGGTGCTCGACATATATCGTGTGGCAATTTCAGCACGTAATGTTGCTGAGAGAGAGAGACAAGTGGTGGCAGGAGAGTAGCGAGCGTATGACTGCTCCAGACCACCGCGGCGAACCTACTGACACGAATCCCACCTCCTCCCTCCCTCTCTCACTCGCTATATACGGAATTGTATGGGGAAAGTGCCTAATTACATGCTTTTTGCACTCGCGTTGCACGGTTATTGCAAGAAAACTAGCCATCATAAAAGGATCGTTATGGTGTCATTCGAAAGCTGTGTTTATGCCCTTTCAGGGATAGATACTTGTTTTACGTTCTGGGTCTTATTTAGGCATGAAAATGATCACGTAAACAGCCCTATTTTGGCTAAAAACACCCCGCTGGGCGGTACATATAAATAAACCGCATAGGCCGCTCGTAAGGTGTTAAGCTTGATGAAGGTACTGTATATGACATAAATTAAGAATCTCCCTTTCGAATGTTGGAAAATACTTAAATGAAAACCATTGCAGGTGGAGCCGGGGGCCATGAAATAATCCGTGACTGGTTGGAAGGAAGGGTCTCTGGAACATAAATAACATTTGCACGACAACCACACCGCCACATTTTACATGCTGGTTGAGACAAACCTCAACTTTTTCTACTTAGCTTATGTGATTTTCCTGCTAATTTTCTACAGATTTGATATATATATATATATATATATATATATATATATATATATATATATATATATATATATATAATATGTATATATATATTGTGACAGACTGAGCAACCAGTCTGGAGATATAAGCTGCCCAGTTGGCGGAATTAAGCCCTCTACACTCACCCCACCATGACCCCAGGACCTCCTCTGGACATAGAAAGTTGTTGGATGGTTTTGGCCCGTGTGGAGGGGTCAAAAGAGTGGGGGGGGAGAGCTGTCTGATTGGCGCCGGCATGAGGTGAGCGATTTGATTGGGAGCGGCACCTCGAAGACCGGCATATTCCGTCATGTCATGATAATGGGGCTTGGTGATTTGCTAGAGACCAATTAGAATGTGTATTCAGGGGTAGCATGGGGTTTGGAAATTAGTAGTAAAGTAGATATAAGCCCTCCGCCAATCACTGTGCTCCCTTTTACTTGCTTGCACAGCCAGCTGAGTTTGACAGCTCACGGCTGCAACGTGCCACACCTTGCCCACCAGCCAATCAGCGGCCCCAATTATCGGAGCGCGAAACTGGACTTCTTACTCCACTTCAAAAGTCACTCTCTTTCTCTTCCCGAGAAGTTCCTTCTGATTATCCACTAACTAATACCTCAGTGCCAGCCCTGTACTCCCGTAAGCCGCCAAAAGATGTTTATAATCAGTTTCCTGGGACTTATTTTGAAAAAGGGAAAGAGGAGGTGAAGGAAGCAAGAATTCAGAGCGAGCGTGCCACCACGCGTGCCCGCCAGCCAATCTGAGCACGGGAGAGCAGGGGGCGTGACTATAAAGGCTGCCGCGCACGGGCCACTGGGGTCACTCACCCCTCGGAGCTCACCGGGTTACCACATTGCAACCTATTTGCTCTCTCTCGCCCGGGCATAAAGGAGAACCAGGAACCCACCTTTCCAGTTACACTGCCCTCACCTAAAGTCACAACACAGACCACCCCTGACCTCTCCTCACTTTCGCCCACTTGGAGGATGCACCATCAGTATCCTGCCGCCTGTCGTCACGTCGCTAGTCTGCACACATACAGTCAAGCGCTTCAAGAGGGACGACAGTAGGTGGACGGAAGCGAGGACTTCCAGAAGAGCTACTGGCCAGCTCTGAGGTGGTAAAGCACAGTTCCAGACACACATACACCTGATCCAGCATACCAGAATATATTTGTTTAAGGACCCATATTGGGCCCGCATACGATAAAGGAAGGAAGAGAGATGTTGTTAACTAACCTGGTGGTTTCCATAAAAAATTATGTGTCCTTCTAGGACAAGACTAAAGGAAAAAGAATTTAGACTCACCAGAATCCATAAAGATGATGATGTGTTATTAATTAGTTATTTTTGTTAGCAACGGCGCGATGCCAAAAGAGTTATTATATAGGATCTGATAGGAGAGATTAAAGATTAAAAGAGTAAAAGTAAAGAGGGGAGGGAAAGAATACTTCTGTTAATATATGAGGCAACCAATAAGTTAAAGAGGGAAACAGTTGTTTAGTTGCCTAATAGATTAGCTATAGCTAGGGAAGGACACTAGTCCATATGAATCATTCATTAAGTTGTGAAAAAGGAAACTGTGAAGAAGGACACTAGTCCAATGTTAATTACGTGATTATTAAGTTTAAAAGAGCTATTCCGTGTATGCGTTTTGAGGCACGGTTCATCTTTTGTTAGAACGATTATTGATTAAGGTGGAAGGTAACATAGCGTGTTTGTATTAGGGTTACTTGAGGGTAAATTCGGAAGGTGTCATTGAGATAAAGATTGTAAACCTATATTGTGAAGTAACTGGGTGACGGAACCCAATAGTGTCATTGAGGTAAAGATTGTAAACTTATATTGTTGAAGTAACTGGGTGACGGAACCCAATAGTGTTATTGAAGTAAAGATTGTAAACTTATATTGTTGAAGTAACTGAGTGACGGAACCCATATTATATGTGAGAGAGAACTTGTAATCTCAGTCGGTAATTTGTACGATTTTATGTCATTGTTTAGGTACTTGTGTAGTAACGACGGTTGTGTCAAAGGAGTAAATAGATTCTATGTATTGAGGAAATAGATTACAGTATATGTGTTATAGCCTTGGTATTGAGAAAGTATACAGAAGGCTCAGTAAACGTGGGAAAATCTCAAGAGTAGAGGAAAGAATATCACTTTGGTTTTAGTTAGGCAAAGCGCAAATGTTTCATTAGGCCCTGGTCTCAATATAAGACACAGCAGGGTTTCGATTTAATTATTTAGGATTAATCACTAATAACGGGTCGTAGGATCGAAGCCGACTTGAGTCAATACCTGAATAGCAGGGATTCAGTTAGGGAGTGACGGGAACTTTAGGGGTCCAAAGTACAACCTAGCATGAATCGACGTAATATTCAATCTGCATCTTGAACTCATCTCGGCCCGAGCCAAGAACCTATTATTAGAGTAGTTAGGAATTCTGTTAAATAAAATATACGAACTTCTAAATGACTGTCGAATTATCCCCCGTAGTAGTAGTAGCATAGCAAAATTATTATTAAATACTACATTTTGGTGGCAAGTGGTGGGATTCGACAAATCATTTAGATTGAGTGTAATTATCTAACAGAACAGATAGAATGACGGGCGTGTTACCATTCAGATTATGGGAAGAGGGGAAGGAAGAAATCGAGCTTTGGATTGAACAGTTAGAATGTCAGTTCACACTACTTGACGTAGGGGAAAATGAAAATGAAATCGCCTATGGAAAGGCACACTTAGGAAAGGCCCTGAATGATGTAAGAGTACGTCTGGAAGGACTAGTATCGTGGACCGAAGTCAGGAGCGCCTTAATCAAAGAATTAGGCCGAGAGACTTCCACCAGAAAAGCCAGAGACAAACTGAAGAGTTTGAAACTTGATAGCCAAAATGTGAGAGCCCTGAGGAGGGAAATCGCTAAGAATGTTAAACTAGCATATCCCCATATGGACCAAGAGAGCCTGGAAACTGAGATCAGGGAGATCATGATCCAAGCCTGCCCGGTAGAAGTTAGGAAACACTGTATCATTCATGAGGTTAACACTACTAAGGAACTGATGGAGGTCATTTAAAAGATTATGGAGGCTCGAGAAGTAAAAGAGGAAAAACAAAAAGGGGAAGAGGAGAACCCAAAGAAAGGGTATCCGAAAGCCCTGGTGCGATGCTTCACTTGTAGACAGACCGGACACTTAGCTAGGAACTGTACCAACCGTCCACAAGCCCCAACCCTTAGATATGATCCCAGACCCGCACTCCCAAACGATCGACCTCTACCCAGGGGAACCGATCCTAGCCGGAGAGGAATGCTCCCGGTAGAATACCGGGAGACAGAAAACCAGCCAAAAGTTATGATGCCGGAAGAGAGAGAACATTTTCTGTGAAACCTCACATAGAAGGGCGGTATAGTGAGGTCAATATCTTAGAGAGACAAATGCCTTGTGAAACTATAGTCATAAATGGGAATGTTGATTGATACGGGGGCTAACTGAAGTTGTCTCCTAGACAATTTTGTAAAAAAAAAATCAGCGAGAAATGGGCCCATTAAATCAAACCAGTATTCAGTTGTCAGGAGCCGGGTCAACCACTGACAATCCTAGGAAAAACTAACACGGCGGTAGTGCAGTGGAAGGGAATTACCTTCACCACCGATTTTTTTGTTTTATCCGGAAAAGCCAGTAGTGGAGTCGATGGGTATCTGGGGATAGATCTCATGAGCCAGTTGGGAGTAACTATTCAGTGTGGGCCAAAAGACACAACGACTACTCTTCAACCTCAGATAGTAGCTACCACAGGAAAACTATCTATCCCTCCTAGATCTTGGAAAATTATAGAGATTCCCCCAAACCCAGGCATGACTGCCGGGATTTTTGAACCTGACGCACAGAATGGGGTGAGAATATCTACCACCTTCATTACTGCCGACCAGAGGAAACTAGTCTTAGCTAATTTCGGTGAGGACACGATTAGTTATAAAAAAGGGAAACTGTTAGGACAAGTTCACCCCCGCTCAACCCACTACTGATGGAACTGAGGGACCCGTGAACTTACCCGAGATCCCCCAAAAAGTTAACATCAAGTCAAGCCAGTACTTTACATGAATTGCTATGGACGTACCGAGATGTGTTTGCTCAAAACGAAGGGGACCACGGATCGGCTCGAACCCGACACACCCATGAGATACACACGCAAGGGCCTCCTATTAGGCAACCCTACCGACGACAAAACCCTATTATGAGACAAAAAGAAAAGGAACAAGTTAAGGACATGATTAAACAGGGGATAGTAGTGGAATCATACAGTCTGTGGTCATCTCCAGTAGTCCTAGTAAAAAAAAAAAAAATGGGTCTACTCGGTTCTGTGTAGATTATCGAAAATTAAACGATGTCACCATCAAAGACGCGCAGCCCCTACCTCGTATTGACGACTCGTTAGAATCCCTCAATGGGTCGACCTGGTTCTCTACCCTAGATCTCCAGAGTGGATACTGGCAGGTACCAGTTAGGTCCGAGGATCAAGAGAAAACCGCATTTGCCACAAGCGAAGGCAAACTCTTCCGGTTTACTGTCTGGCCGTCTGGTGTTTGCAAAGGCCCCGCCAGTTTCACTAGAGTCATGGACGAAGTATTGAGAGGATTAACCTGGAAAACTTGTTTGGCGTACTTAGATGATATTATGATTTTTTCCGCTAGTTGGGAAGAACATATTCACCGACTCCAAGAAGTGTTAGAAAGAATCAGGGAGCAGGACTTAAACTGAAACCTTCATAATGCCAACTAGGGGCCCGTGAGATGGCATATCTAGGGCATGTGGTTTCCGGTAAAGGTATTCAACCGGACCCACATAAAGTGAGATCTATTGCTGAAATCTCACCTCCATCCTCTGTCAAAGAGATTCGAGCGTTTCTAGGAATGGCTTCCTATTATCGAAGGTTCATACCCAACTTCTCTAAGATTGCTCGCCCCATGACTCAGATATTAGAAAAAAGGAGGAGGTTCAACTGGGATCAGAGTTGTCAGGTAGCTTTTGATCACTTGATCACTTGAAGCAGCAATTAACTTCTAACCCCATAGTTTGTCATCCGGATTTCACCAAGCCGTTTCAACTATACAGCAATGCTTCTGATGAAGGGCTCGGAGCCGTTCTGGCCCAGAAAGTGGACGGAAAGGAAAGCATAGTGGCCTGTGCAAGCCGGACACTGAATAAGGGCGAAAAGAATTATAGCGTTACGAAAAAGGAATGTCTGGCTCTAGTGTGGGCTGTACAATATTTCCATCCGTACCTAGCCGGGGTCCACTTTGAAGTTATTACAGACCACCATAGCTTACAATGGCTCCGAAAAATGAAAACGGAAGACGTACTATTTGTCAGGTGGAAGGGGATTTTGGAAGAGTACTCGTTTCAAGTTAGACATAGACCCGGTAAATTACACACTAATGCCGATGGCTTGTCTCGACTACCGGTAGCACCCGTTCAACCCACTGAACCTCGCGGGAGAAAAACATGACCCTAGACCTAGTAATAAAGTAAAGTTTTCGGAGGGAGCCTGGAGGGATTCTCAAGATCGGGTCGTACTTGATTATTCAGAGGCAAAACACATGATCCAAATCCTCCACGGACAAAAGGGAAGGGGGGGGGGGGTTCATTTGGGACAGTCTAGGGTTCTCCAACAATTCAATGAAAGTTACTGGACCAAGAAGACCGACCAGATTGTTAAAGAAGTCGTTCAAAATTGTTGGGGATGCCAGAGGGGCAAATATGGAAGGGGACCTAGACAGTTGCCCGGACATATTACCGCTGGTACACCCTGGGCCAAATTATCAGTGGATATTATGGGACCTCTGCCCAGACAGACAAACAAAAGGTACATCTTGACCTGTGTCGAAATTTTCTCTAAATACACGGTTGCTTGCACTATCCCGGACAAGAAAGCTGAAACGGTGGCCAAGGTTATCCTGGAAAAGATAATTTTTGTGTGTGGCACCCCTGGAGGTATTCTGAGTGACAAGGGAAAGGAATTTAATAATGAGATCTGGCAACACTTGGGAGAAACCTTGGGGTACCAGATACAGCACACCTCCCCGTATTACCCTCAGGGAAATGCTGTCTGTGAAAGGAATCATAGGGTGTTAGCCAACTGCATCAGGGCTAGTCTGAGCTCACAACGGGAGAAAATCGTCCGGGGTTGGCCAGAACTTTTGCCTGAAATTGTCTGGGGAATAAATACCACGGTCTGTAGAACTATGGGGTATTCTCTCAGTGAGATTATCTTCGGCAACATACCGAAATTGCCTCAAGAATTATTATTGCCCTACCCCCGCTCCTACACGCAGTATTCCCAACCGGGAAAATATTGGAAGGAACAAGGGGAGCGACGACAGCAAGTGCATGATCATATTGCTCAGCAACAGCCTAAGAAAGTTTCTCTAAATGATCCTTATTACCGGGGGGAGTATATTTTGGTCAAGAGACATGACCCCACCCGAGCTGGTAAACTGGAGGAGAAATACGAGGGTCCTTTCAGGGTTGTCGAGACAAACGGGCCCTATCAAGCGTTATACTTACATCATGGAGATATCGTGTCAGTTACTCATATCCGTCATACCAAACGATATGAGGGTAATTTTCCCCCAGAGATGAGCGAGTGGAGTAGCGAGGAAGGGAGCGAAGAGGAAACGGAATCCAGGGTCGACGACCCTGATACTTCCTCAGCTTGACCCAACGTTAGAGGTCCTACTCCGACTCGGGACTACCTAGAAGATTCTCCACTCGGGTGGTCACTTAATCGAAAAAACCGAGAGGGACTTCCTGAGGTTGAGCTAGAAGGAGACCTAGGAAGCGAAGAGATCGTATCTAGTGGGGAAGATGATTTCTATGAGCTTACCGAGGAGGAAAGGTCTACGGTCCCAGACAGCGAAGTTTCAGTTTCCCCGAGAGATTTAAATAGGACTTTAAGTAGTGAGGAAGAGTGTCCTCAAGACGAGGTAGAACCGCGAGGCGTATCTTTTGACGGCAACCGGATAAACGGTTCTCCCACAGCTAAAGTGAAAGAATCCAAAGGAACTCCCTTGCTTAACGTTCCGGATAAGAATCTCGCGAGAGCGACTAAGTTCACGGGCCCCACCGAAACTCTCACTCGTAGTGGTAGGATTAGCCGCCCACCAATCAGGTACCCGGACGAGGCTATAAATAGGACCCCCGGGGCACCATTCCTCTCCCCTCTGACCCTCAGTACCGACTCCGTCGACTGGTAGCAATAGTCGACGGGCAGGGGCAAAGAATTAATACCACTCGAGCTCTCAAACAGTTTCTCAGCCAACCCGGGGAGGTTTTAATAGCCAAAACTATCGTGGGAAATCAGAATCCTGCACTCCAGTTACATAAATGTCTCTGTGAGCATAGTGGACTGGTGGAGTGGCAGCCTGAGGGCATAAATTTTAGGGGAACGGTGTTGCGGCGATCAGGAGCTCGCCTAAAATCAGTAGGGGGTGATAAAGTAGATAAGCCCTCCGCCAATCACTGCGCTCCCTTTTACTTTACTTGCTTTACTTACAGCCAGCTGAGTTTGACAGCTCATGGCTGCAACGTGCCACACCTTGCCCACCAGCCAATCAGCGGCCTCCATTATCGGAGCGTGAAGCTGGACTTCTTACTCCACCTCAAAAGTCATTCTCTTTCTCTTCCCGAGGAGTTCCTTCTGGTTAACCACTAACTAATACCTCGGTGCCAGCCCTGTACTCCCGTAAGCCGCCAAAAGAGGTTTATAATCAGCTTCCTGGGACTTATTTTGAAGAAAGGAAAAAGGAGGTGAAGGAAGCAAGAATTCAGAGCGAGCGTGCCACCACGCGTGCCCGCCCGCCAATCAGAGCACGGGAGAGCGGGGGGCGTGACTATAAAGGCTGCCGTGCACGGGCCACTGGGATCACTCACCCCTCGGAGCTCACCGGGTTACCACATTACAACCTACTTACTCTCTTTCGCCCGGGCATAAAGGAGAACCAGGAACCCGCCTTTCCAGTTAACCTGCCCTCACCTAAAGTCACAACACAGACCACCCCTGACCTCTCCTCACTTTCGCCCACTCGGAGGATGCACCATCAGTATCCTGCCGCCTGTCGTCACGTCGCTAGTCTGCACACATACAGTCAAGCGCTTCAAGAGGGACAACAGAAGGTGGATGGAAGCGAGGACTTCCAGAAGAGCTACTGGCCAGATCTGAGGTGGTAAAGCACAGTTCCAGACACACACACACCTGATCCAGTATAACAGAATATATTTGTTTAACCTAACAATTGCACATGGGGGTAATTAGACACCTCTCCCTGTGCGCATGTATTTGAGGTGTTTCCATCACTAAAATATTCATTGTACCATTAATAGCATTAATACTTATCCATATGCGCCTATTATTGGTTGATTATAAAGGTATTAACCTGAAACAACAATAAAACGAGTGAAAACAGCGTTTGGATGGTCAAAATTAGAGATATAGCCCGCGAGTTGTATAATGTATGGGTGAGGCAAGCCTCAAGTATGGGTGAGGCATGGGTGAGCTTGCCTCACCCATGTTTTCACCAATGATTTCAGGATAGGGACCTTCTTCAACTTCAAAGATCGGGTGCCGGACTCTTTATGCTCAAATATCGTGTATAAATTCACTTGTCCCAGTTGTCAGGCTGGGTACATTGGATGTTCGAGTAGATCATTCAAAATGAGAATATATGAGCATTTGGGGAAAAGCTTCAGGTCTGGAATATTTTTGAGGAGTATGTCATTTTCTGCAGTAAGGGAACACTCTCGTAATGAAGATCACCCTTTTTCGGAGAGGGATTTTGAAATCATCGGCAGGTTTAGAAGCACGTATGAGGCTTTAATAGGCGAAACAATGCTGATAAATAAGCACAAACCAGAAATAAATCTGGTCAATAATAGTTGAAGGTTCATTATTGGGTACAATTGGTGGCTTTTTGGGTGTTCATGTAGTTTGGTTTTTCATTTTATTTCGTTTAATTTTCACCATATTTTGAGTTTACATATAGAGTTCAAATGTGTTCAGTTAATCAGTCCCTCATCGTCTTTCATTGGAGACTGGTGGTATCATGGTGAGTTCCGATTTGTTTGTGACAATTTTCCTTTATGTGAATTTTCAACATTTATCTTTTGTTTCTTAGAGTCAAGTAATTCAAATGTACTTTTTTGCTTTATGTTGCGGTTCGATGTGATTAGGATTACTATGATTTGCTTCTAATTTTACTAGATAATTTGAAATGTTTTGTAGAGTCCTTCATTTTATTTTTCTCGTTTATTATGATTGCTTTTGCTAAGTCTTGTCCTCACATGGTTGGATATTAGCATAATACTTTGGACGCTGTTTAGCGGTAGGTTAAATTTTGTTTAATAGATTTTAGCCTTTACAGTTCAGAATAATATTTGAATTGAAAAAGAAATGATAATATAAATTTGATATCTTATGCGTTTTGATTTCTTTTGTTGCATTGAGATTTAGCTATTTTGAATTTGATGGTGTCTAGCCGTAGATTTATTTTATATTTAAACCTTGCCTAGTTGGCCAATATTATGTTGTTTAATTGTTTTTTAGATAGGCAAATTGCCACGTGTTCAACAATGCATTACATTTTAGTGGTCCTGTTTTAGCAATATATACAGAGTTATACTCAATTTTTAGGATCTGTTGGTAAGGGTACCCTTTCCTGAGGATGGCTGCGTGACGTAGCCGAAAATTAGAATAAATCATGATGTTCCACAACGTATTTCTTCTCATTGCCTTACTAATTTGGAAGTTGCGGTGTCCAAGATCACCTGCTGAGGTTCTCATAACTATATATATATATATATATATATATATATATATAGGCTATATATAAATACACACATTCACACATCGTTTTTACCATTATTTTTTTGGACACCTTGTATATATATATATATATATGTATATATAATTATATATATATATATATATATATATATATATATATATATATGTAAATATATCCACACACATACATTACCATTACCATTTACCATTCTTTATATTTTGTTTGACACCTTGTATAAATATATATATATATATAATATATATATATATATATATATATATATATATATATATATATAGAGTTTGCCTAGGCAAACTCTTTCGTCTCTGTCTATCCTCTAACGTCTTCCCTTCATGCTGGAAGTTTGCTCACATTCAACCTGTCCCAAAGAAGGGTGACCGCTCTCAACCCTCCAACTATCGTCCAATTGCTCTTATCTCTTGTCTTTCTAAAGTTTTTGAAACTATTCTTGCTTCCAAATTTCTTAAGCATTTCTCTTCTCATAATCTGCTCTCAGATCGCCAGTATGGCTTCCTTAAGGGTCGCTCTACTGGTGATCTTCTTTCATATCTTACTAACTCTTGGTCATCCTCCTTTCGGGACTTCGGTGAGACTTTTTCTATTGCACTAGACATATCGAAAGCCTTCGATAGAGTCTGGCATAAATCTTTAATTTCTAAACTACCCTCCTTCGGTTTCTATCCCTCCATCTGTGCCTTTGTCTCTAATTTCCTTTCCGGCCGTTCCATAGCTGCGGTTGTGGACGGCCATTGTTCACTTCCTCACCCTATAAACTCCGGTGTTCCTCAGGGCTCTGTCCTATCTCCTATTCTCTTTCTAATTTTTATAAATGATCTCCTTAACTGTACCTTAATTCCCATCCATTCATACGCAGACGACTCAACCTTACACTACTCCATTAGTTTTTCAGAACGCCCCAGCCAGCAATCCCTCAACGACAAACGTAATGAAGCCATAGAACTCTTAAATTCTGATCTAAATACTATTTCCAATTGGGGCAGAGAAAACCTTGTTAACTTTAATGCTTCCAAAACCCAATTTCTCCATCTATCTACCCGTCAGGATCTCCCAGCGGACTATCCCTTATTCTTTAACAATACAAAAATCAACCCTTCATCTTCTCTCAATATTCTTGGTGTCTCTTTTTCTTCTGCTCTCATTTGGAAGGACCATATTACCAGTCTTGCTAAGGCAGCCTCCCAGAAGCTGGGTGTGCTCAACCGCCTTAGGGGGTTCTTTTCCCCTGCACAGCTTCTTGCTCTGTACAGGGACTATGCCCTTGTATTGAGTATTGTTCACATGTGTTGGGAGGTTCCTCTCACACCGCTCTCCTAGAGAAAGTTGAAAGGAAGGCCTTTCGTATCATTAACTCCCGTCCACTCACCAACTCTCTGCAATCTCTCTCTCTCCGCCGCAATGTTGCATCTCTCTCGCTATTCTATCGCTACTATAATAATCAGTGTTCCTCAGAGCTATCCCAGTGCATACCACCTCCTTTACGTAGGGCACGTGGTACCCGTCTTGCAACTCAATCCCACCCCTACTCTGTGCAACTCTCCAACCCAAGAGTGAAACGTTACTCTCAAACTTTCTTCTACTCAACAGCTGAGCTCTGGAACTCTCTCCCAGAATCAGTCTTTCCCTCTTCCTATGACTTAAATTGCTTCAAACTCCGTGTGTCCAGGCATTTTGGCTCGAACGTCCCTTGATTTTGGCCCTGTCACTCTTTCAACTATGGGGGAGGCATTCGCTATAGGCAGTTATGCCTTTTGCCTCCCTCAATCACATAGAAAAAAAAAAAAAAAAAAAAAATGCACTACTTTATTTTATTTACGTGCACAATAGAATTATTTCTGAATTTATTACCTGAAGATAACCTGGCTTTCTTATTTTGTTTTTTCAGTGTCAACCCAGGAGCCATTTCCCTTCTCGTTGGAACGGGTTGTGGCCCTACCAGGTAAGTAAAATTGACAACCTTCATGACTGACATGTCTTCTATGAACATTATACAATTATTGGCAAGGAAAATTATATAAAAGTGTTCTATATTGTGGCAAAGATATACAACTGTATAAACATTCTCATATATTTTCATAACAATAACAATGCATGGAAACAATTGCGCATAGCTCACGAACCAATTATGCTATATTATTTTGGTTTTCACCATTGGAAAGAGCACAATTTTCCGATTCCGGTGATATATACAGTTATATACGTATCCGAGCAAATAACGCAACGACAAGGTGGGGAACAGCTCGGAACCCGGCTGGCATCGGCGGAACGGAGATGGGTGAAGCGTAAATATTCGCATTTTGGCTCTTCATTTCAAATATTCATAGCGCAAAAGGTATTTGTCGTAGGAACTTCTAGCTTGTTTTATACTCATCAGCATTATTTGCTGTATTCATACAGCCTAAATTTAAAACCATACACTTCGTAGCAACGAAATAAATCGAAAATGTTATAAACCATATAAATCAAAATCATATTTTTTTTTTCGGTCACTGCTTGAGAACTATTGAAGATACACAATTTCTGTTTTCAGATTTGGAAAAAGGAGAAAAAATACTATTATTTGAGCACAAAAAATATATGGTCATCACTCACAATTTCGAGATAAGACGGTGTGAAGACAATTGCATGGGAAATAATTGTATTCCGGACTCATTTACACTTTCATATTTCGATTTATTTACATTTTTTTTTTGTTATCATGTACTATAAATATTCCTCTTTCCATTGACATATGATACATCACAATAAACAGCATTCTGGTGGATGGAAATAGAGAAAAATGTAAGGCTTCGACAACACTCATGAGCCAAATTCAAGACCTAAAAGCTATGTCAAGTGCCTCCTCGGACTTATTGGAACATAATATGTCTGAAGGAGTTAAAAAGAAAGTATATACGAGGACTGCAGGCTAAGACAAAGGGCACCACACCAAACACGGCTGTAGTTATCCTCTCGCTTCTTCTCGTATACTGATGTTGCTAGTAATCATTATTTAATATTTTTCAGGCATATGTGTGTAGAGTATTAATTATATATAGGTTATATTGGGAGATGTTTTTATGTAGCTATAGTATATATAATGTGTAGAGCATATAGTAGACTGTATAATGGGATATATGACCTTAGGTGGCTATAGTATCGATGAAGTGTAAGCGATATACAGTATGTTGTTGTGGGAGATGTTTTAGGTAGTTATAATATACTGTAGATCATGTGTAGAGTATTGAGGTTATAGTGGGGGATATGTTCTTAGCTGGCTATAATATATAGTAGATGAAGCATAGGAAATATTGGTTGAAATGAGATATATTTTTAGTGTAGGGATAGAACTAATGGGGATGTAGGTTAGAAGCTTGTTTGCCTCGTATGGGCCAATAGGCCTTCTGCATATTTCAATGTTTCTTATGTTCTTAAAACATAGAGCATGTAGGCATATTATATATGATTTTAAAACAATAGCAACAACTACCGTAAGTTATATGGGAGGACTGTACGTGTCTCTGTTCACGTCTTGTAGCAAATGTTCTGAAGACTACTTCAGGAAGCAGCACGTACTGTACTAAGAGGATACGGTATACTAAGATGACACATATTACATTAGAAAGGCTGTAAGGGAAGACTGTGGGCTCGTTATTGTGGCCTGGCCTTGTTATAGCTCGGGTAATGACCACACCAGCCGCTATCAACGGTGGTATTATGGTTATAATTCACCCAAGTGGAAACTTTGTATTCAGGCCGACTTGGGACTATAACATTTAAGCGTGGGGGCGATGATAGGACGAGGGAGAAGGAGGAAGGGAGGAACAAAAGGGTTGGGAACACACACACACACATACTCACAGATACAGTACATAGATAGAGAGAGAGAGAGAGAGAGAGAAAAAGAGAAAAAACAGTAAAAACAGAACCGTAGCACTTATCTTAGTAACCACAGTAGTAAAATTAGTGTGGAGAGATTATATATATACCGGTATATATATATATATATATATATATATATATATATATATATATATATATATATATATATATATATATGTGTGTATATATATGTGTGTATATATATGTGTGTATATGTATATACTAAATATATATACTGTGTAGCGCAGAGAGCCCCTGGTGGTTGGGACCGGGAATCCCACCTCCAGAATTGATAGGAGGAGGCTGTAGGCACCAGCCGAACAGGGCGGTACTCCCGAGGAGTGCTAGGTTGATGATATGAACAGCTGGAACGCCTGTTTCACCACCTGGCCTCAATAGCTGATCCTTTCTGTGCCTCATCAATATTGAGGGCAACCCCAGCCTGTCCTCCAAAACACCTTCTCCTCCTATCAATACATTATACTACAAACACCTTACATAATACACTATCCTTCAAAAACGAGCTATGAATAAATCACGACCTACCTCGGTGTTCCCAAGGGGGGGGGGGGGGGGGGCATAAATCCCCCACTGGTTTGGCCCCTGGTAACGACTTCCCTAAATGTCTTGCACCATTACCTTCTGCTCTTAATATTAATTACTGTAATATTCGTGGCCATTCCTCTAACTTCCACCACCTCTCCTCTGCCAACCCTGATCCTCTCTTAATCACCAAAACTCAGGTGTCTGGGACTACTGGCCCTTCTCTGTATCCTCCTACTACATGAATTATCTCCTCAGTTTCGAGCAAAAGGTTGATGTTCCGTATAAGTGCGCAACAAGCTCGCTTTCTCTCGTGTTCCCAACTTTGACTCCTCTGAATTCTCAACTCTCTGGCTAAAGCTTTCTTGTCACTCTCAAACTAAATAGTTCTGTGCTGTTTATATCTCCCTAATTCTATTGAATATTCAACATTCTTTTACTATCTAACTTGTAAAGTGGAACACATTCTATCTATCTCTCCTTTCTCTGAAATCTCCATCCTAGGAGATTTCAATGTTCACCACCGCCAATGGCTCTCCTCTCATTCTACTGACCAACGTGGTGAACAAGCCTACATCTTTTCTATCCTAAACGACCTATAGCAGTTAGCCACCAACCTACCGATAATCCGGATCGCTTCGGAGATTGGCCCAACATTCTTGACTTATTTCTAACCTTTATCCCTTCTGCTTATACTGTAAATCTTGTCTCTCCTTTGGGCTCCTCCGGCCATAAACTAATATCTGTCACCTGTTCTATCTCTCCGGTACGGCCACCTGATCCTCCCAGCCGGCGACGCTTGTGGCACTTTAGCGCTGCCGACTGGGAAGCTGTTCGGCAGTACTTCTTTGATTTCCCATGGAATGACTTTTGCTTCCATGGCCGGGGAACCTCGGAGAGTGCTGAACGCATTACCGAGGTTATCCTCTCAGGCATGGAAGCATACATTCAATTTTCTTTCTCTCAGTCTAATGCAAAAAAATCTTGGTCTACTCATGCTTGTTCTACTGCTGTCCGCAACAAGGAGGAAGCATTCAAACGGTACCGATGCTTCAAAATTCAAGAATCTCATTCTTCCTATATTTCTGCCCAGAATCCAGCCAAATCTGTTTTTCGACTTGCCAAGCACTCTTTCACCAATAATAAATGCACTGAACTATCTAACTCTAGCTCTTCGCAAGCTTTCTGGCATAATATAGTCAAAAACCTTTCTAACAATTTTTCTTCTTCGTCTTTCCCACCCCTTTTCCACTCTGATGGCACAACCATCACTTCTTCCTCTGACAAAGCTGAACTCTTTGCTCAAACTTTTGCTAGAAACTCCATATTGGGTGATTCCGGAGCTATTCCCCCCTCTTTCCTACCTATGCCTAATATCCTAATCTCTTCTATAGATGTACTTTCTACCCTCTCTGGGATTAATACTAAGAAGGCGTACGGTCCGGACGGTGTTCCTCCTGTTGTACTAAAAAACTTTGCTACCGTGCTGACTCCCTGCCTAGGCAAACTCTTTCGTCTCTGTCTCTCCTCTAACGTATTCCGTTCTTGCTGGAAGTGTGCTCTCATTCAACCTGTCCCAAAGAAGGGTGACCACTTTCAACCCTCTAATTATCGTCCAATTGCTCTCATCTCTTGTATCTCTAAAGTTTTTTAAACTATTCTTGCTTCCAAACTTCTTAAGCATAGTCAGTAGAGCTTCGGCTACTGATCAAAGGGTCGGCTGATCGAAGACTCTCTGTCAAAATTTGATTGGTAGATGTGACTCAAGCCCGGGCAACTTGACCTAGCAATTCGTGACAAACGCATAATCTTCCTGGCCACCCCTTCTCGGGAATTACTGAGTGTGGCAAAACAAAAAAATTATAATAATAATCTACTCTCGGATCGCCAGTATGGCTTCCTTAAGGGTCGCTCTACTGGTGATCTTTCATATCTTACCAACTCTTTGTCATCCTCCTTTCGTGACTTCGGTGAGACCTATTCTATTGCACTAGACATATTGACGGCCTTCGAAAGAATCTGGCACAAATCTTTAATGTTTAAACTACCCTCCTTCGGTTTCTATTCCTCCATCTGTGTCTTTGTCTCTAATTTCTTTTCCGGCCATTCCATAGCTGCAGTTGTGGATGGCCATCTCTCACTTCCTCAGCCTATCAACTCCGGTGTTCCTCAGGTACTTTGTCCTATCTCCAATACTCTTTCTTATTTTCATAAATGATCTTTTCCCCTGTACCTCCAGCCCTTTCCATTCATACGCAGACCATTCTACCTTACACTTTTCATTTAGTTTTCCAGAAGCCTCAGCCAGCAATCCCCCCAAAACAATCGTAATGAAGCCATACAACATTTATCTTCTGATCTAACTACTATTTCCAATTGGGGCAGAGAAAACCTTGTTGACTTTAAACCTTCCAAAACCCAATTTCTCCATCTTACTACCCGTCCGGAACTCCCAGAGGACTATCCCTTGTTCTTCAACAATACAAAAATCAATCATTCATCTTCTTTCAATATTCTTGTTGTCTCTTTTTCTTCTGCTCTCACTTGGAAGGACCAAATAACAAGTCTTGCTAAGGCAGCCTCCCAGAAGCTGGGTGTGCTCAACCGCCTCCAGGGGTTCTTTACCCCTGCACGGCTTCTTGCTCTGTACGGGGTCACTGTGCGTCCTTGTATTGAGTATTGTTCACATGTATGGGGAGGATTCTCTCACACC
Source organism: Paralithodes platypus (assembly GCA_032716605.1). Classification (NCBI taxonomy): domain Eukaryota; kingdom Metazoa; phylum Arthropoda; class Malacostraca; order Decapoda; family Lithodidae; genus Paralithodes; species Paralithodes platypus. The sequence continues at coordinate 11,094,640 of CM064558.1, forward strand.
GAACTCCTAGACAAAGTAGCAAGGAAAGCCTTTCCGATCATTAACTCCCGTCCACTCACCAACTCTCTGCAACCTCTCTCTCTTCGCCGTAATGTTGCATCTCTCACTATTCTATCGATACTACAATAATCAGTGTTCCTCAGAGATCTCCCAGTGTAGACCACCTTCTCTTCGTAGAACACATAGCACCCGTCTTGCAACACAATCCCGCCCCTACTCTGTGCAACTCTCCAACCCATGAGTGAAACGTTACTCTCAGACTTTCTTCTATTCAACAGCTGAGCTCTGGAACTCTCTCCCAGAATCAGTCTTTCCCACCTCCTATGACTTAAATTGTTTCAAACTCCGTGTGTCCAGGCATTTTAGCTCGAACGTCCCTTGATTTTTGCCCTGTCACTCTTTCATCTATGGGGGAGGCACTCGCTACAAGCAGTTCTGCCTTTGTCTCCCTCACTCACATAGAAAACAAAATACAAATAAAATAGGACAAATAAATATATACACGGCGTACAAAGAAGGTACATGGATGATATTTTCAATAATCAAGAATTATGCTCATGAATGTGGTTGGAATATAATGGACTGATAGACAGGCCACGGAAAACGTCTGCAGTGAGGTTGCCAGAGGTAACTAGAGATATTAAATACTCTTTTATGTCCAACAACAATGGCTTCTGCAGTGAGGCTGACAGAGGTAACTAGAGATATTAAATACTCTTTTATGTCCAACAACAATGGCTTCTGCAGTGAGGCTGACAGAGGTAACTAGAGATATTAAATACTCTTTTATGTCCAACAACAATGGCTTCTGCAGTGAGGCTGACAGAGGTAACTAGAGATATTAAATACTCTTTTATGTCCAACAACAATGGCTTCTGCAGTGAGGCTGACAGAGGTAACTAGAGATATTAAATACTCTTTTATATCCAACAACAATGGCTTCTGCAGTGAGGCTGACAGAGGTAACTAGAGTTATTAAATACTCTTTTATGTCCAACAACAATGGCTTCTGCAGTGAGGCTGACAGAGGTACCAGGAGATATTAAATACTCCACATTTTCCTACCACACTGAGACTTTGGGCTTTGAAGCACCTAGAGAGGTTTTAGTACACTCAGCTCAGGAGGGAAGGTGAGATACTTTCCCAAACCTGGTCTGAGCACCTATTCACTCTTTAGATATTCCCAGGCCCTTGTTGGCTTCACGGAAAAAGGGCGACCTTGGCCTTTCCTAACACTGGCATAGGCTTTTGTCGCTCCAGCGACGTGGGTAGGGGGAATTAGCAAAGGTAGTACCACTCACCAGTATGTAAAGTAGTTCGCTGGAGTATGTTTGGCTGGTTTTTCCTGGTTATGGTGGCATTGTTGTGGTGGCCAGCCTGGAGCGCCCTGGTATTCTCCGGGAGGTGCAGGTGGCCGGTTACTCTAGGTGGCTTGCCCTATTTTCGGTATAGCACACACACACACGCACATATATATATATATATATATATATATATATATATATATATATATATATATATATATATATATATATATATAATTATATTCACTTTGTGCCTATCCATAAAACTAATTATTACAGGGAGGGCACACTGCTTGTATGCTATCCTTCTTAATGAATGTGGTATCTTGCTTTTTATTATAGAGCTCTGTTGACCAACTGCACTACAACCTATGCCTATCTTTCGCTTGATTAATCTAGAGTGATCTATGTTTGCCTCTATAACCTGGCCAGGTATATGTATTTTTCAACTTCTTCTGTCCAATAATCTTTTATCTTTATTAGTAATGGTTGCACAAGAAGATTAAACATAATCTTGTGTTTCTATCTATTCATTTCAGTCCAACCTTAAGGCTTTCTCCGTTTAAATGTTCTATTATTTGTTGTAACTCTTCCCCTGAATCACTGAAAAAAAAAAAAATTGTTATACCAGGGTTTTTACTGGGTTTAGATTGGAATTTGGTAGGTTCTACTTAACTGGAGAAGTCAAAATCACACAACACATGCACAGAAGAAATAAAGGGTAATATAACACAGTGTACATTTTATGAACAACTTTATTTATGTAATCACTAAGTATAACAACACTATTAATTATGCGTGAACAATGGTAATAATATATATATGCCTAGCACAGCCGAGGATCCACAAGGGAACTAGGAATGTACTTCGTTATCTCTCTCTTTCCCTATGCTTTATACACCTTAACCCCTAACTAGCGGCGCGCAACATAAGTCGAGTATAATAAATCTGGACTATCTGGCGGCGCGCGACATAGGTCGTGTGGCAATTTCAGCATGTAATGTTGCTGAGAGAGAGAGACAAGTGGTGGCAGGAGAGTAGCGAGCGTATGACTGCTCCAGACCACCGCGGCGAACCTACTGACACGAATCCTACCTCCTCCCTCCCTCTCTCACTCGCTACATACTGAATTGTATGGGGAAAGTACCGAATTACATGCTTTTTGCACTCGTGTTGCGCGGTTGTTGCAAGAAAACTAGCGGTCGTAAAAGGATCGTTGTGGTGTCATTGGAAAGCTCTGTTTATACCCTTTCAGGGATAGATACTTGTTTTACGCTCTGGGTCTTATTTAGGCATGAAAATGATCACGTAAACAGCCCTATTTTGGGTAAAAACACCCCGCTGGTGGCTACATATTATATACCGCCTAGGCCGCTCTTAAGGTGTTAATTCATGGGTGTACGATATCTTCTATGTTATTCTCTCTATTTTAGGAGTATAGTTGGTTGCTGGAAGGAACATAATAATTGATATTGGTTCAGGGGTAATTTATCGAGAGGCCTTCCCTAGTGGTTAAGGCCCCATTAATTGCTCTTTCCATTCACATATGCATAGCCTACGTGAGTTGCAGTTGGGATGTGTGTACATGCTTAGATTGATATGCAGTATTCGAAGTTGCATAATAAATCGTAGGCAGTGTCCACCATCCTTTAACTGTCTTCGTGGTGCGATGCATAAGGTGTTGATTTTCGGTGTGAGCGTCCTGGGTTCGAATCCACGGACTGCCACATGTGTTTGTAAATTATATTAATCGATTTTAGGAGTATAGTTGGTTGCTGGAAGGAACATAATTATTGGATCTCATCTTTTGTCTTGATGCAGATGCATATAGTTAAGTTGAATTAGTAAATCTCAGATTATCACGCATATCATAGGACGAAGCAAGGGTAATATATAAATCTTACAATTATAAGAATAATCAAAGTCTAAATGACGGACTCTGTTTTCCTAAGGTTTTACTTGGTCGCACTGGTAAACTGAGTCTAAATTGTGGACTCTATTTTTATAAGAGTCACCCGTCGCACTGGTGTGAAATAAATAGAGTCTAAATTGGGGACTCTACCTTACTAACTATTTCACCTTGTCGCACTGGTGTATGAGTGAGAACGGATTTTCAACATTTACTCCTAATCTAACACTTGAAGATTGGAGTGATGAGTGTAGTTTGGATAGAGATGAGATAAGCGAAGTCTGGTCTTCTAATTTTAATTGTAAGTGTCCTCGACCATGGCGTCGGACATATACACTAAGGACTTCTATATGTAGAGTGCCGTTGTTAGCTGTATCTCACAAAGCCCTAACTATTCAAATTACTTTTATCATGACAAGTATCTTTCTTTAGTTTTAGAGTGCGGTTTTGGCAAAAGAAGCATGTTCGGTAAACCAAGCCCTAGAATTGCTTGCCTTATCCATGTTTTCGTCGGGGTAGTGACGACTTTGGCTGAGATGTCCCAGGTCAGGTGTGCGGAGGTCAGGTCATAAGTACAGGGGGGTGGGCGTATTTCGGAGGGATTAGGAGGACCCCCTAGAAGTTTGTGGGCAGGTGAGTAGACCTCTTGTCAGAAGAACGGCGTAACTGTCCCTTGTTAGTGCATCCATGTTGGTCCTTTTGTCCCTGACTGAACACTATTTTCTTCTTTGTGGCTTCGTGGTGTTGGTGTGTTGTGGTATTGCCTGGCGTGGTTGGTAGGTCAGGTTTGATGGTGGCAATTCGGGTGTCTCGTTTGGTAAGGTGTAGTGGTGCACAGGTGGGTTTTGGGCGGCTATGCGTGGTGGGCTTTGTAATGGGTTTATTGTCTACACGTGGTTTTGAGGCCGCGTTGATCTCCCGTGATGGAGGTGAGTTATCCTTCTCGGTATAGGTATTGTGCGTGTGGTTTCTGTTGTTGTCTTCCTTGGTTATGATGTGGTGGAGTTTAGGTATCCTGGGCATCTTCGTTATTTTGTTCTTAGTATTTTCTTCCTTCGTCTTGGTTATTTCTCTTTGAGTTTCTCCTTCGTCCATCTTGTTCCGTTTTCTTTGCTGATGTTGTCTGCTGGTGCTGATTATATTAGTCTCTCCTTCTTCGGTTTGTTTCCTCTTGCGTGGTATGGCGTTAATCCTTAATTTGGTTATTTTAATAGTATCAGCGAATCTGAGGTTGCTTAGGTGACCTCCGTTAACATTTTTTCATTATTGTCTCATTCATAATTCCTAATAAGTCTTCCAAAACAGTTTGACAGTTTTAAAGAAATTGTATCGTCCTGTGTTACCCCCTCCTTAATGAGTATGTTATAACTTTCCTTGTGAACCTTTATTGTTGCTTTTCCATCACTATATAATTATGTCTTCTGAAACCTGCATATATTTATTTTCTACTCCATGTTACCGAATCGCTTTCATTACAGCAAAAATGTTGACCGAATCAAATGTTTTCTCGTAATCTATAAATGCCATACACTAAGCCTTTTTTTAACTCATCTGTTTTCTCAATTACTTGGTTAACAACTTACATATGATCTGTTGTCAAGTACCCACTTCGAAAACCTGCTTGTTCTCTTGGCTGATGCTATTCTAGTGTTCTACCTATCTGGTTGGTGACGATTATTGTGAACATGTTACACAAAACAAAAAGCAAGCTAATTGGTCTTAGGCATCTCCATTTTTGTTAATGAGGCCTTAGGAACCTTACGATATCGCAGACATTTTGTGTACAGATTGGCTAGTTTAATAAATGCAACATCGCCTGCATCTTTGATTTGGTCAATAGTTAGATTGTCTCCACTACTTGCTTTACCTCTCTTTACGCCTCCTGAAGCCGTCCTAATATTTCCTATTGTTACTGCAGATAGTGGTACATCAATGTTTACATGTTCCTGAATAATAATTAATTACTACATCCTAATAACGACTTTAGAAATTAATATATATATATATATATATATATATATATATATATATATATATATATATATATTGTGGAAAATATTCCGACAGATAAAGTATGATAGTGCTATATTTTCATAACAAATTATTTAGTGTAAATAATGTATACAAGATTGTATGGAAGATCGGTGATGGGTAGATTTAAGTTAGTTTCGTTCATTTTTCTTATTGTTAGGTAAGCTTTGTGATACTACTGAGAACGAGGCTTCAGTTTAGTATTTATGATATGTACAGGCTATTCGCAAAGCTTCGAAGCCATTATTCATTGTAGTCTCGAGAAGAATTAACCAACATCACATGGGGGGGGGGGTAATTCGTGGAGTTTAAGGCAGTCTACAATATACCTCAGTCGAGTTCACATCTCTGTTAAAGTGATATTCAAGTTAATAGCCGAAAACCCACGTGACAACGAGCAACCTACGGACTATTATTTACAATTAGTGGTGTCATATAAGAATAACATTACGTGACCAGCACGACGAAGTTTTAGTGTCTGCTATCACCATACAACCAACTAATATCAACGGTTCGCCATCCCAGGATAAGTATTCTATTATTACCAGTGGCCATTAGGTATATAGGAGATTACTTTAGGGATAGGCGTTATGAGGCTCAACAATTAAAAACCACCCAGTAAGTTTACCGCAATATTTCGTACCTTGATAAATACCGGTTATAAGTTTATAGTGTTGATTTGCTCATTAAATAAATACAATGTTAATTTGCTATGTAAAATATTAGTCCATATTGTTTACCTTGTTTCAGGTGGGTGTTTAGCCAACCAGGGAAAGGGTAACTAACTTCGAACTAGTGAGTATATATTGAGTGATTGCTTCAAGGTGATCACAGCTATACCGTATTTATATCAAGTCCATTGTTTAGTTTATGTGAAATATTTAGCCAGTTGAAGGACGGTTAGGGCTACCGTGGTGAATATTTTGACATTCAGCTATTGATTTTGTCCGTGGACAGCGGAGGCGAATAATGAAGAGAAACACCAGGGCGTGATAGAAGAGCACATTCATCTTGTCTATATTTATTGTAACGTTGCGGAGCCACACTTACTCCATCATCAGGCAAATCTAAAAATAACTGATACATACATTTTTAAGAAAACACTAGTATCATAGTGAATTACAATAATTTCATAAAGCCTAAGAAAAATGACATAGTATGAAAATATGAAGAAAGACTATTGTTAACCTAAATATGTATCATAAATTGGTGATATAGAAACACAAAGATTCATAGATGACATAATAAATACCACAAACATTATAAGTTAATCACAATACTTCTAAACACTATAGGCCTACATATGGAAACACGAAAAATAACTTACTTTATGAAGATGTTAAACACACAAGAGGTCGGTTGATTTTTCATGCTACCTAATGAAGGTTTTAGTTTCACTGATATTAGGGACTCCATTATCGTGAGTTCCTCTCCCTATCGACACTACTGGAGAACAGAAAAAATATCCTAGAGGAGGGGGTGATTTAAGTCTCGGGCATGTTGACGTATGGCGCTGGCTGTACGAGGGATTAGAGTATGGCTTGTTTGTTCTAACCGACTTGCCCTTGTGTTCATAGATACGTACTGTACAGTTGGTCAAGGATGAAAGTATACAGTTTTTCGTCTGTTATAGCCACACATAGTTTGTCATGTTGGCAGCCCTGGTAGCCATATCTCAGAGCCCGCCCACCTTATACAGGGTGTTTAAAAACGTGTTCCTGGACTTAGTTGTCAGACGGAAATATGAATATATTGCTCTATAATCTTTGACGTGAATATCACTTCGGAGATATTAAACACTTAATGTTATTGATAGATATACAAGAAATGCGAGAGTGAAAACGAAAATCAAAACGTCTACCTATATACGATATTTCAGTGGAATACAGGTCCATTTTCACACGTGGTAATATGTGGCTAATAATGTAGGGTATGGTGATATCAATGTTGCAGTTGGTTTGCAGGTCTTCTGCTGATAAAAATAAAAATAATAATAATAAATAAATAAAAATCACAAGTAAAGCCTCATTATGCTTCGAAGACTGACTCATAAAGCAATGACGCTCGCAAGATGAGTAAAATTGCTGGGTCATTACCCTATTGAACACACAGGCTTCCTTACGTCCACGTTTAGGGATTAGATTTTTGTGTATCTAAAGTAGACGAATATGGAGTGGCTATAAAAGATATTACGATATACACTTAACATTATAACATTCATAATAAATAATGAGTAGAAAGAGGAATCTAATAATACTTGTTAATTAATAAGTAGGTAAATATTGATATTTCACTTTCATCCCCAAGACTGGATTATATGTGATCCAAAGGGCAATGAAACGGAGGCGAGCGCCGCGGCTACGCGCTGTTCCAGCGTATGCCCCCAGCTTTGTTTTGCTATCTCCATAACAGTATTTAGTCACCCTGAAGGTTTATGAATAATTTTCAAACTGTTGATATCTATGGAAACGCTTTTTCGAAGCACTCCGTATATTAATTAATGTATTAATATAATAAACCCCATGTGTATTGGGATGCTTTGGGCTAGTGGAAAGGCTGTCATGGCTGCCAACATGACAAACCATGTGTGGCTATAGCAGACGAAAAACTGTATACTTTCATCCTTGACCAACTGTACTTCGAGTTGACGTTTAGTGCAACTTATATACATTGCATTACAGCAATGACATTGATATTTGTAGACTACAGAGGACTGTAGTTCCTTAGGTATCATATCTCTGAACTTGAAAAAGTACTGATTGTTTGCGTAGGTCTAAACATAACTTTTACTTTAATCTGAGGGTAGAATTCCTTTAGGAGTTTATTGAGTTTGTGTTTGTTAATTTCATTAATCGAGTTTAGGAGTAAAGTTGGTTAGTGGAGAGAACATAATATTTAATGAGAAACTGCTCTTACCGGTGAAAGAAATAAGGAAATACAATGGTGAGTTGTTCGTTAGGATGGAGGAGCTGTTACAATTGTTTACCAATGTAGGAGTCAATGAATTTAGTATTAAATCCATTGGCGAAAAGGGTTTGTCTCAGGAATTTGAATTCAGAGTAATTTGAGTAAGGTAATTTGAACATAATAGGAATGCTCTGGTGACTAGTGTAGATTTGAGAATTCGTTTGTAAGACATTGGAATGAAGGAGGAACATTTTGTAGTTAGACCGGTATATGTAGGCTTCTTATAGATGGATGTGGAGAAGTTGTTATTAGAGTGATCAATTACACTATCGAGGAAAAGAAGGCGACCGTTTGATTCAGTTTCGGAGGTGAATTCGATATTTCCATGCTTGAGTTTAGATAGGTTAAGAATTGTGGGATGTGTTCTTTTTCTCTGAATACGAGAAATGTGTTGTCAACATAGCGGCGGTACAACAAAGGTTTGAAGGGTTTTGGACAGTCATTTAACCACTGTTGTTCATGGTGAGCGAGGAAGGCACCGGCGAGGGAAGGCCCGAGGGGGCTTCCCATAGACTGTGTGTGAGAATGTTCGCTTTTAAAAAGGAAGTAACTGTCATGTGCGGCCAGTGTGAGGAGTCTATGGAATTGTTCTTTGGTGAAATTTCGGACTTTGTTACCGTCTTTAAATAGGTTTTCCGTGCAGATCTTAATGGTTTCATCTAAAAGTATGTTAGTGAAGAGAGATTTCACATCGAAACTGGCTAGAGCACAATTGTTGAACTTTAGATTGGTTACTTCTTTGGCGAATGTGAATGAATCATGCAGTGCATTGGTTAACAGTATTGGGTGATATTAGAGGTACAAGGAATTTTGATAATTTGTAGTTGAATGTGCCTATAGCGGACATAATGGGCCTTATTGGGTAGCCTACTTTATGGACCTTGGGTAAACCGTACGTTCGTTCACTGATCACCTCTTGGATTTAAGTTCTCTCGAAACCTGTTTATTTTATCTTCTTTATTGAGGATCGTTAGGAGGACATCGTCATTAATTGGTCGAAACTTAGACCGGTCATTGAGTATGGAGTTCATTTTACCGATATATTCATCCTTATTCGTTAAAACAATACCGTTGCCTTTATCTGGTTTGAAGATAACAATGTCTTTGTCTTTCGAGAGTTCTTTCAAGGCTTGATATTCATCTTTCGTGATATTGTGGGTTACGTTACTGTTGTTGTGGTAGTGAACAGACGAGAAAGCTAGGTGCCTTAGGGAACTCTTGAAGTAGTTATATCCTTTGTTATCATGATCGTAGAAATCAAAAGTGTTCAAGATCTTAAAAAGTCTTTCAAATGAACAAACATGATCGTCAAGCAAACGTGCGACTCTATGATATCCCGAAGTACTTATGTACAAGAACAAAAAATCAAGAAGTTTGGCATTGTGAATGATGACGGTGTTCTACATGATACAGTTGTATTCAATTTTTCCCGTAGAGTCTTATCTCACTCTGAAAAGTCTGCCCTAGCCAAAGGTTTGAGTTTTGCTATTTCGAGCACTAAACTCAAATTCACAGTGAAAGGTTTCTCTTCATTATATATAGCCTATGCCCAAAGGGGCATAAGTGCCATTTTTTAAAGTTTTAGTAAATCGTGTTCAAAGTTTGGCAATATTAAAACGGGTGACATTTCCAAAACCATCTATAGAAATTGTTCAAACTTGGACTGAAGCTTCATGAATGACTCCTCGTCCATCCCATATGAAATATTTGAAGGGTGCATACATGGATTGTGTACAGGACCATGTTTTCCAAAATTATCTAGGTTCAATAATAGAAGAAAAACAAATACAAAAAGTTATATTGCCAGGACTTTGGACGCGATTTTCTCATTTCAATCATTATAGAACACCACAAAAAGTGTATATGCACGATTCCCACCAATCCCTCACCCCACTGCATACCCCAGGTAAGTTAGGTAGGTATGTAATCAACAGGTAAGTACAGTATCTGAAAACAGGTAGGTACCAAAATATGAATATTACACAACAATAATGTAATCATTAATAACAGAAGACCAGAAACAGAAGGTTGAAGGTAGATAGGGTAGATGAGAGGCACACTAGGTAGATTAGGTAGAATTGTAACGGTAAGAAGGTAGATTCATAGTACATAGTAGGTTCAACATTCACTTTTCAGGGCAGGTTGAAGTAGGATGTTGGCAGCAGACTGGTCAGTAGAGTTGTAGTGGAGTAGTGGTTGTAGGTCGAGTTTTGGTAGAGTTGAGTTTTTGTAGTAGTCTTATAATCCAAAGAGTATTTCATACGCAAAGTCCAGGTGAAGTCCGAGTCGAAACCATTAAGGGACAAGAATCCGAAGAGTAATCCATGATGCGTAGTCCAGGTGATGTCCGAGTCGTTACCGTTAGGGGCCAAGTGGGGATGCAATAGCGGTAGAGCTAGTTGCAGTCGACGCCGGGCGGAAGCTGCTCGACAGCAACATACTCCCAGCTATCATCTTCCGGGTCGGGGTCATCTAAGTCCTCATCTTCGGTGTCGTCATCAGGCTGGGGTAGATCTTGGCCCTGTTTGGTGAAGAGTTCATCAAACCAACGCTTACCCCGGGTGTCTAGGAGGTTGAAGAGCAGCCGCAAATCCAGCAAATTTTCTGGGATGAGCTTCACTACACCTGGATACTTGAGAGGCAGATCAATGTTGGCCAAGTTGAAGGTGTTGTTGTATGGGGCCTTCCTGGGCATGAGGCGGACTCTTTTGTCTACTTTGGGGGTCTCGCGTTGAAAGTCGTAAGTATTCTTCATGATGTAACCAGCTGGGTACGTCTCCTCCACAATAAGCTGTCTGGCCTCGGAGAAACCCTGGGATTGAGCAGGCCAAAATGTGACCGCATTCTTCAGATTCTTGAAGTCGTAGAAGTTTACACGGTGATGATCACGTTGTTTTCCTTCCCAACTGCTGAGCGAATAATCCGTACATAGACCAAGGGCGAGTAGATGCCGAGTTTGGCACATATCTTCCTTTGTGGCTAAATGTCCGGTCACAAGGCAGGAATGAGTGTCCAGGTATCATGAAGACAAACTCGATCTTCTTCAGGCGCTTGATGCGAATGATACGAAAGGTCATGAGCATTATGTTTATATTCTTGTTTTGCCCCGCCCAGTTCTCGCAGTATATTCTGACGTAATTAAAAGGCTGGCCCCCATCAAGCTCGTTTTCTAACCACTTGTAGATACAGCTGGCAATCTCATCTGAGCCACGCTTCACTGTTGTCTCCTCCCACACATACATATTTCCCTGGTTCTTGTTTAAGTCGTACACACAGAAATTATAGACAGTATCCACATCTTGCATTTGTAGTAGGCAACACTAGTATGTTGACCAAGACAGGGAAGGGTCTGTTGCAAATCAATGGCGATAGTGCGAAGGTCAGAGTTGACTGAGGCTGAACGGCTGTCGACCTCAGCGAAGGACAGCAATTGCTGTGGCACATCTGCGGTTGTCTTATGATCATCAAGCCATTTCTGGTGCACTGCTGGGTTCTTGTGGTTGTCCTCCATGTTTTTTATCTTAGACTTGAGAATCTTGCAGGTGTTACACAAATCCGTCTTCGGTGACCTGAACACAATGTTGTAGTCGCGGGTAAATACCGTCTTGTAGAAGGAGTACAAAGGAGTACAAAGGAGTACAAAGGAAATCAAGCAACAACAGGTTTAGTGACCCTTCTAGGCTGCTTGTCCTCCAAAACACTGAGGATCAAGTGTCCAAACAGTGGTTTAGAGTGGGTAAGGGAACATTGGAAAGGGAACTACTGCCATGGAACTAATGTCCATGGCAGTACTAGGAAGTTAGTAGGGGACATATGGGTTAGTAACTGAGGGGAGGATAAAATAAAGTTATTCATTTACAAACGCAGTCAGTCGTGGGTTTGATGCGAGATATTTGTCTAGGCGGAGTTTAAATGAATCAACAGTGCTGCAGTCTATAACGTCTCGGGGAAGCCCATTCCACAAGTTGACAACTCGATTGAAGAAGAAATTCTTAGATTCGTGTGAGTTAAAAGATTTACCAATAATTTTGCAACCGTTTCCCCGCGTGTAATTAGATTGGTCGATAGTGAAGTACTTACTACAGTTCATATTGTCGATGCCTTTGATGATTTTGAACACTTGAATTAAGTCACCTCTTAATCTGCGCTGGGTTAAAGGAAATAGATTTAATTCTCTAAGACGCTCTTCGTATGGTTTGTTCTTTAGGCTAGGTATCATTTTGGTAACTCTACGTTGAACTCGTTCTAGCTTGTTTATGTCTTTTTGGTAATAAGGGCACCAGCATTGAACGCAGTATTCCAGAAGAGGGCGGACTAAGGAATTGTAAAGGGTTAGGATAACGTCTTTGGATTTATGCTCAAATGACCTGCCTATAAAGCCAATTATTTTGTTTGCCTTCTTAACAACTTCTGAGCATTGTTGACTCGGTTTTAGGTTACTCGATATTGTTACTCCCAGATCGGTTTCTCTGTTTACATTCTTAAGCTGAGTGCCATTCATCGAATAGTTTGCTTTCTCATTTAGGTATCCGATATGTAGTACTTTACATTTATCCGCATTGAAACTCATTTGCCAAATTTGAGCCCAATGTGACAATTTATCTAGATTGTGTTGCATATCGTCAACTTGATCTTTTGAGATTACGCTATTTGCAATTTTTGTATCGTCAGCAAATTTTGAGATTGTACAGGTGAGACCCTCATCTATGTCGTTGATGTAAATTAGAAAGAGAATTGGTCCTAGTACCGATCCCTGGGGTACTCCGCTACTTACATTGGTCCATTTAGATGCCTTACCGTTTATGACTACTCTTTGCTTTCTGTCGCTGAGCCAATTTTCTATCCATTTCAAGACACCGTCTTGTATTCCATGCGCTTTTAGTTTTAGCAGTAAACGTTTGTGGGGAACTTTGTCAAAGGCCTTTTGAAAATCAAGGTATATAATATCTACAGCTTTACTCTCATCGTAGAGGTTGAGGATATCGTGGAAGAAGTCTAAGAGGTTTGTTAAACAGGAACGTTTTTTACGAAAGCCGTGTTGAGTATCTTTAAGTATGTTATTTTCCTCTAAGTGATTTACGAGTCTGTCTCTTATGACCGTTTCTAGCATTTTACATACAACTGAGGTTAAGCTAATTGGACGATAGTTACTGGGTAGGGATTTGCTGCCTATTTTGAATATCGGTGTTACGTTTGCTATCTTCCACTGATCAGGCATAGTTCCAGACTGCAAGGATTTATTGAATAGTAATGTCAGTGGTTTGGAGAGCTCATCCTTAGCTTCCTTTAGAACTCTAGGCGAGATTGTATCAGGTCCAGGCGTTTTATTTACCTTGAGTTTATCTAAACAATTCAATACTTCTCTCTCTGTAACGGTGATATTGCTTAGAACATCTGAATTATCAATCTGAATCGGCGATGGTGTAGGGATATCACTGAGGTCTTCTGTTGTAAAAACTGATGCAAAGAAGGTATTGAGGGCATTACTCATTTGTACTTCGTCTTTGGTGTATTCTCCATTTTCATCGACTAACGGTCCAACAGTTGAAGTAACTACTTTTTTCTTTCTGATATAACTATAGAATTCTTTCGGGTTTGTTTTACTTTGATTCGCAATATGTAACTCTAGGGTCTTTTTACTTTGCTTAATTAACTTTTTGGCTTTGCGTCGTGGCTCTACAAATTTCACCCGTTCTTCGTCATTTTGTGAGGATTTTAATCTATCACTAGCAAAATTTTTAGCAAGCAGGCAGTTTGAAATATCTTTATTCCACCATTTGGGCTTATTATTATGGCCTGGACGCCGTATTTTCGATGGTATGCAGTCTTGCACTGCTTTTAGGTAAGTGGTTTCGAATAACTTCCAAGATGTATTTATGTCGTTATTGTTAATTAAAAAGCTCCAGTCAGTTTCTTTAAACATAGCTCTAAGTTTATGAAAGTTTGCTTTCTTGAAATTAGGGACTTTTTCGATGCTACTATTTGGTTCGTTACTAGTAAAGTTTAAAGTGAAGAAGCGGGGACTCACGCAGCCCTGCCCCTCATACTTGTTCTCCAATCTCCATCCATGCGACGTAGTTTGAGTGTAGTTCATTAATAGTTAGACCACTTTCAAGGTACTGCCTTAAGAGACTGTGGGCCCGGTAGTGGCTAGCAGCGACAACCAAAGGTCCGATGTGCTCATGGACATGTTGAAGTGGAGGACCTTCGATTTTCCTGGGGGACGGTTTACGGCCATGCTGGTCATGGGTTGGTGCGCCTGTGGGAGCTAATGCACGTTTCTCCATCAGAAGTACCAATTTCTTATTGGTGATCCCATGAATGGATAAGAAACCCTGGCGACAAACTTTAAAATCACTAATTTAATTTCACAAAATATTTGGAAGTTTTGGTCCTCCTACTAATGGCTGCGTCGGTTCTTTTGCGTTGTATTGCCACCTCTCGAACCAGGCCTTGCAAATATTGATTTTGTACATCATGGTCTCCGATCTTCCAAAATGCACGAAATACTTCATTCACATTCTCTAATCCTAGTTTGTGAAAACATCCATCTTTACACGCTGGCCCCAACTTCATTTTAGGCATCAGCTTCTTGATATGAAATGTAAGCCTCACCTCTGTTTTTTTTCACTTTGGCTATTGTTTTCTGCCACTTCGAGGGATTTGCACTGCATTTACGGCCTCTTTTCACTCCCCTACGAGGTGACCTGGCTACCTTACCACCCTCAGCACGTCCCACATGGTCACCCTCACCACCTTCATCACCTGCCTCAGCAACTTGACCCACACCTGCATCACCACCATCAGCCAAAGCTGCCTCAGCACCATAACCCTCACCACCCTCTGCACTGTCACTGTCACCACCCTCTGAGCTTTCACTCTCATCACCATCACCCTCATCACTCTCAGTACCACCGAAATCAGCCCTCTTCTTACTGGTCCCACTACCTGTGACCACACCAGGCCTGCCAGGCCTAGATTTAGCATTAACAAGACACTGAAGTTCTTCAAAGTCACTCAAATCATTATCATTATCACTCGCATTATAATCCAGATCACGTACACTGTCATCATCACTGTATATGTTGATGTCTACATCTCGGACTGGATTACGCGGCTGTTTTCTCCTGCCACTGCCGCTATATAAGGCATTGCATCTAACAAAAAAAAAATCAGAATTCCGAGGCTAGGGGTCTTCGGGGGGTGAATCAGTATCAGACATTATCACAAAGCACTTCACAACTCGTAGGTAGCTGAAGAATGTGGTAGAAAGTCGTATAAACTGCTAAATCAACGATATTATGGGAGCTCCACGTCGTGCGTGTTCAGCACACTAAGGAAAGCGAGGGACTTTATGTTTGGACTCGGGATGTAACACAGGCAGCCAATGGGAGCGCCCGGCATCTGAACCACGATTTCTCATTGGCCCGCGCGCCAGCCCACCACTATCACAGAGTGAGATCCCGAGAGACATCAAGATGGCCATCGTGAAACGGGATGTTGTCCCCTTTCGATGTGGCCCAATTTTTTGTGGGAATATTGCCGGGAGGAGATGGGGCGAAAAAGTTATTTTTACTTATACGATTCCCACCCTTAGAATATTGCGATTTAATGGACATAAAGACCACCAGGGGTTGGAAGAAGGGTCAATAGAGTGATACATGCAATAAAAGTGGTTTTGGTCAGAATGCCGCTTATGTCCTTTTAGACGCACCGCGCCTCTCTCTCTCTCTCTCTCTATATATATATATACATATATATATATATATATATATATATATATATATATATACATTTGTTTTTAAGTCGTTAGTAGGATGTAGAAATTAATAATTAATATTCATTAACCGTCATATTTCGCAGGTTATTCCTACTTTCATTCGTCTGAGTTAATGGTGTAATTGTAATGCTATTCATGCCAACACTAAACGATCGAATTAAGCATCGAAAGAACCTATTCAAATCAAGAGTATACACACCGTAGCAGTTTACTCTTTTGATCAAACGATTTAATGTGAAGAGAAAAGTCTGATGATAGCCTGAAAAAAATATAGAAAAACATTATTGTATTGGCCGTGTTAACAAAATTACTTGATGGTAGTAAGGAGACAAACAAATTAACC
The DNA here is from genome assembly GCA_032716605.1 of Paralithodes platypus. NCBI lineage: Eukaryota > Metazoa > Arthropoda > Malacostraca > Decapoda > Lithodidae > Paralithodes > Paralithodes platypus. The sequence goes on from CM064558.1 coordinate 11,110,974, forward strand.
CCTTGAAATATATGACGCATTTTGACAGATTATTCTGACTATCATTGGTCGCTTAAATACAGCTTAAGAAAGATCTATGGAGAAAAAGTTAATATTTTCTGAATTAACCCTCCGACTTCCATATACCCTTTCTAATCTGAATAAAATCGTCTAATTATGGTCAAAATAAACTGTAAAAAACGGGTCATATTCCTCTAGGGATTAATTGGAAATAGTTCGATGTTCTTTCAACTGTTGCACAAAAGTTTGTTGATACCATTTATACCCCAACATCCATGGATGCTGTCAGGTGAACTCAGAGATTAACCCATAGAAGATCCGCTGACACATATATTTTCTGTTTTCTGGCTATAGTTAGACGATTGAATTCAAATTAGGTAGTGTATATGGATGTCAGAGACTTAATTGAGATAGTTTTTGATCTTATAATACCCAGAGATCCTTCCTAAGCTGTTTAAAATCGCCTAATAACAGCCAAAATATACTATCATAGTGTGTCAAGATCTCAAAAGGGTTAATTGAGAACAAAGGTATTGTGTGGTCCTTTACCAGTGGGCTCACCGTTCAATAGGGATTCATTCAACACTAAATATTATTGTGTGCGTGAACAAAGGGAGACCAGTTGCGGGGATATAATCTCTTCATACACAATAGGATTGTGTCCGCTATTTGGGCACTCTTGTGGTTAAGGCCCCATCAATTACCCCTTCCATTCGTGTAATCATTAGGCTATCATAGTGCAGTTAGTATATGTACATGCTTAGATTAACATACAATATTCGAGAATGGATCATAGATCATGAACTTGTGCATACACCTTTAACTGTTTGGGTGGCGTAATGGTTAGTGGGCTGAATGTCGGTGTGAGTAACATATCTCCGAATCCTTGGAGTAACACATGTATTAATTAGTTTCACTGATTTCATTAATGAGGTATATTTGTTGGTTAGTTGGTGTGTTGGTGATAATATGAATTTATTCAGGTTGAGAAGTAATTCCTAGCAAGGCCTTCCCTTGTGGTTAAGGCCCCATCAATTACCCCTTCCATGCATGTAATTATTAGGCCATCATAGTGCAGTTAGGTATATGTAAATGCCTAGATTAATATCCAGTATTCGAGAATAGATAATATATTGTGAGCATGTGCATAAACCTTTAACCCGACGGCTGCGACAATCCTCTCGAGAGGATTTACTGGTAGGCTGCGACGCTCCTCTCGGAACATGAGATTCCAAACTCGTAGCAAAACACTCCAATAACAAAAACAACAATTGTGACTGTCAGGGCTATAGGGGTGAAAGTCAAATGACATTTACTGCCCCCCATCTCACCTCCACCCTGCTCCTCCCTCCTCCTCCCTCCACCTGAACAATACTCCCATACGCACAGCCGCTCGTTGCCGGTTTCGTGCCAGATTTTCAAGTACAGACCACCGTAACACCTCAACCACGCACCTTTTGGGTATTCATACATATACTGTATATATATATATATATATATATATATATATATATATATATATATATATACAGTATATATATATACCATATAGAATATATATATATATATATATATATATATATATAGTTGGATGAGCGCTTGCATTTCCTACATGATGTGGTTATCGTTGCGTTTTGGAAAAGTCGCCAAATCTGCTTTGGCCTAGCACAGGTGAGTCCTAGGGGTGTCTAGCATTTCTTGGGTTAATTGTCTTGGTAGAGTAATGATTAGTGCGCTGAATTTTGGTGTGGTATCCTAGGTTTGAATCCTTGGAGTACTATATGTATACATTAGATTCATTGATTTCATTAATTAGGTTTATTTGGAAGTTATATAATTGGTGGGTTGGTGAAAATATGAATCCCACTCTCATTCACACTCTTTCTCTCTCTCTCTCTCTCTCTCTCTCTCTCTCTCTCTCTCTCTCTCTCTCTCTTAGAAATTAAAAGGTTATTATTTGTAGAAACTTTTACACATATAAAATCTTCTATCTGGAACAAGCTTCCCTCAGAGGTTGTAAACAGTTATTCAGTAGAGTAGTTCAAGAAGAGAGTAGATAGTATTTTGGACACTGTAGAGAGTGCAATACCCTTGAGAATCATGACGCATTTTAGCAGTATATTTTGGCTATCCTTAGACGATTTTATATAGCTTAGGAAAGATATATGGGAGTTAAAAGGGTAACAACTGGCCTAATCAACCCTCTGACATCCAAATACCCTTCCTACTCTGAATGTTGTCGCCTAATGTCAGCCCTAATAAACTGTCAAACTGCGTCATACTCAAGATGTGAACAAAGAACCTAAGATTGGAGAAGCCAGTGAAGATGAGATTAATAGTCAAGATACGTATGCAAAGGATAATAATGCAAAGGAATACAGTTCAATATAAATTACGATAACAAAATCACTTCTTGGATTAAACTGATGACGACAATTAGTAACAAGAATAGCAGGGAGGATAATAGAAGGGTGCAACAATGAAAACAACAGAAGATAAAGAAGTAAAACACGTATACAACCAAAACAACAGAAGATAAAGAAGTAAAACACGTATACAACCAAAACAACAGAAGATAAAGAAGTATAACACGTATACAACCAAAACAACAGAAGATAAAGAAGCATAACACGTATACAACCAAAACAACAGAAGATAAAGAAGCATAACACGTATACAACCAAAACAACAGAAGATAAAGAAGTAAAACACGTATACAACCAAAACAACAGAAGATAAAGAAGTAAAACACGTATACAACCAAAACAACAGAAGATAAAGAAGTAAAACACGTATACAACCAAAACAACAGAAGATAAAGAAGCAAAACACGTATACAACCAAAACAGAGCGTGTTAGCAGGCTTTGATGGGACCCCACCTCGCTTGTTTTCTCTTTCTCTCCCTCTTTCTTTGGCAGCATTCTCACCATAAATACCATCAGCATTCTCACCATAAATACCATCAGCATTCTCACCATAAATACCATCAGCATTCTCACCATAAATAAGCTGCATAACTTCAAAAACCACTGGACCAAACAATTGCTACATACCCAGCCATCGATGACCAAAATGAATAAGATATATAAAATCCTAACACGAGGCTATTGCTTTATATAAAGAGGAGGTAACGTTCCTTATAAATCTGGCTTCAACATCGTCTCACTTATTATAAACAAAATAGAGACCCTGTTGAACATTTGCACTAGGGTCAAAGTTACCTGAACATATTATACAAACAATTTGTACCAATAATTATAGAAAATATACTGTGTGGATATCTTACAATCTAGTGAAAGCTCGTATATATTCAGCAATAATGACTGGGTATGGTAAATTCGAAATACATCATATAGATGAAGAAATAAAATGGCTAAGTTTAAGAGCAACATCAGTCATTTATGCACTTGCAATATCTGTTACAATAGAAATAATAAAAGAAAACCAATCAATCAATGCAATGTCCAGGCATTTTGGCCCGATCGTCCCTTGATTTTGGCCCTGTCACTCTTTCAACTATGGGGGAGGCACTCGCTATAGGCAATTCTGCCTTTTGCCTCCCTCAATTATTATGTTCCTTCCAACAACCAACTATACTCCTAAAATCGATTAATGAAATTTACAATCACATAGAAAAGAAAAAAAATACCAGAACTGTTGGTAACATTGTTGCAGCTGAAATCGCACGTAATTATATTCGTAAAACGCTCGTACAGATTGATATCTACACTCATTTCCACCTTATCAGACTGAAAAATGTGAGTTTGCGAGGCTTCATGGCTTGTGTGAATCTGTGAGGAATGTAAACATTGTATTATCATTATATCACACTCTCGTATTGACCTATTTTCAGTATTCGCCTGCATTACCACGATGACTGCAGTTATCTTATGTATGGATTTACCGAACAGGCAATGAACTTTTCTGCTATTCTCGCTCAATATATGTGACCCTACTGCCGTACCCGTAACCCTAAGCAAACTGAAAGCATTCTTCCTATAAAAATTTACTTCATTCATTCGTAGCCCTCCCTCGTGGCATTGGAAATATTGAGAGGGAATTTCCTGCTTAAAGCTAGCTGTGGGGCCCTGTAGCAAGCGTGTCCTCAATCTCTCTCTCCATCTTTCATAACTCTGCACTTGTGATAACTCAATAAAATAATATGTTATTTTATCAAGTTTTGTGCTTAAAATACAGTATGGGTTATGGCCTGTTGCACAAAATAAACCACACATTTGTGCCTGACATATAGCTGTGACAAATACATGTAGTAGTGGACTTGTTTTCCTTGATTTTCATCTTATAAAACACCTCTTGCTTGGCCACAGACCCTCTCACAACCGATACTTGAGGAGACTGATATTAGTATAGCAGGAGAGCATAGAAGCTAATGTAAGTGTCTGTCAACTAGCGAAGTGGCTCGGTATTACCAACATATCCAGTAATACCGAAACGTATGGGTATGTTACCGACAGTATGTGTTTTTTTTACTGAAGACTTAACAGTATGTCGTCCGCAGTGAAAGAGTTATTGAGTGGTATAAATCTCAAAGAACGGTCACACACCGATATAATATTTTGAATATTCTCCTTAACACATTCCCTCACTCAATGCTTACTGTCTGAAAATCATCATAAAATAGTGCACAATCTTTGTATAAAGGTTATTGCACTAATAATGAGAAGCTGAACTGAGATGTGTACAGCCATTCTGGCCGCTCACCAAAGTGACAATGCGCTAATGCCACCACGATTCATTTTGACCGCATCATCTCGAAATTTGAAAGAGTTCTATTCTTGCACTACTTAATTTTCCAGGACGATCATGATACTTTATTGTAACCAAACGCAATCTAGCTTCTCCTAACCTATCAAGTCCAAGCGGACTATAGGTCTGCATGATTGTGGTAACTCCGAGACGCGTAGCGCAACTCACAGGACGAAATATAAAAAGGGCTCCGTTACGGCCTAGAGGATGATAGGTCAGAGTATATGCATGAGACAAATAATTCAATTTGGTTCAGTAATAACCGAAAAATAGTAATCTTTAATAAGCGTCGCCCTACCAGCAACAAGAAGAAGAACAACAACAACAACATGTGTAAGCCCTTGATATTCTCCGTTTCCCGTGCAGACCTAAAAATTAGGATAGGTTGGGTAATGTAGGGCAAATTTTGGCTAAATCTAGTTAGGGCTAGGAAAAGGTACACCCACCAATAGAGACGACTGTTACAGAAATAATTGTATTTATTTATTAAAAAGTCTATTTAGTAGTATATAATGACAATACAACTATGTAGCCTTAAGCTACCCTATTGATAGTTGATTCCTACTGTTGAAAGTGTTAATAATATGTAACTATATAGCACGGCCAGAGTGGACAGACGGGTGCTGAGCTGGTATGGTCATGTTTAACGAATGGAAGATGAAAGGCTTACAAAGAGAATATGTGAGTACAAAGTACAAAGGAGTACAAAGGAAATCAAGCAACAACATATCTAGTGACCCTTCTAGGTTGCTTGTCCTCCAAAACACTGAGGATCAAGTGTCCAAACAGTGGTTTAGATTGGGTAAGGGAACATTGGAAAGGGAATTACTGCCCTGGAACTAATGTCCGTGGCAGGATTAGGAAGTTAGTAGGGGACAGATGGGTTAGTAACTGAGGGGGGGATAAAATAAAGTTATTCATTTACAAACGCAGTCAGTCGCGGGTTTAATGCGAGATATTTGTCTAGGCGGAGTTTAAATGAATCAACGGTGATGCAGTCTATAACGTTTCGGGGAAGCCCATTCCACAAGTTGACAACTCTATTGAAGAAGAAATTCTTAGATTCGTGTGAGTTAAAAGATTTACCAATAATTTTGCAACCGTTTCCCCGCGTGTAATTAGATTGGTCGATAGTGAAGTACTTACTAGAGTTCATATTGTCGATGCCTTTGATGATTTTGAACACTTGAATTAAGTCACCTCTTAAACTGCGCTAGGTTAAAGGAAATAGATTTAATTCTCTAAGACGCTCTTCGTATGGTTTGTTCTTTAGGCTAGGTATCATTTTGGTAACTCTACGTTGAACTCGTTCTAGCTTGTTTATATCTTTTTGGTAATAAGGGCACCAGGATTGAACGCAGTATTCCAGAAGAGGGCGGACTAAGGAATTGTAAAGGGTTAGGATAACTTCTTTGGATTTATGCTCAAATGACCTGCCTATAAAGCCAATTATTTTGTTTGCCTTCTTAACAACTTCTGAACATTGTTGACTCGGTTTTAGGTTACTCGATATTGTTACTCCCAGATCGGTTTCTCTGTTTACATTCTTAAGCCGAGTGCCATTCATCGAATAGTTTGCTTTCTCATTTAGGTATCCGATATGTAGTACTTTACATTTATCCGCATTGAAACTCATTTGCCAAATTTGGGCCCAACATGACAATTTATCTAGATTGTGTTGCATATCGTCAACTTGTTCTTTTGAGAGTACGCTATTTGCAATTTTTGTATCGTCAGCAAATTTTGAGATTGTACAGGTGAGACCCTCATCTATGTCGTTGATGTAAATTAGAAAGAGAATTGGTCCTAGTACCGATCCCTGGGGTACCCCGCTACTTACATTGGTCCATTTAGATGCCTTACCGTTTATGACTACTCTTTGCTATCTGTCGCTGAGCCAATTTTCTATCCATTTCAACACACCGTCTTGTATTCCATGCGCTTTTAGTTTTAGCAGTAAACGTTTGTGGGGAACTTAGTCAAAGGCCTTTTGAAAATCAAGGTATATAATATCTACAGCTTTACTCTCATCGTAGAGGTTGAGGATATCGTGGAAGAAGTCTAAGAGGTTTGTCAAACAGGAACGGTTTTTACGAAAGCCGTGTTGAGTATCTTTAAGTATGTTATTTTCCTCTAAGTGATTTACGAGTCTGTCTCGTATGACCGTTTCTAGCATTTTACATACAACTGAGGTTAAGCTAATTGGACGATAGTTACTGGGTAGGGATTTGCTGCCTTTTTTTAATATCGGTGTTACGTTGGCTAGCTTCCACTGATCGGGCATAGTTCCAGACTGCAAGGATTTATTGAATAGTAATGTCAGTGGTTTGGAGAGCTCATCCTTAGCTTCCTTTAGAACTCTAGGCGAGATTGTATCAGGTCCAGGCGTTTTATTTACCTGGAGTTTATCTAAACAATTCAATACTTCTCTCACTGTAACGGTGATATTGCTTAGAACATCTGAATTATCAATCTGAATCGGCGATGGTGTAGGGATATCACTGAGGTCTTCTGTTGTAAAAACTGATGCAAAGAAGGTATTGAGGGCATTACTCATTTGTACTTCGTCTTTGGTGTATTCTCCATTTTCATCGACTAACGGTCCAACAGTTGAAGTAACTACTTTTTTCTTTCTGATATAACTATAGAATTCTTTCGGGTTTGTTTTACTTTGATTCACAATATGTAACTCTAAGGTCTTTTTACTTTGCTTAATTAACTTTTTGGCTTTGCGTCGTAGCTCTACAAATTTCAGCCGTTCTCCGTCATTTTGTGAGGATTTTAATCTATCATTAGCAAATTTTTTAGCAAGCAGGCAGTTGGAAATATCTTTATTCCACCATTTGGGCTTATTATTATGGCCTGGACGCCGTATTTTCGATGGTATGCAGTCTTGCACTGCTTTTAGGTAAGTGGCTTCGAATAACTTCCAAGATGTATTTATGTCGTTATTGTGAATTAAAAAGCTCCAGTCAGTTTCTTTAAACATAGCTCTAAGTTTATGGAAGTTTGCTTTCTTGAAATTAGGGACTTTTTCGATGGTCGCTGTTACTGAATTCATCACCAACATTCAAATTCTCTATTAATTCTTCTTTTGTTGCAAGTACAATGTCAAGAACGTTATTAACACGGGTTGGCGTTCGAACAAATTGATAAAGCGAACTCTCTTGCAAGTTCGTATACAAGTCATGTCCGAAGTGTGAAGTAAGAGTATCGCCCCACTTGGTCACAGGTAAATTAAAGTCGCCAAAAATTACGGTATCTTGTGAGTTACTTACATCTGCAATTTGTTCGTAAATTTCTCGGTCAGTTTGCACTGATTGAGCTGGAGGTCTGTATATTAATGCAAGTATTATTTTTGTACCTTTATTATTCTTTATTAGCACAAAAGATGCGTCGACGTTCACAATTTGAGGTTTTGACAAGAGGGTAGGGTTAAGACTTTCTTTGATATAAAGTAAAACGCCACCTCCATTTCGATTTATTCGACTTTTCTCAAACATTACATAACCGGGAAGTGAATACTCTGCTAAAAAGTCTCTATCTTCTGTATTGAGCCAAGATTCTGTTATGCCAATCACATCATAATTTTCTGTAAACACTAGCTCCTCTAAATCTGAAAATTTATTGCGTATGCTACGAGCGTTTGCATAGAAAACCTTTAAATTTGTTATTTTAGAACTCATGGAACGCTCTTTAATAATATTTTTGGTTCTTGTCGGATCTACATTTATGTTCATGGCTGTCCTCGGTCCTCGCTGTCTTCGGTCCTTATCGCTGGTGGTCCTCGGTTGCCTCTGTTTATTTCTTGGCGTTGGATGATTTATGTCACTGCTGCTTCTTCTCGGATGGCGTTTTTTGATCCATGGCTGCGGACTGCTTCGTGTAGGAGACGACCCATGCGTGCTGAACCCACAGGGTTTAGATGAGTGCCATCCTTGCGGAACAGAGTAGGCTGGTTGTAGAAGTTGTCCCAGAGGTTGATGAATTCAACTTCTTCCCTCAGACACAAATATTTTAGTCGGCTATTTGTGCTGAAGGCCTTGTCGTAGAATTTGTCAGGTGCGTCGATCTTGGGGAGAATGCCTGAGATGATGATATTCCTTGACTTGTTTTTGTAGTGCTGGATCATCTTGCGATATTTCTCCATCAACTCTTCGGATCTGGTGCGCATGACGTCATTTGAACCAGCATGGATGACAAAAAGGGTATTTTCATTTGCATCCTTTGTGGTATCTTCGAAGGCTTCCACAATGTCGTCCAGTCCAGCTCCTGGGATGCAAAATCTTTTTCGTTGATTTGGGACTCTGTCGCAGAACTCTTCGACCTGTCCTCGTAGGATGGAATCCCCAACGAGCCTGGTCTGCTCTGGTTCGTCTTCCATCTCTACCAATATCTCAAATCTGTTTGACATTGTGACTGGTAGATGAGACCTTTTCTGCGTTGGCCGTGCACCGTTCCTCACTGGTGTAAATCCGGAAACCTGTGGTGGCGGGACTCTACGTACAGGTCGGGGAGAGGAGTGGTTTAGAACGGGGGCGAGGGGTTGGTACTGTTCGTGCTAGCAGGCTTCTTGCACGAGGAGTGGGGGAGAGACTAAGGTGAACAGGGCGGCTGTCCTGGTTTGATGTCGGCTCAGGTTCGTCAGAAGCATCTGCTGCAGTGTCTACTGCAGGTGTTGGATTGTTGGCAGATGACGTTGGGGCGGTGGTGGATGCTGGAGTTGAAATAATTGGAGTTAGTGATACTCCAACGTTGAGTGTTACAAACTCTTGGAGTGATTCCAGTTTCCTGGTGAGGGCGTTGATCTTGTTGTGGGCTTCATCCAATTTTGCTGTCAAATCCTCTCGTTGCTGGCAGAGTCGGCAGACTTGTGGATCGACAGGAGCAAACATGGAAGCACCAAACCTACCGGCGCAGTTCGTACAGGCACGAGGCATGGTGACGATCACTTTCTTCAGATCACTTCACTCACTTAAAAACACTTAACTCACTTTAAAAACACTAAAATCACTTTAAAAACACTTCACTCCCTTCAGGTCGCTTCACTTACTTAAATAGGCCTAACCGAAAACAAAAATGTTGAAATACACACAAATAGGTTATCAGCGGTGATAGCCTAACCGAAAATTAAAACAAAACTAAATTAAATTTGAATACACAGTGATAGCTGAACCGAAAACAATTTTATGTTTATTTAAACAGAAATAGGCCACCAGGGGTTATAGCCTATCCTAACCGAAAACAAAAATTATGAAATACCGGTAAGCAGAAATAGGCCACCAGCGGTGATAGCCTAACTGAAAATTTAAAAATTGAAGTACGCAGAAATAGGCCACCAGGGATGATAGCCTAGACTAACCGAAAACAAAAATAACTGAAAACCAAAATTATGAAATACCGGTACGCAGAAATAGGCCACCAGCGGTGATAAGTCAGATACAAGGGGAGGTAGAGGGGTAGGAAGGCCCCCATTGACATGGAGAGACTGTGTAAGATAAAGCTTTGGATGATAGAGGAATGACTATAGATCAGGCAAGGGAAGTGATAATAAACAGGAATGAATGGAGAATGATTGTGAATAGATGAATGTAAACGCGGTCATTTGGGAGAGAGGGTCATGCGCCAGTTGGACTAGATAGAAGTCCATCAGGCGCCTGGACCAGGGAGCCGGTGGTGATGAAGGGTGCGCCTGGAAGCATGGTGGGTGGGCTGTAACAGGGTGGTGCAGCTTCGCTGCGGATCTGCCTGCGGAAATTGGAGCCTCTCCGGGGGATCTGGGACCTGGGAATCATTTGATGGAGACCCTAAATGGACCTGGGTCTCTGGGTATTTCTCCTGGTGGACCTAGATGTGTGTGATTTTGTGTTTTGTATTGTTCTGTTTTTCTGATGTGTTGTGATGTCCCTGTTCGGGCTCTGTCTCGAGTCGGCTACCCCCATAAAAAAAAAAAAAAAAAGGAAAACTGGGGAAGGTGCCAGAGTATATACAGTACATACAGTACATACATATATATAGCTCAAGTAGGATAATTAATAGTACCTGTAACAGTTATCTCTGTTGGCAGCTGTACCTTTTAGCACTACAGTATTTTAGTGCATGAACTTTTCAAACTTTAGGAATATGCTTCATTTTTGCATCACAAAGGTGGAAGCGGCTGTTTTGGTGTACGGCTATTTTGGTTTGCGACTAGCATGACTTAGGGCCAACTAAATGTGACATAAATCTATAGCAATTGTCATGGTAGAATATGAAGCTTTGCAAACCTGTGTGATGATTGATGTTGATTAGAAAATTAATGCAACATAATTATGATATCCAAGATAAACAGAAGAAAAGTGTATGTGTGTAACGTGTGTGTTGCCAGTGGAAGGATGGAGTGTAGCTGGTATGTAGCAGGCTTGTAGCTGATATACGATGGGCTACATGTGTGTATTTATGTGTGTAGCTGGTGTGTGCTATATAGCTGGTATATGGGAAAGCTGTGGTAAATGGAATGATAGTATAGGAAATATAGATCATATAATCGATAGTGGAGTTAGCCAAAGGGGAATCCTCTCTCCGGTTCCTTTTGCAATGATTTAATGCACTGAATTTTGGTGTGAGCATCCTAGGTTCGAATCCCTGGACTGCCACATGTATTTATTGATTTCATTAATTGAGTTTAGAAGTAAAGTCGGTTGGTGGAGGTAACATAGTAACACTGTATATGGATGATATTATCACTTTTATCTCAAATATGAATGTAAGATGCAATTTTGGATATATGAGGGCTAACATCGTCCCTTATGCAGATGACACTGTCATACTGTGTGACATTTACGAATATTTGGTAACATTATGTATGATGATGGATGATGAAATGCCTAAAATTTACTTAGTAATAAATAAACTTAACTCGAAATGCATTATATTTGAAGAAAATAAACTAACCACAAGGATAAAGACAAACAAATCAGAACAAATATATATCAGTATGGCATAGTGACTAAGCATAAGAATCTAGGCCATATGCTGATGAATAATACATCTGATATAGCATATATTGAAGTGAGATTGATGGTTCGCGTATAGAAAGTTTAAGTCGACAAATCAAAATGCATCAATTATTTGTATTCAAATCGTATTTCATTCCAGATTATGACATAAGTAACACCCCGTTCTTAACATTAATCAGTCATTACAAACCCCAATGTACTTGAATAAACTAATGAAAGCATATGGTACTCCCGGGATTCGAACTCGGGACACCACACCCAGAACATAAGCATTTAAACCATTACACCTCCAACACAGTTAATGAGTAAATGATCACGATTAACCCACTGAGCCCCAGCGACGCACAGTTTGCGTCGGCAATGTTTGAAACACTAAACCCCAGCGTCACATACGTTGCGTCGCTGTTAATTACTCCGGTCCTATGGCACCTAGAGGGCTCAGATTTGTATGGCAACTGTGTAAATATCCCACACAACCATGGTTGAGAACTCTCAAAGTACAACCGCGTGCGCGTGAGCGCGCAAAAACATGTTTTTGGGTGTTTTTGCCTTCAATTTTCCCCTCTTGTAAATCCGACTTTCGGGCGCACCGTAGTACATAGGAGTACAAAGGAAATCAAGCAACAACAGATCTAGTGACCCTTCTAGGCTGCTTGTCCTCCAAAACACTGAGAATCAAGTGTCCAAACAGTGGTTTAGAGTGGGTAAGGGAACATTGGAAAGGGAACTACTGCCCTGGAACTAATGTCCGTGGCAGGATTAGGAAGTTAGTAGGGGCCAGATGGGTTAGTAACTGAGGGGGGGATAAAATAAAGTTATTCATTTACAAACGAAGTCAGTCGCGGGTTAGATGCGAGACATTTCTCTAAGCGGAGTTTAAATGAATCAACGGTGCTGCAGTCTATAACGTCTCGGGGAAGCCCATTCCACAAGTTGACAACTCGATTGAAGAAGAAATTCTTAGATTCGTGTGAGTTAAAAGATTTACCAATAATTTTGCAACCGTTTCCCCGCGTGTAATTAGATTGGTCGATAGTCAAGTACTTACTACAGTTCATATTGTCGATGCCTTTGATGATTTTGAACACTTGAATTAAGTCACCTCTTAATCTGCGCTGGGTTAAAGGAAATAGATTTAATTCTCTAAGCCGCTTTTCGTATGTTTGTAGGCTAGGTATAATTTGGGTTGAACTCGTTCTAGCTTGTTTATATCTTTTTGGTAATAAGGGAACCAGGATTGAACGCAGTATTCCAGAAGAGGGCGGACTAAGGAATTGTAAAGGGTTAGGATAACTTCTTTGGATTTATGCTCAAATGACCTGCCTATAAAGCCAATTATTTTGTTTGCCTTCTTAACAACATCTGAACATTGTTGTCTCGGTTTTAGGTTACTCGATATTGTTACTCCCAGATCGGTTTCTCTGTTTACATTCTTAAGCTGAGTGCCATTCATCGAATAGTTTGCTTTCTCATTTAGGTATCCGATATGTAGTACTTTACATTTATCCGCATTGAAACTCATTTGCCAAATTTGGGCCCAACATGACAATTTATCTAGATTGTGTTGCATATCGTCAACTTGTTCTTTTGAGAGTTCGCTATTTGCAATTTTTGTATCGTCAGCAAATTTTGAGATTGTACAGGTGAGACCCTCATCTATGTCGTTGATGTAAATTAGAAAGAGAATTGGTCCTAGTACCGATCCCTGGGGTACCCCGCTACTTACATTGGTCCATTTAGATGCCTTACCGTTTATGACTACTCTTTGCTTTCTGTCGCTGAGCCAATTTTCTATCCATTTCAACACACCGTCTTGTATTCCATGCGCTTTTAGTTTTAGCAGTAAACGTTTGTGGGGAACTTTGTCAAAGGCCTTTTGAAAATCAAGGTATATAATATCTACAGCTTTACTCTCATCATAGAGGTTGAGGATATCGTGGAAGAAGTCTAAGAGGTTTGTTAAACAGGAACGTTTTTTACGAAAGCCGTGTTGAGTATCTTTCGGTAAGTTATTTGCCTCTAAGTGATTTACGAGTCTGTCTCTTATGACCGTTTCTAGCATTTTACATACAATTGAGGTTAAGCTAATTGTACGATAGTTACTGGGTAGGGATTTGCTACCTTTTTTTAATATCGGTGTTACGTTGGCTAGCTTCCACTGATCAGGCATAGTCCCAGACTGCAAGGATTCATTGAATAGCAATGTCAGTGGTTTGGAGAGCTCATCCTTAGCTTCCTTTAGAACTCTAGGCGAGATTGTATCAGGTCCAGGCGTTTTATTTACCTTGAGTTTATCTAAACATCTCTCTCTGTAACGGTGATATTGCTTAGAACATCTGAATTATCAATCTGAATCGGCGATGGTGTAGGGATATCACTGAGGTCTTCGGTTGTAAAACCTGATGCAAAAAAGGTATTGAGGGCATTACTCATTAATTTTGTACTTCGTCTTTGGTGTATTCTCCATTTTCATTGACTAACGGTCCAACAGTTGAAGTAACTACTTTTTTCTTTCTGAGATAACTATAGAAGTCTTTCGGGTTTGTTTTACTTTGATTCGCAACATGTAACTCCAGGGGCTTTTTACTTTGCTTAATTAACTTTTTGGCTTTGCGTCGTAGCTCTACAAATTTCACCCGTTCTTCGTCATTTTGTGAGGATTTTAATCTATCATTAGCAAATTTTTTAGGAAGCAGTCTGAAATATCTTTATAACACCATTTGGGCTTATCATTATGGCCTGGACGCCGTATTTTCGATGGTATGCAGTCTTGCATTGCCTTAAGTTAAGTGGTTGTGAAACACTCCCAAGATGTATTCATGTCGTTATTGTTAGTCAGAAAGCTCCAGTCAGTTTCTTTAAGCTTTGATTTAAGTTTATGAAAATTTGCTTTCTTGAAATTAGGGACTTTCTCAGTGCTGCTATTTGATTTGTTGCTAGTAAACTTTAAAGTGAAAGTTATCGTACGATGGTCGCTGTTACTGAATTCATCACCAACATTCAAATTCTCTATTAATTCTTCTTTTGTTGCGAGTACAAGGTCAAGCACATTATTACCACGGGTCGGAGATTGTACAAATTGAAAAAAGTGAACTCTCTTGCAAGTTACCATAGAGGTCGTGTCCAGAGTGTGAAGTAAGAATATCGCCTCATTTAGTCACGGGTAAGTTGAAATCGCCAAGAATTACGGTATCTTGTATGCTAGTTATTTCTGCAATTTGTTCATAAATTTCACTGTCAGTTTGCATTAATTGAGATGGGGGTCTGTATAATAAAGCTAGTGTTATTTTACTTCCTCGTTTATTATTAAATAGTACGTAAGATATGTTTATATTCGCAATTTGAGGTTTTGACATTAAGATGGGATTAAGACTTTCCTTTATAAAAAACAGAACTCCTCCTCCATTTCTATTGATCCGACTTTTCCCAAACATTGTATAACCAAGAAGCGTATATTCGGCTAAAAAGTCTCTGTCTTCCGTATTTAACCAAGATTCTGTAATGCCGATTATGTCATAATGGTCTGTAAACACGATTTCCTCTAGATCTGAAAATTTATTGCGTATGCTACGAGCATTTACATAAAACACCTTAAGAGTATTAGAGTTGGATGTTACTGATCGTGCATTGTCTGAATTTTCAGTTCGTATTTGACTTACACTACCCTGTCTGGATACCCCCGGCTGACCCCGTTTTTTGAAAGGAAATCCTTGACTGCATCGTTCAGCAGACGACCAAGACGTGCAGCTCCTACTTCATTGAGATGTACACCATCTCCTGAAAACAAAGATTTATCATAGTAAAAATTATCCCACGTGTCGACAAAGCCGATGTCCTCCTCCCTGCAGAGTTTGGCTAGTCGGCGATTTGTACTGGTAGCTATGTTGTAGAATTGGTTTTCTACATCAATCCGGGGAACAATTCCTGAAACTAAGATTCAATTAGATTTTTCCTTGAAGGACCTGATCAGCCGCCGGTACTTGCAAAGTAGTTCCTCTGACCGCGTCCGTTGGACATCGTTAGATCCAACGTGGATGACGTACGTAGTGCTTGCGGGGGCGAGCCTGGAAACCTCCGTAGGTCCCCTTAATGACCTAGGCCCTAGGGGATCGTTTTTTTATGGGTTTTCCTTCATTCCTAACCCATTCCTGGTGTTTTCTGGAGAAAAAACAAATCAAAACCTGCCGGTCCTGACTCCTGGGTGGTACATTTATTATAAACTAGCTGGGGCTCAGTGGGTTAAGATCCATTTTCGAATGTTGGATAACAATCTGATCATGTAATCAGATTGGAATATATAAACTATCGATAACATTCAAATACTCAAATAATTCCAAAGAGCTCATGCTAATGTTTTAAAGAATATTTGTAATAAACCAAAATTGTTCAGCATTCATGTTGTGGCGAAGTTGGTTAACTATGAATTGATCATTGTGTACCATATGTTTAAGCTAGATATTTTAAGTCAATATTCACAAATAGTGTTATTAAAATGTCATGTTCTGTATTCATGTTTTATGGACACAACTTTACTGTGCTTGTTCAGCTTTTCTGGCATCAATATGACACAAATAAACTAAAAAAAATGTTTAGATTGCATTCACTCAATGATAGGCTGAGTTCAGTGTTACACAAAAAAAAAACAAGTGGAAATATATTTTATATGTGTGTTGTGTAGCTGGTGAGGCTATATATGATGTGTGGTTTGTTGTATGACTGGTGTGTGTTGTGTAGCTGGTGAGGTTATATATGATGTGTGGTTTGTTGTATGGCTGGTGTGTTTTGTGTAGCTGGTGAGGCTATATATGGTGTGTGGTTTGTTGTATGTGTATGACTGGTGTGTGTTGCGTAGCTGGTGAGGCTATATATGATGTGTGGTTTGTTGTATGGCTGGTGTGTGTTGTGTAGCTGGTGAGGTTATATATGATGTGTGGTTTGTTGTATGACTGGTGTGTGTTGTGTAGCTAGTGAGGCTATATATGATGTGTGGTTTGTTGTATGACTTTTTTTTTTTTTTTTTTTTTTTTTTTTTTTTTCCAACTTCCTCCCTCTCGGGCATAGGCTGAGAGCCTGGACATTCACAGCTGTACAATGAGCAGTGAAGCCCGTGAGGTCTTGTTCCAGTCTAGGGAGTGAGGCATGTGAAGCACGTAGAGTACAACGAGCACCTGCCATCTTGCCTTCACATGAGGCACGGTGCTCACTCATGGTCCGAAGCGACCCCATCTCGGAAGCCACCTCGTTCCCGTGCTTCACTGTCTCACCCCCTACACTCGGACTTTCACTCTTACACACACACACAACGCCACCTGTTGAGCAGCTAACTCACCAGGCATTGCACCCCTATAGCATATTTTGAATATTGGAATATTCATACAGTGCTATTTAATCAGGGAACAATGAGGGTATTTTATTAGCGTTTCGGTGGGCTTTGTGGTAATGCACTGATACTAGGTACAGCACAAATTCCATCCCAATAATATCTTCCCATTGATACATCGGGATTTGAACCCGGGACCTTTGGATTACCAGGCCAGTGGCAAGACCACTCCGCCACACCTCCACACACCTGGTGTGTGTTGTGTAGCTAGTGAGGTTATATATGATGTGTGGTTTGTTGTATGGCTGGTGTGTGTTGTGTAGCTAGTGAGGCTATATATGATGTGTGGTTTGTTGTATGGCTGGTGTGTGTTGTGTAGCTGGTGAGGTTATATATGATGTGTGGTTTGTTGTATGACTGGTGTGTGTTGTGTAGCTGGTGAGGTTATATATGATGTGTGGTTTGTTGTATGACTGGTGTGTGTTGTGTAGCTGGTGAGGTTATATATGATGTGTGGTTTGTTGTATGACTGGTGTGTGTTGTGTAGCTGGTGAGGCTATATATGATGTGTGGTTTGTTGTATGACTGGTGTGTGTTGTGTAGCTGGTGAGGTTATATATGATGTGTGGTTTGTTGTATGGCTGGTGTGTGTTGTGTAGCTGGTGAGGCTATATATGATGTGTGGTTTGTTGTATGACTGGTGTGTGTTGTGTAGCTGGTGAGGCTATATATGATGTGTGGTTTGTTGTATGACTGGTGTGTGTTGTGTAGCTGGTAAGGCTATATATTATGTGTGGTTTGTTGTATGACTGGTGTGTGTTGTGTAGCTGGTGAGGCTATATATGATGTGTGGTTTGTTGTATGGCTGGTGTGTGTTGTGTAGCTAGTGAAGTTATATATGATGTGTGGTTTGTTGTATGGCTGGTGTGTGTTGTGTAGCTAGTGAAGTTATATATGATGTGTGGTTTGTTGTATGGCTGGTGTGTGTTGTGTAGCTAGTGAAGTTATATATGATGTGTGGTTTGTTGTATGGCTGGTGTGTGTTGTGTAGCTAGTAAAGGCTATATATGATGTGTGGTTTGTTGTATGGCTGGTGTGTGTTGTGTAGCTAGTGAGGTTATATATGATGTGTGGTTTGTTATATGGCTGGTGTGTGTTGTGTAGCTAGTGAGGTTATATATGATGTGAGGTTTGTTATATGGCTGGTGTGTGTTGTGTAGCTAGTGAGGCTATATATGATGTGTGGTTTGTTGTATGGCTGGTGTGTGTTGTGTAGCTAGTGAGGTTATATATGATGTGAGGTTTGTTATATGGCTGGTGTGTGTTGTGTAGCTAGTGAGGTTATATATGATGTGTGGTTTGTTATATGGCTGGTGTGTTGTGTAGCTAGTGAGGTTATATATGATGTGTGGTTTGTTGTATGACTGGTGTGTGTTGTGTAGCTGGTGAGGTTATATATGATGTGTGGTTTGTTATATGGCTGGTGTGTTGTGTAGTTAGTGAGGTTATATATGATGTGTGGTTTGTTGTATGACTGGTGTGTGTTGTGTAGCTGGTGAGGTTATATATGATGTGTGGTTTGTTATATGGCTGGTGTGTGTTGTGTAGCTAGTGAGGCTATATATGATGTGTGGTTTGTTGTATGACTGGTGTGTGTTGTGTAGCTAGTGAGGTTATATATGATGTGTGGTTTGTTATATGGCTGGTGTGTTGTGTAGCTGGTGAGGCTATATATGATGTGTGGTTTGTTGTATGGCTGGTGTGTGTTGTGTAGCTAGTGAGGTTATATATGATGTGTGGTTTGTTATATGGCTGGTGTGTTGTGTAGCTAGTGAGGTTATATATGATGTGTGGTTTGTTGTATGACTGGTGTGTGTTGTGTAGCTGGTGAGGCTATATATGATGTGTGGTTTGTTGTATGTGTATGACTGGTGTGTGTTGTGTAGCTGGTGAGGTTATATATGATGTGTGGTTTGTTGTATGGCTGGTGTGTGTTGTGTAGCTGGTGAGGTTATATATGATGTGTGGTTTGTTATATGGCTGGTGTGTGTTGTGTAGCTAGTGAGGTTATATATGATGTGAGGTT
Source organism: Paralithodes platypus (assembly GCA_032716605.1). NCBI lineage: Eukaryota > Metazoa > Arthropoda > Malacostraca > Decapoda > Lithodidae > Paralithodes > Paralithodes platypus. The sequence continues at coordinate 11,130,146 of CM064558.1, forward strand.
TGTTATATGGCTGGTGTGTGTTGTGTAGCTAGTGAGGTTATATATGATGTGTGGTTTGTTGTATGGCGGGTGTGTGTTGTGTAGCTAGTGAGGTTATATATGATGTGAGGTTTGTTATATGGCTGGTGTGTGTTGTGTAGCTAGTGAGGTTATATATGATGTGTGGGTTGTTGTATGGCTGGTGTATGTTGTGTAGCTAGTGAGGTTATATATGATGTGTGGTTTGTTATATGGCTGGTGTGTTGTGTAGCTAGTGAGGTTATATATGATGTGTGGTTTGTTGTATGACTGGTGTGTGTTGTGTAGCTAGTGAGGTTATATATGATGTGTGGTTTGTTATATGACTGGTGTGTTGTGTAGCTAGTGAGGTTATATATGATGTGTGGTTTGTTATATGGCTGGTGTGTTGTGTAGCTAGTGAGGTTATATATGATGTGTGGTTTGTTGTATGGCTGGTGTGTGTTGTGTAGCTAGTGAGGTTATAATTATATGATGTGTGGTTTGTTATATGGCTGGTGTGTGCTGTGTAGCTAGTGAGGTTATATATGATGTGTGGTTTGTTGTATGACTGGTGTGTGTTGTGTAGCTGGTGAGGCTATATATGATGTGTGGTTTGTTGTATGTGTATGATTGGTGTGTGTTATGTAGCTGGTAAGGCTATATATGATGTGTGGTTTGTTGTATGACTGGTGTGTGTTGTGTAGCTGGTGAGGTTATATATGATGTGTGGTTTGTTATATGGCTGGTGTGTGTTGTGTAGCTAGTGATTTTATATATGATGTGTGGTTTGTTGTATGACTGGTGTGTGTTGTGTAGCTAGTGAGGTTATATATGATGTGTGGTTTGTTGTATGACTGGTGTGTGTTGTGTAGCTAGTGAGGTTATATATGATGTGTGGTTTGTTGTATGACTGGTGTGTGTTGTGTAGCTGGTGAGGCTATATATGATGTGTGGTTTGTTGTATGTGTATGACTGGTGTGTGTTGTGTAGCTGGTAAGGCTATATATGATGTGTGGTTTGTTGTATGACTGGTGTGTGTTGTGTAGCTGGTGAAGCTATATATGATGTGTGGTTTGTTGTATGACTGGTGTGTGTTGTGTAGCTGGTGAGGCTATATATGAGGTGTGGTTTGTTGTATGACTGGTGTGTGTTGTGTAGCTGGTGAGGTTATATATGATGTGTGGTTTGTTGTATGGCTGGTGTGTGTTGTGTAGCTGGTGAGGCTATATATGATTTGTGGTTTGTTGTATGGCTGGTGTGTGTTGTGTAGCTGGTGAGGCTATATATGATGTGTGGTTTGTTGTATGACTGGTGTGTGTTGTGTAGCTGGTGAGGCTATAATTATATGATGTGTGGTTTGTTGTATGTGTATGACTGGTGTGTGTTGTGTAGCTAGTGAGGCCATAGATGGTGTGTGGCCCGCTGCACGTGTGTAACTAAACTACCCACTGTCACACGAACACTTTTTCCGGCAATGGTCGTTAAGCAAGCTTTGTCTCGTTTTATCTAGAGGTCTAATCGCATCGTAATCGGAAACTACTGTTTATCTAAGGTAGGTTATGTTAGGCAGTTTAATTAAAATAAAGCTTTATTTTTTAAACTGCCAGACTACAATTGCCCGTAATTATTGACTGTAAACTCGCTCATGTAACACCCAACCTTTCACTTCGTCCACAAGACAATTCACCCACTGTCTCTTCGCTCACATTTTGAGTGAAGTTATTATAGCATATTTAATACGATGCCTACTATATTGTATTCTGCCAGCATAGCGATATTTTGTTATTGCAGCTATAGAAAACCTGGAAACACAAAGGCTGAAAACTATTTCAAGAACACTCCCTTAATTCCAATGACTCTAAACATATCCATCTACCTACACGTCACAATCTTCCACATGACTAACACATAACCGCGGTTCCCATACCTCCGTTTTTACCTCCGTTTGGGACGGACCTACGTCATCGATGACCCAGGTCCGTTTGGCCGTGTGTGCTCTCCCAGGAGTGACAATTTCACGAGCGTGAAATCTAATGTTGCCACACTACCTCTTAGCTCGCCCAGTTGGGCTTACTTTAAGTATAGATGGAAAATTACTCATCTTTGTGGTACTGTTTGACACAATTTATCGTGATATGCACTATGTAATCAGTAAACCTATGGGAGAGTATTTAAAAAGCCTGAAATTCAAGTTAAATTAACGAGCACTAGCATCAAAAGAGGCAATGCACTTCAAGCCTAAATTTTTTGATTTCTGAATAAAAATTACACAATATCTATAATTGGTTGTCGTGACAACATGCACAGCTATCAAATTACACTTTCTATACAACTCTGGCTTCACAAAATGGAAAGTATGAGACTATTTAAAAATGTGGGCTACCATTTCGCCTGGCTCCTGGGCTATAAACATTGGCAGTAATTCAGAACTCACCCAACATTGTGACCGTAGCAGAGAGGGCGAGTGTTTCCCTTGTTTACCTTATAAATACGCACTATACGTACATCCTGTGTGTATATGCATAGGCTATAGGCTGAGTACTGTTCATTGGTGAGCAGTACATGCCAATATAATATATCATGGGCACCCTAAATATACGTAATTGTCTGTAATTGTCTTCCGACGTCCGTGCAAAGTTAAATCCAAGTAAACTTTTTGGGGACAGGATCCGGGATCAGAAGCGCGCGAAACGGAGAAAAATAGACCTCGGTACCCGCTCGCCGGAGCCCACGCGTGATCGGACCTACGTCATCGATGGTGTAGGTCCGTCCCAAACGGAGATCCAAACGGAAGTATGGGAACAGCGCTTTACTCTTCTACAATACACAAATCAACCCTTCATCTTCTCTCAATATTCTTGATGTTTCTTTATCTTCTGACCTTAGAAAACTCATATTACCACACTTTCCAAACAGCTTCCCAGAAGTTAGGTGTGTTCAACCATCTCCGCAGGTTCTTACCTCCCTGCTCCCCCCCCCCCCCCACAGCTTCTTGGTCTGTACTGGGGCACAGTGTTCCAATGTATCGAATATGGCTCGCATGTGTGGGGAGATTCCACTCGTACTGCACTTTTTGAATGGGTAGAGTAAAAAGCATTTTGTCTCATCGATTACCCTCCTCTTACGTATTCTCTACAATCACTCTCTACACGTCACAATGTAGCATTTCTATCTGTTTCTCTTTTACCGCTATCACAATAGTCAATAATCTTCAGATATTTCTCAGTGTACTGTATACTTCCTCTCTTACTGACTGTATGATGTACTCTTTAAGGGTACATCACACAGTCAGCAGTGCGAGCTAGAGTCAATAGGAGTAGGGGACAATTCGACTCGCGGGCCTATTCGCGGTGAAAATCGATGACTCCTAGTGACTCTAGCGACTCCTAGCGACTTCTGTTAGACTCCCACTCGCTCGCGGTGAAAATCGATGACTCCTACTAACTCTAGCGACTCTTAGTGACTCCTGTTAGACTCCCACTAGCTCGCACTCCTGACTTTGTGAAGGTTTTAAGGGGTATCAGCCTTTCGACACACTCCCACTCCCACTCCTATCCATTCCAACCTTTTTACCCAAAACTGAACCAATTTGCCCACTCTTCCTTCTACTCAACTTATGTTCTGGAATTATCTCCCTCAATCTGCCTTTCCCCCATCCTATGACTAAAATTGCTACAAGCTCCATGTTTCCAATAATTTTGACTCCACCGTACCTTGAATTTGGCTCTGTTTCGCTCCTATGTCTCGTTCGTACACATAGACCAAACAAAGACAGTATCTAATAGGGTTAACACAAATGAAGGAATGTTATGACATAAATTAGTTTATATAATACTTGTATCTTGTCTCTAAGGATATTGAATATCCCAATATATTCCGTAGTCATGAATATTCGAAAGCACTTGCAGTGGAGTAAGATGGCATTGGAATAAATGTTTGTGCACGAATTTGTAAAGAAAACAAAAAAATAGTGGGTGAAAGAGAAGAAAGTTCACTTACTGTAAGAAACCGAGTTAAATATTCCACTCACGTAGTCCTTTGCTCCGCGCACACACAGTCACACACACACACACTCAGGAGCGGACATATATACACAGCTCATGGGCACTCCCCGACACACACACACACACACACACACACAGTATACACCTAGAGAGTAAGAGGGAGACACTGTGAATTTCAATGGTAGTAAGACAATGGTCGTGTTACGTGAGGACTGAAAAAACAATACAACCGTTTACACCGAGTTCATTGTAATTCCGTGTATCTGACTGAAGCTCTGAGGCTGCGTGGCTGACTGAGGCTCTCTGGCTGACTGAGACTCTGTGGCTGACTGAGGCTCTGTGGCTGACTGAGGCTCCCTGATTGGCTGAGGCTTAGTGCTGGCTGAGGCTGAGTGGCTGACTGAGGCTCTGTGGCTGACTGAGGCTCTGTGGCTGACTGAGGATCTGTGGCTGACTGAGGCTCTGTGGCTGACTGAGGCTCTGTGGCTGACTGAGACTCTGTGGCTGACTGAGGCTCTGTGGCTGACTGAGGATCTGTGGCTGACTGAGGCTCTGTGGCTGACTGAGGCTATGTGGCTGGCTGAGGCTCTGTGGCTGACTGAGGCTCTGTGGCTGACTGAGGCTCTGTGGCTGACTGAGACTGTGATGGCTGAAGCTCTGTGGCTGACTGAGTCTCTGTGGCTGACTGAGACTCTGTGATGGCTGAAGCTCTGTGGCTGACTGAGTCTCTGTGGCTGACTGAGACTCTGTGATGGCTGAAGCTCTGTGGCTGACTGAGGCTCCCTGACTGGCTGAGGCTCTGTGGCTGACTGAGGCTCTGTGGATGACTGAGGCTGCGTAGCTGACTAAGGCTCTGTGGCTGCATGGTTGACTAAGGCTCTGTGGCTGACTGAGGCTCTGTGGATGACTGAGGCTCTGTGGCTGACTGAGGGTATGTGGCTGACTGAGGCTCTGTAGCTGACTGAGGCTCTGTGGCTGACTGAGACTCTGTAGCTGACTGAGGCTCTGTGGCTGACTGAGACTCTGTGGCTGACTGAGGCTCCATGGCTGACTGAGGCTCCATGGCTGACTGAAGCTCTGAGGCTCTGAGGCTGACAGAGGCTCTGTTGCTGACTGAGGCTCAGTGGCTGACTGAGGTTCCATAGCTGACTGAGGTTCTGTGGCTGACTGAGGTTCTGTGGCTGACTGAGGCTCCGTGGGTGACTGAAGCTCTGTGGCTGACTTTGGTACCGTGGCTGCACTCATGTTCGGTGACTGACTTATGTTTGGTGTTTGACTCAGGTTCGGTGGCTGGCTCATGTTCCGTGGCTAACTCAGGTTCCGTGGCTGACTCAGGTTCCGTGGCTGACTCAGTTTCCGTGGCTAACTCAGGTTCCGTGGCTGACTCAGGTTCTGTGGCTGACTCAGGTTCCGTGGCTAATTCAGGTTCCGTGGCTAATTCAGGTTCCGTGGCTAACTCAGGTTCCGTGGATGACTCAGGTTCCGTGGCTGGCTCAGATTCTGTGGCTGACTTAGGTACAGTTCTAGACAGAAGTCAATAACACCAGGACAACTCCAAACTATCTCAATCAAATGTTATAAGAAACGGACAAGGCTACCGTGGCTTACTTGTGAGAACCACCAAACCATTATTGCTCCTCCTTCAAACACGGTAGTTATCAGCCACCACCCAACCCTACTATCGCCTTTAAATTCAAGATATCTGTCAATATCAGGTATAAAACAAAGTAGACTTGCCGTTTTGCCCAAAATCAAAACGGCATACCCAACTCTGCGATGGGTTACCATCATCACTACCAATACCATCATCAATCACAATCACCATCATCACTACTACTGCCATCATCACTACAACTGCCACAATCATCACGACTACTGTCATCATCACCATTACGATGATCATCATTACTACTACAATTACAATCACCATTACTACTCTCACCATCATCACTACTACTGTCACCTTTGTCACTATCATCTTAATCACTACTATCATCATTGCTACTACAACTATCAACCATCATTACTACTATCATCACCACCATCTTACAATCATCATTACTACTGTTAACATCATCACTACTACTTTAACCATCATCATTACTACTGTCACAAGTATTACCATCATGTATCCTACTGTCACCATCATCACTACTACTGCCATCATCACCATTACTATGATCTTCATCATAATAACTATTGTCATCACTACAACTTTCACCATCATCACTAATACTCACACCATCGTCACTACCATCATCACTACTGTCATCATTATCACTACAACTATCATCATTACTTGTCACCATCATCACTACTATTATGACCATCATCACTACTACTAGTACTGTCACCATCATATCTACTACTGTCACCATCATATCTACTACTGTCATCAAAATCACTACTATCATCATCATCAATACAACTACCATATTTTGGACCTAAAATCATAACTATTACATAAATTCAAAAAATATTTTTTGACTGACGTTCGCATTCACGCAACAGATGTTCGTGTGAAATTTGGTGAAAATCCGTCCAACGGTCTAGGAGGAGTTCCAAGACAGACGGACGACGACGACGACGACGACAGAAATTGTTTTCGTGTGGTACCCACTATACAGGGGGGCGATACCAAACTCTGCTTACGCAGAGTTGATAATATACAAACAGTATGTATTTTTGTAAACAAAAAAATTGATATTGACAGATAACTTGAATTTAAAGGCGATAGTAGGGTTGATTGGTGGCTGATAACTACCGTGCTTGATGGAGGAGCAATAATGGTTTGGTGGTTCTCACAGGTAAGCCACGGTAGGCAGTTTGTCCGTTTCTTAGTCATTAATGTGTGACTTTAACCTCATGACACAGGGACAAGTGGCTTATTTCTACACTTTTGGTAATGCACTATTTTGACAAAAACTAGGGCCCGGTGTGAAAAAAGCTGTGTCAAAATATCATACTGATCCAACTGTTTGTTAATAAGTTATTCCCGAAAAACGATGTAACACGGCCTCTGAAACCCATAGTAGGTGGGAACAAGTCAGTTAACAGTCGGCAGGTAAATAATAGACTATGGTTACTGCCAAATGATTATATTTGGTTTGAGAATAAGTTGTCAACGTCAATATAAAGGTATGTATGAACACATGATGCTGTTGTTTTGACACAGAGCATAGTAGAATATCTGAGACAAATGACTGACCTTGATGGTGTGTGAAAGGAGCTAGAATATTGTACAAAGCTTAAACAGGAAATGACTGACCTTGATGGTGTGTGTAAGGAGCTAGAATATCGTACAAAGCTTAAACAGGAAACCGCAAGACTCCCATTCGAGATGAATTTGTGCAGTTTTTGGTACAAAGCTATTCGGGACAATGACCGGTTCCTCCTAAATTACAGGCTCTCTATCGCTCACCAGGAAAACTTGTCACAATAATGGCATGAAAGGTCTTAATATCGGCAAAGAAATTGAAAGAAAGGTCATCAGTTTGTCAATCTATTAGTGTTGTGATTTTAAGACGTTCCATCACAAAATCTCAACATTTATAGGGATAAGAAGGAGTTCCAGTCAAACCGAAACAAACTTTCCTATTAAGAACAATAATTAACAATCCGTTGAGAAGTGTAAACTAACTGAGGAACAGTGTTTTTTTTGTTTTTTTTTTCTATGTGATTGAGGGAGGCAAAAGGCATAACTGCCTATAGCGAGTGCCTCCCCCATAGTTGAAAGAGTGACAGGGCCAAAATCAAGGGACGTTCGAGCCAAAATGCCTGGACACACGGAGTTTGAAGCAATTTAAGTCATAGGAAGAGGGAAAGACTGATTCTGGGAGAGAGTTCCAGAGCTCAGCTGTTGAGTAGAAGAAAGTTTGAGAGTAACGTTTCACTCTTGGGTTGGAGAGTTGCACAGAGTAGGGGTGGGATTGAGTTGCAAGACGGGTACCACGTGCCCTACGTAAAGGAGGTGGTATGCACTGGGATAGCTCTGAGGAACACTGATTATTATAGTAGCGATAGAATAGCGAGAGAGATGCAACATTGCGGCGGAGAGAGAGAGAGAGATTGCAGAGAGTTGGTGAGTGGACGGGAGTTAATGATACGAAAGGCCTTCCTTTCAACTTTGTCTAGGAGAGCGGTGTGAGAGGAACCTCCCCACACAGTGTGCTGCTTTCAATACTCCAAAATGGACGCCAAAATATGAACATATATCTTAGCTCCTTGAGGATTATGACGCGTTATAGCAATTTATTTTGGCTATCATTAGACAAATTTATTCAGCTTAGGAAGGACTTATGGGAGTCAGAGGTATAATTGAGATGGTTGTGACCCCTTAGATTCCTAAACTGCTTAAATCGTCAAATAATAGCCAGAATATGCGTCGTAATCCTCAAGGGGTTAATTGACAGCCGTGGAAATAACAGTATGTTATAGGATAATGTATGAGTGTTATGGAGTGTAAAAACGAGTTCAGGGCAATCAAATTTGACTTGTTTATATACACGCATCTTTAATATTACCGGGTGGATGGGACTCGTTAGCCTTGGTAGGCAACTCATCTAGGGGAGACAACCTTATACAAATCCGGGTGGATGGGACTCGTCAGCCTTGGTTGGCAACCTGTCTAGGGGAGTAAACCTGATACAAATCCGTACTGCTTACCTAAGGGTAAGGCAGGTTAGTGGATGGATTAGCCGAACACCACTGTAGAAAAATAGTGCTAACAAGATACACAGGGGGCCTCGGAGTCGGACGGATCATAAATTGAGTGGTCAATCCTGTAAGTCCTTCACTAAACTGGCTCGGGTTGTCCCTCTCACAGGGAATAGGTCCGCTTGGGGGCATTCTGTGTATGGCCACCCTCGTAAGGGGAGTAAGGCGTCCGGCAATAGATAGATAGATAGATCTTTAATATTTTCTATGACACGAGATCAAATATGATTGATCGACATAAGGAAGTGCTCTGCGAAGCGACTGTAGGCTATAGCCTCAAATATAATATGATTGGAGCCATGGCATTTACGTGTATCGAATAGTTGTATATTATAAATTACATGTAAAATAACTTCTCACAGATTATGCTTCTCTTCACAATATTTGTGTTTGCTTATTACAGGTTACTTACAGACTTCCCACTCAGGATTAAGCTAAATGATAGAGCTTGACCGATCAAAATAGACAATATTATTGTAAATATGTATAGCCTTTTTGGCATGAAACATATATATGCAAGACTCTCCGTAATTGTTAAATTAAAAGAAAAGGGCTCAAGGGTTTAACTTAGGGAAATTAATTGGGAATTGGAGTGAGGGGAGGGGGTGTGAGAGTGGAAATGATAGGACATATCATGTTGGATGATGACTGCATACAAAACCTGTCCTAAGGATTGCATTACAAAGTGGAGTTATGTCCTCTTATTACCCATTCAGCTCCATGACGCCTTTTTACCTTTGATTCTGGTTAAAATTAGATGATGTTATGCAGTTTACGAAGGAATTGTTACTAAAATGGTTTATTGAGGTCGTATTTACCCATAACGTTGAGTTGTATTGGTAGATTACAAACTAAATAAAATCATTTAATGATAACTAAAATATGATGTAAATTACGTAATGGTGGTGAAGGTGTTAAGCGACCCCTCTTGTTACAAGCGAGAGTGCTTAAAAGAGATTAAAAGTGCTTTTAGATGTTTTTGTTTTCGTATTTAGGTATGTTATATAACGTTATTGTAAAGATGAAAACGTTTATAGTGTATTCTGTTACACACCATGATTATGTATTTCCTTTACAAATTATCTTTCGGAAAGCCCTAGAAACATAGTAACTGGAATAGGTTTACCCTTTGCTACCATTTGCTTCACATGTGTACAATTCCAATCTCTTGTTGGTTCGCAGCTGCCATCACTCTCACCGACTCCCTCAGCGGAAGTGTCGGACATGTTTCCGGTTATACTTGCAAATTTATTGAGGAAGGAAAACAAATATTTCCACCCGTTAGCGCCGGGAATATTGCAAATTAGAAGTAGTTCAGTATACGCTGCCTAGAGACATTATTCCTAAGCGTTTCTAAGAGCTATTTCTAATATATATTTCGCCGGGAATATTGTAAATTAGGAGTATTACAGTGTACACTGCTTAGAGTAAATAGTCTTAAACGATCGTAAGACCTATTTATATTCCACTGATCAATGGGAATGAAATACAAGGAACAACAATGGATATTGGTATACCGCTGATAAGGGAGGGAAACGAGTGGAAGCTACCTGTATTGATGTTTGCCGATGATACAGTTCTGATGAGCGATAATGAATGGGAGTTGCAGGGTCTGGTAAATATGTTTGGAACAGTGTGTGAAAAACGGATCTGAAAGTAAATGCAGGGAAGAGCAAGGTTATGGTCTTTGAAAGGGTTACAGCCGCAGAGTGTGAAGTGAGGTTGAACGGTCAGGATATGGAGAATGTCAGCTCATTTAAGTATTTGGGCAGTGTGTTGAGTATGGATGAAGAAGTGCGGGAGAGGGTGCAACAGGGGAAGAGGATTGTAGGAACGCTGAAAGCAGTAACAAGAAATAGGGTGGTCAGCATGGAAGTAAAGAAGTCCTTGTATGACAGTGTGGTAATCCCGACATTGACTTACGGGAGCGAAGCATGGACGTTGGTGGAGAGACTCAGACCAAGAGTGAGAGGAGTGGAAATGAGTTACTTGAGAAGTGCGTGCAGAGTTACATGGAGGGATAGAAAGACGAATGAGGAAGTAAGAGAGAGGTGTGATGTGGATGTAGATGTGCTGGAAAGTGTGAACATTAAAAGCTTGAGATGGTTCGTCCATATGGAACATATGGGAAGCGAGAGAATGACTAAGAAAGTGTATGAGAGCAAGGTGGAAGGACAGAGAGGGAGAGGTAGACCGAATGAGAGGTGGAAGGATGGAGTGAAGAAGTATATGTGTGAAGGCAGTGTACGGCAATAGATTGATAGATTGATAGATCAATGGGGCGATTGCATTTACTTGGTAGGCCATTAATGTAACTAGAAGAGACTACTACTAAGAAAAATTAAATCATCCTGTGTTTGTAAAGAGAATAGTAATAATATACAATATATAAATAAATCCCACTAATACTACTTCTTCGGGTGAGGGCTTGTTCTATCCAGAGTGAGATTTGGCATCCTCTACCCAACCTTAGCCGTTTCTGTCTGTATCTTTTATTGTCCTACTTATTCTTTCTGGAGGCCGGGGGCTAGGAATCCTCCTCCCCAAGTAAAATTCACCAACTAGACGAGACAGAGAAAGTAGCGAGGGAACGCGAAAGTGGTCCCGGACACTCTGCCTTGAGTCAGCCACCCCCAGATATGGGGTATCTGCCTGAATACATACATATATATATACTTCTACTACTACTACCACTACTACTACTACTACTAATAATAATAATAATAATAATAATAATAATAATAATAATAATAATAATAATAATAATACCAATAAATAAATCACACTACATACGTTTCTCGAAATAATTATAACTCATCTGGGATATATTATATATTATTTTACCCGTTTATTTTCGCAAGTAAGTTATAGTTATGCAATACTACTTCATAAACACGGTATAAACATGTCTAGCAATTTGAAAAAAAACGGGTAGGTTAAGGGGAGATTTCCACTTGAGATATTTTTTTCTGGACCCCTTTCTCCCTCATGTTTAGCCCCATTGCTTTTGAGATTTTAAGACGTTCGCCCTAGTAGTTTGGACATTTTAAGACATTTTGCCCCATTACTGTCAATTTTAAGACGTTTCGTGCCATGAAGGTGTCGATTTATTCCTGGCGAGCGATAGCGAGCCTGTAATTTAAGAGTAACCGGCCTCCGGCCGGCACATTTTTCTACCGAAAAATGTACAAATTTATCTTGAAAAGGGGTCTAGGGGGTGTAATTTTAAGCTTGATGAAAACGTAGGGAACAAACTAAATACCTCCCCTTAATGTGAATATTTATCCCTTGAGGATTATGCCACGTTAGTATATTTTGGTTATTATAAGACAATTGTATAAATAGCATAGAGGACGTACGGGAATTAAAAGGGTAAAGCCTATTAAATTTAATCTTCTGACTTTCATAATGTACCCTTCCTAATCTGATTATAATCGTCTAATAATAGCCAAAATATACTAATATAATGTGTTATAATACTCAAGCAGTTAACCTCTTCATAATATATATGTTTGCTTGCTTATGTTACGTCAGACGATATTGCAAAACTTTGTAAATCTCTCCATAGATCGCCGCAGGGTTCAACAATTGCACTGTTTTATCTGCGTGTGTTGCAATGTTTTATAATTGAATAAAACCATAGACTAATTTAACATGGCACAAAGTAATATAGTCGTCATCTAAATGTTACAATTAATCGCCAGAATGCAACCATATTGTCGTGTACATGACTAAGGAAATCAAGCAACAACATAGATAGTGACCCCTCTAGTACATTACGATAACAGATTCATACAGGCCATGAGGGACCTATACAAGTCAGTGTTAATTAACATAGTTCGTGTACCTTTGATTCCAACAGTTTTTCCTGAAGTTAATATTATTATGTAGTAATACTCAATATAATGGATAATTCAGCCATTGCACTGACCAGGTTACATTCGTTGATGCCTATGTTTTAATTTCGAAGGGAGGTCTTTATTTCGAAGGGAGGTCTTTATTTCGAAGGGAGGTCTTTATTTTTTTCGGACCCCCTTTTCCCTCATGTTTAGCCCAATTAATGTTGAGATCGTTAGACATTTTGTCACATATCATTGTTAATAATAAGACCTTTCGATTTTTTTCTGGCGAACGATAGCGAGCCCGTTATTTAGTAGGAACCGGCATTCGGCCGGTACATTTTTCTATCAAACTATTTACAAATATATCTTGAATGGGTAGTCTTGGGGATATGTTTTAAGCTTGATAAAGGTCTAGGGAGCAACCTAAAATATAATCATTAATGATAACACGTTGACATTATACATATACAAACTCTCCCTAATATGCCACCATGAACCCCTGGTCCTCAACCCATGCATATTCAAAGATTGATTCTGTCAGGCGGACACCAGAGTCCGGAGCCTCGCTGTTGGTGTTACCAATGATAACATACACGGAGGGATTTAGTACAACTGCGGTGGAGGAGACTTTAGGTGTTAAACAAACTTCACCCATGTTGGAGTGGAAAAAGTGTGTGTAGTTTAGATGACAGTGAATATTGTTGACGTTGACGTCAGAAATATGATGCAACAGCTTTAATATATGTTCTAAACACATTCGCTATTGTTGTTTGTGTTATTACTTTTAAGCTTGTATTGCGATACTAAACAGCATGTTCCTTCATTATAACTTAGTGCACCGCTTCACATTTGAGTTAGAGATGTTAAGCATCGCTATGTGTGGCCTACCTATAATGAAAGGACTATATTTTCTCTTTTTTAGAACAGAATTTCCCTATTGGTAAAAAATATCCTAAACTTAGCCATTCTCTCATAAAAAAAACATGTTATTTACACCTACATACTGTATGTGTACGTGGGTACAATGTCATTGATATTAAACATGCTTCATATTAAAATTTTCCAATTGATCTAAAGAAGTGCTCAAGTTTTAACAAAATCATACACAAAAATTAATTTAAGAACATACATACTTATAGATATATCAGTCCTTATGGTCATGAACATTAAATATTTGTTTATTCATAATATATCTATTGGTCTTTGTTTTCTTTAGCACGTGTGTTATCAGCCAATCAGTCAGTGAGTCAGTAGCCAAAACTGCACTCCCTTAAAGGGGTGGGAAGGATCAGTAAAAAAAAACTAGGCAAGGGAATAGAGATGGCAGGGAAAGAATACATAATTATGCTAGAATAGACACCAGCAAATAGCAAGCAAGAATACCATTAATTATCTTTACTCCAAAATAGCAAGCAAGAATACCATTAACTATCTTTACTCCAAAATCTTCCAGGTTTGAAATATAAAAGGGTACAGAGACCTTTATTTGGCTTAATTCATTCCCTTTTCGTGCTGTGTATATTTAACGTTATCTACCATTAGATTTGTGTCCTTGTCTATCATTGTCTGTTCGTTTGTATGTCTGTTCCTCTGTTTGGCTGTGTGTCTGTTTGTCTGTAGTATAAACAGTAAAGGTGATGGCACACGAGCTCTTTTTCCGTCAATCTTTACAGGCAATTGTAGTCTGGCGTCTTCAAAATTTAAGTTATGTCAGAAATCAGCTGCCCAACATACTCTACCTTCAGTCTAGTTTCCGATTCCAATGTGAAAGTGCCTCTAAATATTACGAGAACAAAACTTGTATATCGAAAATTACCGGAAAAAGCGCTCGTGTGACAATGGCTTAAGCCTGCCTCATCAGCCACAAGTTGGGTTGAGATATTGGTTCTCGGAGGGAGCAACACACTACGCCTCACAATATTCCCTCTTTTTACACGGTTACCTGATGGGGGAGACGTTGAGGTAATAATAATATTGTGGTCACCCTCCAGCTTATCAGATATAATAGAGTTAATAATTGACCACTTGCGATTTATAAGGAAGTTGGAGCTCTAGACATCGGTATTTAGCAGAATTAACTGGTAAAATACAGTTTACATTTTGTTATATATTATACATTTAATCAACGTAAGCATATTGTCTATCAATCAGACACTTATAGTATAGCATTTATACTTAATTCGATGTTAACGGCTCCATCTTCCTTTTAGCCTGAAACACGAAAATGGTCAATTCATGTCACTGTTGGCCTTATGCAAATGTGCAGCATATAAAACAAATACACTATGCTTGACACACATTACTTTGTGGGTGGGAAAGTGGCAACGTAAATAATACAATAGTTTGTAACTTGACCCTCTCAGTATACCACGGCGAATTATTTGCCTTTTGTATGTGTGCAAACTTAGGAAAATTATATTATGTTAACGTACGGTAGTCATATATTGTGGCTACCAATAAACGATGTTATTCAGCTTAGGAAGGGTTTGTGGGAGTTAGAGGCATATTTGAGTTGGTTTACATCCCTTAGATTCCTGGAGGTCTTTCCTGTACTGTCTAAAATCGTCTAATGATAGGCAAACTAAACTGTCAAAATGCATCATAATCCTCAAGGGGTTAAGCTCATTATTTCATCCATTCCATCTGCTTAAGGGGAGATATCCACTTGAGGGAATTTTTTCTGGACTCCTTTCTCCCTCATGTTTAGCCCCATTGTGTTTCTAATTTTAAGACGTTTGCCCCATTATTTTGAATATTTTAAGAACTGTCAACCCATTTCTGTCAATTTTAAGACCTTTCGTGCCATTTAGGTGTCGATTTTATCCTGGCGAGCGAAAGCGAGCCTGTAATTTAAGAGGAACCGGCTTTCAGCCGGGACATTGTTCTACCGAAAAATGTAAAAATGTATCTTGAAAGGGGCTCAAGGGGGTGTAATCTTAAGCTTGAAGGATATCTAGGGACCTAGCTAAGAACCTCCCCTTAATTCACTTCTTCTACTCCAGCCACCCATTCCGTTTATTAAACAGTTCATGATTGTGACGCATTTTGACCGTTTTATTCTGGCTACCATTATACGATTGCATACACCTTAGGGAGGATTAGGGGGTACCAAAAGGGTTAATACTATCTCAATTAACCCTCTAATCTCCGTACGTCCTTCCTATTCTAATTACTAGCCTGAATACAATGTTTCAACTCATCATAATCCTCAAGGAGTTAACTATATTGTATATGTCAACGCCATATTTCCCCTCTATCTGTGTAACCTTAGTCTACTCATCTACTGCCTCTGTCACGAGATTTCACTAACATTATTATTTGTTCTACCTTACCACTACCATCACAACTAACCCTGTGAGGATCATGACGTGTTTTTGCAGTTATTATTATACAATTTTAATTTAGATTAGGATTGATATATGCAAGTCAGAGGGTTGACTGAAATAGTCTCTAGCCTTTTACTTACCACAGCTCCGTTGTAATATACATATAATCATCTATTAGTCTCTAGCCTTTTACTTACCACAGCTCCGTTGTAATATACATATAATCATCTAATGATAACCACGTTAAACTGTCAAAACACGTAATAATCCTCAAGGGGTTAAGGCGGTGGCACACGAGCTCTTTCTCTCTCAATTGTTAACGGTAATTGTAGTCTGGTATCTTCAAAATTTAAGTTTTAACATAAATCATCCACCTAGCATAATCTACCTTGGGTCTAGTCTCCGATTCCAATGTGAAAGAGCCTAAACACATTACAAGAAAACTCTTGCTTATCTAAAATTGCTGGAAAATAATGCTCGTGTGACACTGACTTAACCCACATCAACATTATCTCTCTGCATTCACTCTCTCTCTCTCTTTGTCTACATTCGCCCCAAACTTTTCTTTCCCTCTGAGCATAATCTGGGGATAATAGCCTTGAGCCGGGGTCGCTCAAATATGAATGTGTTTGTGTGTGTGTGTGTTACTTGGGTGAGCTGCCATGATTGTCTTTATAATGCTTTGTCTGGTAATAATAATTAGTTTGGTATTTTTCATAGCTTAACTCTTTTGCCTCCGAGCAGCCTTTACTGAACTTGCTAAAACAGTCTAGTAATTGTCAGCTAGGATAATATTTAGTAAAACAACCGCCTTTATGCTGAAGCAGTATGTCATACCTTAATACCATTGATTCTTACATTCAAAGACGTTTATCCTGTGTTGAATAAAACATTAGTCAGAGTAAGATATGAAACTATAAATCAAATCGTAAATCCTATTATTCAATTCAGGTTTTTAAATTTGATAACGTACAGTATATACCTAGCGATAATATTTGTTTCAACGATTGCTTACCAATTGTTAATACAGGTCTAATTATCGATCATGTCATAAACATATATTTGTTTGGATAAAAAACACCATCTTAGGAAGAGCATGTTATTGACAACGTTTCGCAGATAGCTTCATCAGGTCACTGATGAAGCTATCTGCGAAACGTTGTCAATAAAGTGCTCTTCTCAGATGGTGTTTATTATCCATTCAGTCTACTTTTCAAGTACCGCTCAACATATATTTGTTTCCTTAAATCGGTGTTCATAGCAGTAAATAGATGACAACCAAAGAATTTAGCCGAGCAATACTCGGTGAATTGAG
Source organism: Paralithodes platypus (assembly GCA_032716605.1). Lineage (NCBI taxonomy): Eukaryota > Metazoa > Arthropoda > Malacostraca > Decapoda > Lithodidae > Paralithodes > Paralithodes platypus. Next base: position 11,147,349 of record CM064558.1, read on the forward strand.
GATCTTTGTAACTAAGCTGTGATTGTGGTATATATTTTTCGTTGCAGTGCAATCAATAATCATAATCGCAGTTCTATGTTTGCAGGTTGAGAAATAGAAACAAGGATTCCCCGTTACATTGAACAGTACTGCCAAGTATTGGTAGTTAACCTATAACCCGGTGACGTCCATTTTAGTATATTGTGGCAACTATTAAACGATTGTATTCAGATTAGGAAGGACCTCTAGCATTGTTTAGGCATAAGACTCAACCAACCCTTTTAACTACCGCAGATCCTCCCGAAGCTGCATAATATCGACTGAATATAGCTAGCATAAGAGACAACACACGTCGCTGGTACGCAAAGGGTCAAGCATTGTCCAAATATATAGTTGGCCACACAACTTCGGTCCTCGCCTTGATGTTATGTATGGAGATATATACAGTGTGATTGCATGTTTAGGGTAGTTATATACAGTGTGATTGCATGTTTAGGGTAGTTATATACAGTGTGATTGCATGTTTAGGGTAGTTATATACAGTGTGATTGCATGTTTAGGGTAGTTATATACAGTGTGATTGCATGTTTAGGGTAGTTATATACAGTGTGATTGCATGTTTAGGGTAGTTATATACAGTGTGATTGCATGTTTAGGGTAGTTATATACAGTGTGATTGCATGTTTAGGGTAGTTTCCTATTAAGCAGTTTAAAGAGTACAAAGGAGTACAACAGAAAACAAGCAACAACATATATATTGATCCTTACGAGGCTGCTTATATCTAAACTACCAATCCTATGTGAAAACAGGAAAGGAAAGTATTATGCTATAGGACAAATCTGGTATTTGTGGTTCTCACTCAACAGGAAGAAGTACAAGTAAGGGGTATACAAATACGAATAAGCACAAGGAAATCGAGTTATACAAATAGTACAAATCAGTAATTTATTCACAGGAAGGAACAAACACAAGACAAATAGTACAAATCAGTAATGTATTCACAGGAAGGAACAACACAAGACAAATACATACAACATAAATACACAAAAGTACACACGCATTAACAGACTAACTTAAATGACTAGTGAGCTAAATTTGGAGCCTACACGTTGTTTGGGGCTACGCCTGAACAAGTTTACTCTAACACGTAGCAAGCCTAAATTATGGAAACAATTCAACATGTGGGCGATTAGATTGTATATACGCCTATGGATATTTAGTAAATAATAACTCTGAAAGATATATTTTGTACTATTATAATAAGGTTTGCACTACCTGGATAACTACACACTATTATTTTTACATTCTCGATCTTTAACGTTTTCTGTCTAATCTCGACTTTGCCTATAATAATGATAATAAATAATCGTCTGATTACTTACATAGCGCCCGTAGCTCCTCCTTCGAAGATTCTCAAGCGCTTGACATTTCTTTAATCAACCAGAGACCATTACCCATCCCCCTTGCTCATGGGGAGACGGTAACCGACGGCTATATCTCAGAAAAACTTTTCAATCTGAGCGGGGATTGAACGCGAGACTGCAAGATGGGAAGCAGTGGTGCTATCATCTGAGCCAGTCGGACGGCCCTGTCGTCGCAGACAGAGTTTTCTTTCTCAAAAATAATTATCATGTACCGGTATCAGTACAAATATATGTTTCACAGGTGTTAGAATGGTGAAGTTAATTAATTATGTTATACTCTCAACGACGTCAGCACAGAAATGGTCCGATTGTGGTACGTATAGTGTAAAATATACTTCGGCAAGGATAGGGTATGTGGTGTGTTACCTGAAGGGTTTCTACACATTTATCAAAATAGGGACTTTGTTAAAAAGAGACAAATATATAGTTATTCAATTGCGATATATTTTCCTGGTTTCGAGGGCGGGGAAACAGGACTTCTGGTATCATGGCGAGGTGGGGTGGTTTCCTGGACAGGCTTCTATTTGCGTGCAGGGGTCAGGTATCTTGTTTCTTCGCCATACTAGGACTCGGATAGGAAAGGTAACAGACCGCAATGCCAAGGAGGCACCTAACCACTCCAATCAACAGGCACTCTAGAGGTGATTCTCGGGAATGAAAGGTTTCCCTGGTTAGTTGCACAAAAATCACTATTCTAGCAACGAGCATAGAATTTACCATAGTAAAAAACTTAGGAGGACCCCTAGTATCAAACTTAGGCTAGGATTCAGTATAGTGCCCTGGAGAGCTAGTTTTGTGCCCAGCGTGGGTGAAGGGGCTTCTCTCACTTTCTCTACCATAGTCACGACACTTCCTGGTTGATTGGGATTTTCTCCTAGGACAGCAAGGACATTGATGGTTTCCCTTTCTCTCTGTTGATCCTTATGAGAGAGCGCCCTAGGTGTAAATAGGGGGTCTGCCCAGAACCCTCCTAGCAGGAAGGCTCTCTAGCTAAGGCTCCTGGGTGGTTCGTATATCCTTTGACGCTCTAGCTCCAGGTGCTATTATTTGTGGTGGCTGCTATTGTTACTGTCACTATGGGGGTTGCTTCTATTGCTGCTACTTTAACACTGGGTATAACAGATAGTACATAATAAAGTGGTTTATTCGTTTGTAAATGCAGTTAATCGAGGGTTGTGAACGATATATGTATCTAGATGATTTTTGAAAGTTTAAACAGTACTGCACTCAATGACACTACTAGGTAGTCCATTCCATAAGTTTACCACTCGATTAAACAAGAAATGCTTCGCCTCAAGTGACCAAAAATGCTTTCAAATTATCTTACAACCATTTCCTCTAGTGTAGTTTCATTGATCAATTGCGAAGTATTTGTTGACATCCATAATGTAAATACCTTTAATAATTTTGAACACTTGAATAAGGTACCCCCTTAGCCTGCCCTTTGTTAAACTAAAAAGGTTGAACTCTTTTAGATGTTCTTTGTATGACTTGTTTCTTAGTCAAGGAATCATTTCTGTTACTCTCCACGGCATTCTATCCAGTTTATCTATATCCTTTTGATAATAGGGACACCAAAATTGTACACAGTATTCCGGATGAGAGCGAACCAAAGAATTATGTAAAGTGACAATAATATTTTCTGATTTGTATTCAAAGAATCTTCCAATGAAGCAAATTATTTTATTTTGTTTCTTAACTAATATGGTACATTGTAGGCTGGGTTTTGAATAATACTTGTTAGTATTATTGGTACTATTAGGTCGGTTTCTTTATCAATGTCTTTGAGTTGACTACCATTCATTTAATAGTTTCATTTTTCATTATTGTACCCTGTATGTAGAACTTTCCATTTATCGGTATTGGAAGTCATTTGCCCGGTTCGGACTCAATTTGCTGAGTTATCTAAATCATTTTGGATCTGTTGAATCTGCAAGGGAGAAACTACTATGTTCGCTATTTTGGTATCATCTGCAAATTTGAAATTGTACATGAAAGATCGCCATCGATGTCATTGATATAAATTAAGAAAAGAACAGATCCAAAAACTGATCCCTGGGACACGCCACTTGTGACATTGTTCCAGTCCGAGGCTTTACCATTCATTACTACTTGTTGGTTATGCCCAATCTGCCAATTCACAATCCATCTTAGAACGCACCCTTCTATGCCGTGAGCTCTAAATGTTATCAAGAGACACTTTTGGGGTACTTTGTTGAAGGCTTTCTGAAAATCAATGTAGATAATGTCAACGGCTATACTTTCATCATGCATATTGAAGATGTCTTGAAAATGTCAAGATTCGTCACGCATGAACTCTTGTTTCGGAAATCATACTGTGAATATCTTATTATCTGATTTCCTTCTTTTTATTATTTTATATTCTTTTAAAAGGTTTACAAGTTTGTCTCTGATATTTGTTTCGAAAAATCTACATACGATTGAAGTCAAGCTAATTTGGACGATAGTTGCAAGGTAGTGATTTGTTGCCATTTTCAGAGATAGGAGTTACATTAGCTAATTTCCATTCATTGGGTACAATGCCACTCTGCATTGTATTGTTAAAAGGTAGTGTTAATGGTGTTGATATATCACCTCTTAACAATACAATGCCACTCTGCATTGTATTGTTAAAAGGTAGTGTTAATGGTGTTGATATATCACCTCTTAACAATACAATGCCACTCTGCATTGTATTGTTAAAAGGTAGTGTTAATGGTGTTGATATATCACCTCTTATTTGTTTTCAAAACTCCTGGAAAAATAGTATAAGGTCCAGGGTTTTATTATACTTCAGTTTGTTTATGAAGTTTAGTAAATCTATATCTGTAATTACGATATCACTTAGAAAATCATTATTGTTTATTAGAGATGGTGTGGCAAGTGGAATCGAGTTCCACTTGAACTTGCAAAATAGTTGTTGAGACTATTACTCATTTGGACTTTATCATCAACAAGATCTGCATTTTCATTAGTTAGTGGACCGATTAGAGAAGATATCACTGTTTTAGTTCAAATCCATATCATTATTTTGGGTTTGTCTTACTTAAGCTTGCAATACGTTTTTTCCAATTATGTCTTACTTTTAATATAATACATTTGTTTGGCATTTCGTTGGAGAGTAATATTGCTTATCCTGTCTAATTCTATCTTTGTTCTACTAAAAGTGTTGTGAGCACTGTGTTAGGCATGTATACAAATTTTAATTTCGGTGTTCCACAATTTAGGCATATTATTGTTTCGAGTAGAGCATCGATTCGTTATAGGGATACAAGAATGTATGGCTTTATATTTGTGAAAACGTGTTCCAAATATCATTAGTATCTTTTGTGTTGTTCCAATCTGCTCTGTCAAAATGTCCTCGTAGTTTATGGAAATTGGCTTTCTTGAAATGTTGCACATTTTTATGACTCGTTTAATTTATTGTTTATGAATTCAATGTTGAATGTGATTGAACGATTATCAATCATACTAAAATCATCTCCTACTCTCACTTGGTTTAATACTAAGTCGTCTTTAGTTGCTAAGATTAGATCTAGAACATCGTTGCCCCATATTGGATATTGAACAAATTGAAATAATAAACTTTCTAGTAGATAAGAGTACAGGTCCAGTCCTGTGTTTGATGTCAGATATTTATCCCACTGAGCTACTGGCAAATTGAAGTCTCCAAAAAGTTCAACATCTTCGTTATCGCTCATGTCTGCAATTTGGTCATAGATCTTTCTCTTGATGTTAAGTGATTGTCTAGGGGGGGGGGGGGGAGGATATATTAGTCCAAGGGTTATATTTTCTTGATGCTTATTTCTCAAATGAACATAAATTACATCAATGTTGTCTATAGATGGATTTGTTACTAGAACGGGATGATGATCTTTCTTAACCCCTGTCTATCGGGGCCTGACTTAAGTCCGTATCTAAAAATCTGGACTATGTGACGGGGCCCGACTTAAGTCTGTGTGCAAATTTAGCGCAATATTGGCTCTGAGAGAGAGACGAGCGACGGGAGGAGCGTAGGTTACCTCATGACCGCTCGCCACGGCTGCCGTGGGCCTACTGACATTTACTCCACACACACATCCACCCTCCCTCCCTCGCTACACATGTAATTATGTAACTAAATTACCGTATTTTAGCGATTTTGCCCTTCGGTTGCACGATCATTGCAAGACAACCAGTGATCGTAGAAGGATGGTTCAGGTGTCATTGGAAAGCTCAATTAACGCCCTTTCAGGGATACATAATTGTATTACGCTCTGGCTCTTGTTTATGCATGAAAAAGAGCACGGAAACAAGGCCATTTATGGTAAAAAAAAAAAACGCTGGGTGCATAGTGGAAAAAAACTGACCCACCCGCTCGTAAGGTGTTAATCTACAAGAAATTGCCTCCCCCTTTTTTGTTTATTTAACTACATTCAATTATTGTATATCCAGAAACATTGTATTCTGCTGAATATTGTATTCTGCTGAATATTCTCTTTTTTCAATGTTTAGCCATAATTCGGTGATACCTATTACGTCAAATCTTTCTGCGAAAATGATTTCTTCAATATCTGAAAATTTGCTTCGAATACTTCGAGCATTTGCATAAAATACTTCAATTGCCTGGAAAGAGTTGTTGCAGTTGGTTGATGAAATTGCTTGATTATCAGAGTAAATTATGTCAACTCTCCCGATTGCCCCTGATCAATCATGTTTTTTTTTATTGGAAAGAATGAGCTGAGTTATTGAGAAGTCGTCCATTTCATGCTGATCTTACTTGGTTCAAATGGAGACCCGTCTCCATCAAACAGATGGGATTGCAGGAAATAGCAATCACACGTGTTAATGAACTCAACTTGCTTCTCGGAACAAAGGTTATGGAATCGATTATTTAGGCTGATCAAATCATTTCGGCCCAGCTGATTTTCTGGGGAGGACACCTGAAACAATAATATGGCTAGATTTATTCTTGAAATTTGGATCATCCCCCGATACTTCTCCAGCAGTTAATCAGACTGTGTGTTTCACATAATTTGTAACTGCATGGATTAGGTACAGGATGTTATTTTGGGCACCATTTGTGACCTAATCTATGGCAGCTGCAATGTCGTCTTGTCCTGTTCCTGGGATGCATAAGCGTTTCCTGGTTTGGGGGTGCCCTTCCACAAAACTCTGGCAATTGGCTTCAGGCTATGGAGCCTCCGATCAGTCTTACTTCACAAGGGTCTTCCTCTTCCAAACATTTTGAATTTATTGAAAGTTGTTACGTGGAGAACAGTCTTCTGTGGAGAACAGTCTTCTGTGGGCGTATACCGTTTTTCATGACACAGAAATGATCTTGTAATGGGAGAACGTTGTCTGGGGGGGTCAAGGCTTGCACTGCATTAGATCGTGGTGAGGCACGTGGATCAATCTTGGATTCTGTTTTTGCATTCCTTGTGGTTGAAAGAGGAATCTCATTTCCAACGTTCGCACTCACAAACTCCTCAAGAGTATTTACTGTGCATGTTAGTATAATATTATGTATGAGTTGTGAGGCCTTTTCAAGATCATTTTCGAGGTCTGTGTGTTGGATGCAAAATCTACAGTTCATTGCATTCTCATCAGGGAAGATTGTAGTGCCGAAGCATCCCCTACACGAGCCACAAGCACGTAAATTAAGCATCCTAGTTCATTAATAACACTTGTTAACTATTGTATTACAACTATGCTCGTAATTCAGTCATACTAGTTATATTTCCATAAACAAAAACAGGATGGTTACAAATCTTGCGTGGGGAACTTTACATAGAAACTGCAACAGTATAAAAATGCATAGAGAATTTCACAGAGTAAGCTTTTCTACCCAACTAACTTAGTGGCGTATAATGCAATGGGAGGGTATTCAATTTTGTCTCTAATAAAGTTATTTATAAGCTCATATGATTACCCTGATTGGCTCTCCATTTTCTCTTCCTGACCTAACGTGTCCTGGTGTACAAATAAATAGTATCCTTTGTTGTTGTTGTAATAGTTCCTCAAACTGTCTGGCCGAACAGTCCCGAGTCCGGTAGACTGAAGCCGCTCCAAATGCTCGGGCCCCCGAAGGGGCCAGGGGACGGTGAGATCTGTCTCTGAGAGGGCAGTGGAGATGGAGATCATCAGCCCATGGGCTTGTACCCCTGGGCCAATGCCCCCACCGTCCGCAGCCACCCTTGCAGTGCCGCCCAATCAGGCAATCTCACTACGCCTACAATGAAAAGTATTACAGGAAAAAGAGACAGACAGAAACGACTAAGGTTGGATAGAGGATGCCAAATCTCACTCTGGATAGGACCAGACCTCACCTGCCAGCCCTCACCCTTTGCTGCATTGCATGGATGCATGAGGAACAGAGGTAAGACTAGAATAAGGAAAACGGAAATCATATGTAAGAATGATAATGGTGTGAAATATGAAGATTGGAACAGTTGCCTACACTTCTGACTGTTACAGGATAGGACTCATTTATGCTATTGTTTTTATGTTTGTGTATATACTAACAAACAAAGGATACACACTTGAACTATAATTTCGATTGTTAAAATATATTTTTCTAGTTTTCCATTTCAATTTATATGATTAGGAATAATATTATAATTACAAGTAACCGTGTAACAAGTGGATGTGTGGGGAACTGTACCATGCTGTAATAAGTATTAATCTGTCAATGGGACAAAAGTAGTGATAGCTCGCGATGCCATCCATGCTCAGTGTGTGTGTGTGTGTGGGAGAAGGGGTCTTTAACCCTTAAAGAGCGGCGCCCGGCTATAGCCGGGCGCCAATTTGCAGCAAGTTAGGAGCATTATTATGGCTTTTAAAGGGTTAAAATCGAGTGCAAATGGGCGGGAGTGCAGCGGGCCACACGTTCGACTCCCAGGGCCTACCGCCGCCCACTGACTCACCCTCCCTATGTTCTCGAGAGGCCGGCAATGTAGCCAGTAGTGAGCATAGCTGGAAAAAATATACCGCTATACGCTAAACTCCCATGTTACTGGTACCACTGTATGAGAACCACGAGTGCTACGTAGCTAGTTCTGGTCTCATTTTGAAGCTTTTAGTGCCTAGTTTTTGCTGAATACATTTCTTTTCATGCAGATACTTGATTGATCATTCAGGAGGGCCTGAATATGCCTAAATAAGCCCAAAAAAACCCGCTAGACAAGGGTTAAGCCCGCTATTTTCTATTTATATATTGCATTATATTACCATATAGGATACGTTGTTTGTAACTTCAGTTAAGCAGATAATACCCAAACACATTAGAATAGCTATAATACACACAAACATGAACATGCTGGGCTTAATTATAGTTTGGAATCCTGGCAGGAACATGGAGTTTATTTTTTCACGGTTACCCCTCGTGTGATTATGTTATCTAGGAAATACAAGATATATTCTATAATTAATACATTAGTAGCCAGTTTAATTTAATGCAACCAATCCACCCGAGTCAGAGCCAATAATCAGATTACATTGAGCTGTTGCCATCCATGAACATCAGAGCAGTATTGGTCGGCCCGGCTCGCAGGCTCAGCTTCCAGTAACTTGCAGTCCAATTTAATATCAAAAGTATTATATACGCTCGGATATGCATGTTGGGTTCAGTGTATAAGAAGCTTAACTGGGGGGAGAATCATGGTGTGTGGTGTGTGTGTGTGTGTATGTGAGTGTACTTTGTTTGCCTGTATGTTCATTGTTTTTCTCTGCTAGTTGTGTGTCTGTGTTCTTTGTGTGTCCATGCCCTTTGTGTATCTGTTTGTTACTCTGTGTGTGTATTGTGTGTCTGCATACTCTGTGTTCTTTGTTTCTCTATGTCATCTGTGTATGCCTAGTTTCTGATTCAATGTGCACTTTGTCTCTGTAATCCCTGTCACTTTTATGTGCCCAATGATTCTGTGACATTTGCTTCTGCATTCACATTAAGGAGAGGTAGACCGTTTTTCTGGACCCCCTTCTCCCTAATGTTTAGCCCCAATAGCTTTGAGATTAGAAGACGTTCGGCCATTAGTTTGGCGATTTTAACACCTTTCGCCCCATTTCGTTGTAAATGTTAAGACCTTTCGTGCCATTTAGGTGTCGATTGTGTCCTGGCGAGCGATAGCGTCCCTGCAATTTTAATAGGAACCGGCCTTTAGTCGGGACAATTTTCTACCGAAAAATGTACAAATTTAACTTGAAGGGGGGCTACGGGGTGTTTTCTAAGCTTGATGGAGGTCTAGGGAGGAAACTAAAAAAATATATTAATAAATTAGTTAATAGACCAAACAAACGGTCAGTCTCCCCTTATTAAGTCCTGGTGCTCTTTGGTTCTTTGTGTTGTTTATCTTAACATGCTTTGTGAATTGTGATTGGCTATGCCCTTTGATTTTGTAATGACATTGTCTCTGATGATTTTGTGATATGGGTCTTTATCTTTGTATGCTTTGCTATTACATTGCTGTACTACTTGTCTCTGTATGTCTTGTTATTGTGTGTGCCCATTGTTAGTGTGCTTATTATTATTATTATTATTATTATTATTATTATTATTATTATTATCAACTTAACAACATTTGGTGAGATAGTTGCATTTACAGTGAAAAGGAAAATAATAAATGTTGAGACATATATATAGGTCAAAATAAAGGTCAAGGTCAACTATTCTATTAGTATACTGTACTGTAGTGTATATGAAACTAACTGATGGATTTTCATGAAACTAGGCATGCGTATTTGATTTGCATGGGCAATGTCAATGCAAACAAAAATATACTCTTACGTAAAGGTCAAGATCTCAGGTCAAGGTCAAAGGTCAACTTTTATTATTTATTAAAAACAAATACTAATTTGTTTTAGAAAACTGTCTGTGTTATGGCTTATTACTTTAATATAATTTATATCAAATTGCACATCAATATTGTAATAGTTAAGGTCAGAGGTCAAGGTCAAAACAAGAGTATTTGTAATTTTCCCTAAAATCCTCCTTGACTGTTTAATGTACTGTCATCAAATTATACAGACAAATTCAGTTGGTCAATGCGACGACCATCCAAATATATGTATTTTATTTTTAGTCAAAGGTCAAAGGTCAATGTCAAAGTATATGATCACTATTTGTAATCAATAAGTTTTTATATTAATTACACCATATTCATAATTCTAGTTAATATGAAAATTGCTGTTAAGTTAACTAAATCCATGATACGAAATTATAAGGTCGAAGGTCAAGGTTAAAGGTCGAAATATGATTTTTACTAGTATTTCCATTTATTGTAAGATTCTCATTAGGCACATCATGCATATTCGAATGCCTAGAGCAAGTTCATACAAGAATAAACATAATTCCATTTGTTTGGTCAAGGTCACAGGTCAACGTCAAATATAAGGTCAATATGTTAATTTCTTTACTATTCATGTAAACTTCACAAAATTCGTTGAGACAATAATATTGTGCTTTAAGGGAAAATTAAAATGTTAAATTTTCAGACATCATGAAGGTCAAAGGTCAAGGTCAACTATTCCTTTAATACCTCTGAAACTAACTGATGATCTTTAATGCAATTTGACACACTTATTTGATTTGCTAGGGTTACATCAAAGCAAACAAAAATATAATCCTACATAAAGGTCAATGTCACAGGCCAAGGTCATAAGTTAACCTTCATCATAAAAAAAATACTCAATTTTCGATAAGCTGACGACTGTTAGTTGCATTTTATTAAATAACATAAAATTCCATCTATATATATATACCCGGTATATATAATATATACCGGTATATATATTTTTTTTTTTTAATACTTAAGGTTAAAAGTCAAGGTCAAAGAACAAAAGAAGAGTGTTAATAATTTTCTTTAAACTCTTCCTAGACTGTTTAACCCTTCGTGTACCGGTGACGTCTTTTTTATTGTTTTCTAGCTATAATTGGACGATTTTGTGGAGCTTATGAAGGATCTGTGGTAGTATAAAGGGTTAAGATAGTTGAAAGCCTGCTAATTTTACAGAGGCGCTTCATAAACTAAATAAAATTGTCTTAATATCCAGTATGAAATGAAACCGACAGAACTGTACTTTTAAATGGTTATGTATCGTCACCACATATTGCTGGCAAATTTGGTTGGTCAATGCAACGATTGTCCAAATTTTGTGTTTTTGTTATTCAAAGGTCAAGGTGAATGGTGAAGGTCACAGATTATGGTCACTATTTCTTTCTTATATATATTTTACATTTGAATTGCACCATATTCAAAATGCTACAAAATAGTTTTACGCTGACCTTATTATAGATACTGTAAATATTCCAATAGTTAAGATTCAATGTGATCATATATGTAATTATATATACAGTATTATATACTCCCAGGCGGACATGAACCACCAACAGTCGGGACGAGTGTCCATGCTTTTTTCCACTGCATACAAATATCCTCTATCATGCCGTGGTATAGTGTATGGGCAGTTGTTCTGACTGTCGGTGGTTCAAGTCCGGCTGTGAGTATAAAAACATTTAGTAGCTTATGTGTATTTGCGATTTATATACAGTATATATATACAGTATATACAGTATATATTTTTTTTTTTTTTTTTTTCTATATTCCAACTACTCCCTCTCGGGCATAGGCTGAGAGCCTGTACATTCCACCACTCAACACGGTGAAGCCCGTGAGGTCTTGTTCCAGTCTGGGGAGTGAGACATGTGAAGCATCCATCATGGCTCGAAGCAGCTCCATCTCTGAAGCGGCCGGTTGCTTCGCTCAAGTGCTTCACCGTCTCACCCTCCAGACTCAGACCCTCACTCTCAGAATGCCACCTATTGAGCAGTGAACTCACTATATATATATCTATACACTATATGTATATATCTACAGTATATGAAATAACGGGTTTGAGCAGCCCCCCCCCCCCCCCCCTCCCCCAGACCAACTTTCGAATAGCAGCCATCCAGGACAGCAGGAAGAATAGGAGAAGACAATAACAGGAGAAGATATGAAAACACAAGACCCGACTAGCTTCCCAGGCTTTAACTCCTGCCGGGATAAGCCAGTCTATCCCTTTTCCCGGATCTGCCCATGCTCTAAATTCCGGGGAAATAGGTCAGTCTGCCCGGGAAAGGAGTTCGAGCCCTGGCCACTCACAGGGGCCCCAGCTCCTCCAATGGCAGAGGCCGAAACCTCTGCCCGAGGCATATCATTGGTTGCAGCCTGACTTGCAGTACAGTGAAGAACTATTTTATGCAAGTTGAGCACCAAGAACCTTCTCAATATCGGTACAAGTGGGAATCTCAGTACCCCCCTATAGTACCTCCCAGGAAGACTGGAAACGATGCAGAAGAAGTGACAAGGAAGAAACCTATGGCCTGCAAAGTAAGAAAAAACAGATACCACGATAGACCGGAAATCATCTATTACGTCACCATAATATGCCCTCTAAAACATAGGGGACCAATATCAAGAGATTAAGAATCTCCATATGTATAAATAAGTAACTACCATGTATTGTTAGATTAAGAATTACCTTCACCATAGCCAAAAACAACGATATCCACATGTCCCTATGAAATTGAAATTCACCAAATTGAACACTCAAAATAAAGCAAATATAGCCTTACTGTAACTGAAGGAAGTTAAGCAACTATTATTGTATCTCTCTCCTGGTCAAGCCGGTAGCGGGTAAAAACAATTAGTATCCTTGCTTCATCCGACGTCCATCCCGGAACCACCTTCCCCTGTACCTGGGAGATAGGCAGTTCCCTTTGACGTCCAGCCCTGCCATACCATGAGAGGCAGTTCCCCTTGACGTCCAGCCCTGCGGAACCACGAGTCCCCATCGACCAAATTCTTGCTCAGGGCTCCCTCTACCCTTTACCCTAAGTGTCTCTAAGTGTATTAAGTTGTGGCTATTTGTTGTGAAGGTAAGGTAAAATATGCGAGTATTCCATTTATAATTAACTCTAGATTTGTGCCCAAGATCTATCGTGAATCTTTGCTACCGTGTAAAATAATAAATTTTGATCCGTACAGTGATTATTGAAGTACGAGATATTGTCCATTTACTCGGTGTTAATCCTTCAGAAACTTAAAATACCCACACGCTTCATATTCATATATTATACGTGTTAATTAGTCGGATTACTCTCAGATTTTCCTCACATGTGTTTATTATTCTTTGTGTAACTAAGTTGAAGTCAAAGTGTATAACGTGAACTAATTCCCTTCCTAAACCTTACATCTACCTAGAACCTACACCCAAGTTCAGGATTCTTTTATCCACTTAATCACCAACCAGAGAGATTTATATATTATTTTTCCTTATTTGAAATCAAGAACCCTTTCCGTTGAGTTAGAATTAATTCTTTATTAAGATATCTGATCTCTATTAGTTCTTGTGAATAATCTAATACCATACGTTACTTGGGTCATGTAATTCTTTCCACACCAACCTAGGAATTCAGATTGTATATTCCTTTATCGATTCCACCTACTATTTTGGTTTGTAGTAGTTCCGCGTCCTTTTAGGAATATGTTAATTTATTCAACATTCCTTTCATGCCATGTTTGGTATTTCATAAGTGCAACCTCGTTGTGTGGATGGGACTCGTTAGCCTTGGTCGGCAACCCATCTAGGGGAGACAACCTTATAAAAATCCGGGTGGATGGGACTCGTCAGCCTTGGTCGGCAACCTGCCTAGGGGATGGTAACCTGATACAAATCCGTACTGCTTACCGAAGGGTAAGGCAGGTTAGTGGATGGACTAGCCGAACACCACTGTAGAAAAATAGTGCTAACAAGATACACAGGGGGCCTCGGAGTCGGACGGATCCTAAATTGAGTGGTCAATCCTGTAAGTCCTTCAGTAAACTGGCTCGGGTTGTCCCTCTTACAGGGAATAAGTCCTCTTGGGGGCATTCTGTGTATGGCCACCCTCATTAACCCTTTCACGCACATATGACGCAGAGGTTGCCAGATTACCAATAAGAAATAGAGTTCTCTCACTCCTATAATTACCTCTCCAAATTTAGTTTTCTGCCCACAGCTAACTCAAACACAACTGTAGAGGTTGAAGTAACTAAACTAAAGGTTTCTAAATACCCCTGATGGTAACAAAGGCTTTAAAGTATCCCCAATAGGCTCAAAATCGCGTCATATGTCGGAGAGGGTTAAGGGGAGTAAGGCGTCTGGCAATAGATAGATAGATAGAACTTCGTCGTGTACGCCCAGTCGAGATAGTTACTTGTTAAAGATATTTTCTCACACTCGTTCATCTGCGTTTCTTAATTAGTTGGTTAATTTATCCCAATCTATGTTAAATTATTGATTTTATCTATTCCGATTCAGTCACTATATATAATGTGAATCTGAGTTCCTCAACCCTTGTGATTTGACCTCATCTATGATCGATTATTAATTTTCGTGTCTCGTGTGAGAGATCAATTGCAATAAACTCTTAGATAATTGAATTCAGATTTAACTTATCTTCCTTCCTAGAACAACATAAACTGCCTTACCTTAATCCCTGATTTAATATCGCATTAAAACAAATTATTATTTCCCGTGACCACAGTCCACCTGAGCTATACCCCTCAGGGCGGCCTCTTTGAACTCTCACCTGAGCGCGGCCTGGCTTCCTGCTATTTGCCACGCATTCACCCTGTGCAGTGAACGATATGTTTCAGTCTGTCTCATCATTGTCAGAATACTTCGCGTTCGTTAAACGCTTGACTCACATAGATATTATTATCAATGATTCTTATCCTGTGTATATACTGTATGTATCTGTTATACTATGCGTATTTTCATTTCTTTACTTCTGTGTAAGTGACTAGAAACCTCATTTGAGAGCGACCTTGATTAACTCTCATCACACACTCTTCATCGCTTACTATCTATTTTGATATAATTAGTATAGTATCTATATTATCTTCCTATATGTCTATAGATAAATATGAGTGTAATCTACCTTGTGTGTTTATTGTGTTTCTTGTTGCCTGATTGAGTATATAATTATCATATCTACTGCGCTCGATGTGTCCCTGCTGAGCAATATTCCAAATCTAAATAGCCGAAACCCGGATTAATAATAGATAATACTGAAGCCTGTTGGATACCATATTAACCCGGCATAACAATATATACTGTATATATATATATATATATATATATATATATATATTATTAATAATTTGTATTTATATTTTTGGGAAACAATTTGATGTATATCATTTTCTATACGTCAACTACAAAACTGTCCTGGTGGTGTAATGGTTAAGGTGGCAAAAATATGTGTGTGATAACCCGGGTTCGAATCCCGGTGGATCATATATACTTTAATTAATTTCATTGGGGGTGTGGTGGTGAGATTAATAAAAATAATACTATATATTTGAAAAGCAAGGATATCCAAAAATAAATCCAGATGGTTGTAAGTGCATGAAGAAAAACAAAGGTGGTCCACGACTACTTTTAAGTGGGCTACAGACTATGGCATCCGATAGTATAATTATATGACCCAACTCAGCTAAAATCGATCAATCACTCAAATGTGATTGCACACTCAACTGTTCAGGAGAATTCTACCATTCGACCCATATCAGCTGTCAGTTGACCACTTTCCCCTCACTCGTCAGTTGATGACATCATTGGAACCATTTTAACCATTTGAAGACCATAAAACCTTTGGCAGTTTATAATGGCTATCATTGGCGATTTTATGCAATTTAGGAAGGATCTGCGGCTATTACTAGGGTGAAAACTATCTTACTTACCCTCTGACTTCCACATAACTTTCCTAATCTGAATAACATCGTCTACTAATAGCCAAATTAAACTGTTTTGACGCGTCATAATCCTCAAGAGGTTAAGGTTAGGAGGATGGTTTGTCTCGGGTGAAACACTTGATACTGTTAAAGAGAGTCGTGCTACAAGATAAGATTTTTTTTTTTTTTTTTTTTTTTTTTTTTTTTTAAAGACCTCCGTCTACGTATTGTGAAAAACCTGTTATCCTCCGGTAAATTACGGGGGATTGCACATATGTATTACACATCCCTCTGTATTTAAGAACAAGAAAGCTCCTGTCCAGAAACCTAGAACTGCGTACAATGAAGAGTTGTATACAATTTCCCCAACAATCCCATAATGCATTTTTATACAGTGAATGACCAGCTACCAGATGCCTGACCTGTGGATCACTGATGATTCCATCTTTCCTTTGATTGCAAAGGAACCTGTGATTTAGTTAAGGGATAGAAAGGCACCTGGTGTTTGTGATATTTTAGGATAGCTACTCAAAACTGATGTCGAGGCTATGGTATATGGAATTGCTGCATGTTACATTGTGGCTTTAATCCTAGCTCACTGAAAAAGGGGCTATAACTATCACTGTCTAGATTTTTGTTCTATATGCAAGAAGGAGACAAAAGGCAAAGCTGCCTGTAACAAGTGTCCCCCCCAAAGGTTGAAAGAGTGATAGCCAGCCACAATTAAGGTACGTAATAGGTAATTTAATTGTTTTGGTAAGAAGTGTAGTGTGCTTGTTAAATTAACAGGAGGAGGAGGTGTTTGTGAGAGTTAGCTGGATTACTCTGTTCAGGTGAGGCACAAATAGAAACAGTGGGGGAAATCAGACAAAATAAACAGGAGTTCCAGCAACTCCTTATCATATACTTATGTGGCCTCCCCTGGGTACTGCCCTGCTGAATTGGTGCCTACAATATCACCACTTATGCCCCTTTCCCACTGGTGAGACAAGTCACGATTTTCGTCGCAGATGACTTAGTTTTGTCAAATTTGCAAGAATACGTGCGACGTTCACAATTTTGACGTTACAAACAGATGACAAATTATACTCAGCGAAGATGTCGCCGATGTCGGCGACGCAATCGCCGACCTTCTGCGACGTTATCGGCGAAGTGAGCAATGTTTCGCCGATGACCTCTGCGAGGCATGTCACATTTTCAAAAATATCTTGCGAAATCATGCGAGGATGAAAGAAAACTCGCCGTATGTTCTGCGACGTCTTCAAAGAAAACTCGCCGTATGTTCTGCAACGTCTTCGGCGATTCAAGCGATGGTTCGGCGTATTGAAACCTGGATGGGGGTAAACATCTTAAAACCCCCAGAGTGCCAGGTCCGTATATATAGTATATATACGGACTAGGGTCTTGTCACGCCCAGTGCCAGGTCCGTATATATATGGACTCGCCGAAAAAAAATTGTAGCAGCGAAACGACTGCACCTATAGCTTTCATATTTCTACCACATGTACCTTACCCTTCTGGTTTCTTGCCACCACCAACACAACCCCCTCCCCCAACCCACTCCCTGACTATCGGTCGGTCGCCTCACAAAGAAAAAAAAGGAAAATATGTGGCGGTGAAACGACTGAACCAATCGGTTCCATATTTGTGTGACAAGTCCCCTACCCTTCTGTCGTCCCCCCACCACACCCCCACCTCTCTCCCACCACCCACTTCCAGCGTATCCGTACGAAGAAAAGGAAAAAAAGGAAAATCCGTGGTGGCGAAACTACCTCACCAATCGGCTTCATATTTGTAACACAGTTAAATACCCTTCTACCTTCCCCCCAGCATCCCCCAAATATGAAAACTAATGGGGTTAACCATGAGGAAGAAAGGGGACCAGAAAAACGACCCAAAAACAAAAATATATATATGTTGGCTTGCTACCGCTTACCAGGAATATATTGAAACCTGGATGGGGGTAAACTCTTAAAACAGTAGGCTGAACGGGGCGAACGGATTATAGGCAAAGAGAGAGGGAGAGAAAGAAAAAAAAAACGAGGAGGGAGAGAAAGAGAAAACAGCGAGGTGGGCTCAATTAGGCTAAGCCGTAACGTAAAATCCAGCCCACCTCCTGTTTTCTCTCTATCTCCCTCCTCGTTTTTTTTTTCTTTCTCTCCCACCTCGCCGAAGTTGCTCTTTGGCATCGTCGATGTTTTCGGAACATCTGAGAGCATCGGTGAGCATCCATGCAGCGTTGCAAAGGTTTTTTTATGCGAAACCCTCCGCAATGTCTCGCCGATGTCGCAGATGATCGCAGATACCCTCGCAGATCCCTTCAGCGATGCTCGACGATGCTTGCGAGGGTAACCAATCCTCGTGAGTCCTAGTCCAAAATTTTGAACTGTGCGAACATTTGCGAAGGCCCTTGCGAGGCCTTGAAAGGCCTTGAGGGTCAAACGATTGTTCATGAGAGGTGTTGAGACATGTCACGAATTTGCCAATTTATTGGTGTCGGCGACGAAAATCGTGACTTGTCTCACCAGTGGGAAAGGGGCATTAGGGAGATAGGACAGACCAAACTGCAACAACTCTCTTAGTTTCATGTTGCTCAGTCTCCCAGGCAAAAACATTCTATGAACTCGGGCTACCAGCTAAAGTAGCAGACATACGCAATCTACTTTCACTTTTCCTTAAAACAAACATAAATCTTGATTGTGCTTCTAGCAATTGTGGGATGCTGTAACAAAATAATAAGTACATAGTAAAATAATGTATTACAACTTCGCCAAGAGACACGTGACTATGGCACCTACAAATATTTCGTGGACTACCTATCGTCGTTGCTTTGGTGTCCTGAATATATTCGGGAATGGAGATCTGACATTTATGAATAGCCTTTCTTAACATATACTTAGGTATAAAGAAGTTGGTGAGAGTTTTTATATTAACTCTTGAAGCATTGCATGGGGAGTGCAATGATTCAAGAGCCCATTAGTTGCTTAGACTAAGGCTAAAAAAGGAGTGGTATATCATTTGTTGTATGAAGCAGTGCAAACCGTTCTTGAATATGGCAAAAGCATTGACGTATTGCTTACAGACTTATTTTGACGGTTAGGCTATGTATTATTAATCTATCTATCTATCTATTGCCACCTTACTCCCCTGTGTGAGGTTGGCAATTAACAAAATGCCCCCAAGCAGATTAGTGCCCCATGGAAAGGACAACCTGTGCCAGCTTTTTCAAGGATTTAACCCGTCCAGCCCCGGCTAGTTTTGTAATGTTTGTTCACCAGAACCCGGCCGGTTTTCAAAAAATGGTTTTATTCCAGAAACAATAGCGAATGGGTTAGGAATGAAGGAAAAACCACGAAAAACCGCTCAAAAAGCTTAAAGAATGGTCCTACAGAGCCCCCGAAAACGTATTTTACAAGAGTAAAAAATTGAAGGCAATTACCCCAAAAAACCAGGTTATTGCATGCTCACGCGCACGCACGTGGACTTTGAGAGTTTTCAACCATCGGCACGGTTGCGTGGGATACGTACACAGTTCCCATACAAATCTGAGCCCTCTTGAGTGGCTACACCTGAGGTTACGGTCGGCGCAATTAGGGTGACGCGCCAGGCGCGTCTCTGGGGCTGTGCGTTACATACATGGCCGACGCGTCAGGCGCGTCGCTGGGGCTGTACGGGTTAAAGGATTGACTACTATACTAAGGGTCTGTTCTACTCCGAAGCCCTAGCTGTGTGTATATTTCTAGCACTTGCTCAACTGTGGTGGGTGGCTAGTCCTTCCACCAAATTGCTTTACCCTTAGGTGAGCAGTAAGAATTTGCATAAGTTTACTCACCTAAACGGGTTGCCAACCAAGGCTGATTAGGCTTAAACTCCCTATCATGTTATAAGGATATGAGATGTTGAATAATAGGAAGGCGAGCCACACATGCAATCCTGTATTTGGCACTCGCCTATCGTATTACCCTCTAAAGCTCCAGTACTTGATTTGCATATTAATGAAGAGTGTCCCTAAATGCGCCAATACGCGATTCAAGTGTTGGGTGCTTTAATCATCAATTGAACCAGAACCGAATACTCAAATTGCGTAATCCTTTGGCTAGAATAGGATTTGCTAGTGGCAAGCTACATGAAACACTTGCCAACACTGGTATGAGTCAATCTGAGCCCACCCAGTCAGTAGGAAGAGAGAGAGACTTCAGTTTCAACATAGAAGTGAGACAAAGTTCATGCTGTGCTAGGATTTAGAGAAGGCTGGTCCCATGGTGTAATTACCATTCAGTTTTTATATATTTTTCGTTCTATGTCTCAACCTCGGGACAGTAATCTGTTCAGTAGCCTGTAACTCTTGTGAGGCCTGGAGATTATTGATTGAAGCTTTGAGATGTTGGGTACTTCATGTCGCTCTAGGTGGTCACAGTGGAGCTTCAAAGTGTTGGTTGCTTCTTTTCTGCTACAACAGATGGCGACACAATATTTATGCCGTTCACCTGATTTGGAGAGAACAGCTATACGGACGTCCACAGCATCTTCGAATATGGTTGGGCATCTTTTATGCTATGAATTGGTGACGAGAAAGGGGGTATTTTCTTGATGTGTCAGTGTAGCCAAGATACTTGTAGAACAGCAGGAGCGATCAAATCGCCTAAGAAAAAACCCTGACGTTTGGCGTGGACTCAATCTGAGGTCCTTTTGGTCTGCAGTCCAAGATGCTATCCACTGTGCTATCGCCTCTCACATCTAGAGGGTAGGCTTTCACGCAGGTATCGGTTATTTAGCCCGTCGCACAATTTGAAACTGTCCCACTCCTCCACCACAGCTTATAGCTGCGTGACGTCATTTGGGAGATTTTTACACACCGATCTTAATGTTTTTAATGAAAAGCATTCATGTTTTTGCTTTAGGGGCTGGTTCCCATTAGTGCACTGTATAATTCCCATCTTGATAATTCAAACCGTTTCTATAATATTTTATTATTCCAAAACATGTGCTACATTAGCAATAAAAACCGCTAACTTAAGAAAAAGCTCCTACATAGGACTTATCTCGGCAATGGAATGGACTAACCAGCATAATTGATATGTATAAATGTAGTACAAACCTTCGTCTTGAGAATGTCCAGGAGTACATTCCATTACATCAAGTGATTGTTGTTTATACACGGTGTCAGCAATAGAGAAAATTACGGCCCACTTATATGGCAATAGTTCCAGCCAATTGACTTATACATCCATGAATATTTTAACCTTTGTGAAGAATAAATAATTATTACAAGATAAGACATTGGACATAGTTGCAAGTGCCAAGCAGCTGGAATTATTGAGAAATAGGTGGGCTGTTAGGTGAATCTGTTTGTAGAAGAGACTACAGAGAGGTATCCTTGCCTCAAAATCAAGCCCGGAGCCGCTAACGACACTCACCATGGACGCCATTTTAGCTACTTTCCCGCTAGATCGAGGTCTTTACATCGATCTAGCGCCAAATTTTTACATCTAGCGAAAGCAAGATTTTGGATATTTGTGTTATTTTGAATGAAATTCTAGAGATTGTAGCATTTTTTTTTAGATTGTGGTATATTTCTAGCGATGTTCGACAGAAATCTACTATCGAGTGGCCACCTAGCGACTTTTGAACACGGATCTAGCGTAATATTGTGTTTTGTCATTTGTCGTGTTCACCTCTTATCATCTCTGCAAAGGAATGGCCTAACCTGCATATATTTTATATCTAATTGTAACACAAACCTTCGTCTCGAGAATTTTGAAGACTAGATCACTCTACATCAAGTGATTCTTGTGTGATGAGGCAATGCAGCTAGGTAAATTTGTCACAAAAATTACAGAGCGTCGGGGCCGCGGTCCACTTTTGTCTTCATTATTCCTCAATTTTTGGGAAAACACAGTAGTTAATGGCTATGCACAGTTTTCTTGGACCTCCCACAAAAAACAAAATACACTGTACCACTTCATAGCGATAAAAGCTTTGGAGTTTAAAGTAAAAACAAATAACCACACTCGAAAGTCAATGTCTCCCTACCAACCTACGTCAAAATATTTGTTGACCAATAGGAGCGAAGATGCACAGAGAAAATAAAATTGGTGGTGTGTCGAGCAGACCTGTTAGTATATAGTAATTCTACCATGGCTGGTCCCATTGGTTTCAGTACAGTAATGTGTATCTAATATATTATTTGAAAGGGCTAATATACCTTTGTATACTCTCTCTGTACTATAACTATATAGTGTTATGTAATATCTGTGTATTATGTGAAGCTTTGGAAGATAAAACCCATATATACATATTTGTTTGTTAGCCAACGAATGTCCATTGATAAATGTTCATATTAAATATTGTATTAGGAGTAGAGACTTCGGGGTTTTAATATGCTCATCTTCACGCCACCCCCTATATGGACCATCATAATATATATCACAATTACACCTTCCAAGAAAACATGTCGACAATAACGAACGCTACTGTACACAGCTCCGAGCCTGAAGTCGGCGGGCGTATACTCTTTTGCCATTGTATTCATATAAATATACTATTTATGATAGACAATTTTCGTTTCAATATTATGGAAAGAGTCTGAAAAATACTACTCATGTTGTATAATATACAAAACCAGTTGTCACTGATTTTTTTTTAGATACAACTGTGCAAAGTGAACTGATGCTGTAGACACCAGCCGAACAGGGCGGTACTCCCGGGAAGTGCTAGGTGGCTGATAAGGACTGCTGGAACTCCTGTTTCACCACCTGGCCTCCCTAGCTGATCCTTTCAGTGTCTTATCAATATTAAGGGCAACCCCAGCCTGTCCTCCAAAACACGTTTTCCTCCTATTAATACATTATACTACAAACACCTTACATACTACACTAACTTAAGAAAAACAAAAATGACGAAACCTCGACCCGCCTCGGAGTCACCAGGGGTGGGGGGGGACCCTGGAAACGACTCGCCAAAGTGCTCTGGACCACCTCTTTCTACTCTTACTATAAATGTATGTAATATTCGTGGTCTTTCTTTTAACTTCCACTCTGTGGAACACCACCTCTCCTCTGCCAACCCTGATCTTCTCTTTCTCACCGAGGCACAGTTGTCTGGGCATACTGCAGCAAACCCTTCTCTGTATCCTCCTACTATCTCTATCCTCAGTTTCAAGCCGAAGGTGGATGATGCGTCTATGTAAGCAACAATCTTGCTTTCTATCATGTTCCATACTTTGATTGTTCTGAATTCTCAACTCTCTGGTTAAAGCTTTTTTGTCACTCTCAAACTAAATATATCTCCCCTAATTCTACGGATTAGCCAACAAAAATTGACTATCTAACTTCTAAAGTGGAACACATCCTATCCATCTCTCCTTTCGCAGATATTTCCATCTTATGGTATTTCAATGTTCACCACCACCAATGGCTCTCTTCTATTTCCACTGACCAACCTGGTGAACAAGCCTACATATTTTCTATCTTAAACGACCTAGAGCAATTAGTCCAGCAATCCACCCGTATCCCGGATCGGATCGCTTCGGAGATCGGCCCAGTATTCTTGACTTAACCCATCGGATCCGGGGGGCCTCATATGATCCCGATCGCTGTGTCCTGGGCCATTTTCGTACAGTCAAGCTTCATAATTCAGTAGCTACTGATTGAGGCCACCTAGAGCAGTCAAATGTTTTGCAAATTGTAGAACTTTTTGTTGTCTGTAGACTGCTGTTAAGATGACATCGCTACGACGCGTGGTTGCCGAGTTATGATGATTTTAGCAGCGATTTTTAGCCGCACATTTTGCCTCATATAAGGCCTCCCGGATTCCTGCCAATATTTTGTTTGCCTCAAATGAGGCCTCCCGGATTCCGAGGGTTAACTTGACTATCTAACCTGTAACCCTTCTGCTTATTCTGTAAATCTTTTTCTCTCACCACCCTATCCTCCCAACCGGCGGCGCTTGTGGCACTTTGGCGCTGCCGACGGGGAGGCTCTTCGGCAGTACTTCTTTGATTTCCAATGGAATGACTTTTGCTTCTGTGGCCGGGGACCTCTAGGGCATGGAAGCATACATTCCATTTTCTTTCTCCCAGGCTAATGCTAAACAATCTTGGTTTACCCACGCTCTTTCTACTGCTGTCCGCAACAAGGAGGAAACATTCAAACGGTACCAACACCATATTATTCAAGAATCTCATTCTTCCTATCTTTCTGCCCGGAATCAAGCCAAATCTGTTCTTCGACTTGCCAAACACTCTTTTACCAATAATAAAAACACTGAACTATCCAACTACAGCTCTCCCCAAGCTCTCTGGCATCTAGCCAAAAACCTCTCCAATTATTTTTCCTCCTCGTCTTTCCCTCCTCTTTTCCACTCTGATGGCGCAACCATCACTTCTTCCTCTGACAAAGCTGAACTCTTTGCTCAAACTTTTGCTAGAAACTCCACCTTGGATGATTCCGGTGCTATTCCTCCCTCTCCACCGCCCTCTCTCTACTTATGCCTAATATCCTAATCTCTTCTAAAGATGTATTTTCTATCCTCTCTGGGCTTAATGGTCCGGACGGTGTTCCTCCTGTTGTACTCAAAAATTGTTCTTCCGTGCTGACTCCCTGCCTAGGCAAACTCATTCGGCTCTGTCTCTCCTCTAACGTCTTCCCTTCTTGCTGGAAGTTTGCTCTCATTCAACCTGTCCCAAAGAAAGGTGACCGCTCTCAACCCTCTATTTGTCGATCAATTGCTCTCATCTCTTGTATCTCTAAAGTTTTTGAAACTATTCTTGCTTCCAAATTTCTTAAGCATTTCTCTTTTTATAATCTACTCTCAGATCGCCATTATGGCTTCCTTAACACCTTACGAGCGGCCTAGGCGGTAACTTCTACTACCTGCCAAGCGGGGGGTTTTACCCTAAACGAACTTATTTCTGTGCTCTTTTTCATGCATAAACAAGAGGCAGAGTGTAATACAATTATGTATCCCTGAAAGGGCGATAATTGAGCTTTCCAATGACACCAGAACCATCCTTCTATGACCACGCTTTCTCTTGCAACGATCGTGCAAGGCGAGTGCAAAATCCCTAAAATAAGGTAATTTCTTTACATAATTCCCTGTGTAGCGAGGCAGTGAGTGTAGGTGTGTGTGTGGAGTAAACATCAGTAGTCGCGCGGGACCCGTGCCGAGCGGTCATGAGCCGACCTATCCTCCTCCCACCGCTCGGCTCTCTCTCAGAGTACATTACGTGCTCAAAATTGCATGCTACTATAGCCGGGCCCCGCTCTTTAGGTTGGGGTTCTCTTGTCCGACTATAGCCGGGTGCTGCCAAAGAGGGGTTAAGGGTCTCTCTACTGGTAATCTTCTTTCATATCTTAGTACCTCTTGGTCATCCTCCTTTCGGGACTTTGGTGAGACTTTTTCTATTGCACTAGACATATAGAAGGCCTTCAATAGAGTCTGGCACAAATCTTTAATTTCTAAACTACCCTTCTTCGGTTTCTATCCCTCCATCTGTGCCTTTGTCTCTAATTTCCTCTTCGGCCGTTCTAGAGCTGCGGTTGTGGATGGCCATCACTCACTTCCTCATCCTATCAACTCTGGTGTTCGTCAGGGCTCTGTCCTATCTCCTCTTTTCTTACTAATTTTCATATATTATCTTCTCAACTGTACCTCCAGTACCATCCATTCATACGCAGACGACTTTACCTTACATTACTCAATTAGTGTTCCAGAACACCCCAGCCAGCAATCCCTCAAAAACAAGCGTAATTAAGTCATGCAACACATTTCTTCTGATCTAACTACTATTTCCATTTGGGGCAGATAAACCTTTGTTGCCTTTAATGCTTCCAAAACCAAATGTCTTCATCTTACTACCCATCCAGAACTCCCAGAGGACTATCCCTTACACTTCAACAATACAAAAATCACTCCATCATCTTCTCTCAATATTTTTGGTGTCTCTTTTTCTTCTGCTCTCACTTGGAAGGACCATATTACCAGTCTTGGAAAGGCAGCCTCCCAGAAGCTGGGTGTGCTTAACCGCCTCATGGGGTTCTTTACCCCTGCACAGCTTCTTGCTCTATACAGGGGCACAGTGCATCCTTGTTTTGAGTATTGTTCACATTTGTGGGGAGGCTCCTCTCACACCGCACTCCTACAAAAATTAGAAAGGAAGGCCTTTCGTATCATTAACTCCAGTCCACTCACCAACTCTCTGCAATCTCTCTCTCTTCACCGCAATGTTGCATCTGTCTCGCTATTCTATCGCTACTACAATAATCAATGTTCCTCAGAGCTTTCCCGTTGTCTACCACCTCTTCTATGTAGGGTACGTAGTACCCGTCTTCCAACACAATCACACCCTTTCTCTGTGCAACTCTCCAACCCAAGAGTGAAACGTTATTCCAGTCTTTCTTCTATTCAACTGCTGAGCTCTGGAACTCTCTCCCAGAATCAGTTTTTCTCTCTTCCTATGACTTAAATTGCTTCAAACTCTGTGTGTCCAGGTATTTTGGTTCGAAAGTCACTTGATTTTGGCCCTGTCACTCTTTCAACTCTGGGGGAGGCACTCGATACAGGCAGTTCTGCCTTTTGTCTCCCTCTTTCACATAGAAAAATAAACATTATATTATTTTTAGTCAGCTACGGTAAAATCGATATTTTACTATTGTGTGGGTTTTGATGGTGGAATGTAGTAGATTGGGCTTTCTTCTTTCTATTGAGATTAGTAGATTGGGCTTTCTTCTTTCTATTGAGATATACTAGATTGCTCTAAGCGTAACTTTTTTGGCTGAAAATCCACATACAGTGTGTTTTCTTTATGAATGCATAATTTTTGCTTGCTATCTACTGATTTAAATAATAATCATATTTAATGAGCTATTGGTGATAAATACATTCAAACGTCATATTTGGAATAAGCGTAAACACACCTCTTCTATCACATACACGTTTTCATTGCTTTACATAAAACTAAATTATGACCGTCTAAACACGGACAATCAATGAATAGTTCTTATATTGTCATTGTCAATGGGCTATTTGTTTATCTAATGGGATTCTTTTGTTCAGTGTTATAGTTTTGTGGGTCTTGTTTTATCTTTGGATGTATAATACATGCATGTGGAGGCGATTATTGTGGGTTAAAACAGAGCGATAACATGGGAGTGTGAGCATTGAAAAGCGAAAGTTGAGCTCAACGGAATACGGTTTTGGAAAGTTAGCTTAGTAAATAACTGTCGGGCCTGAGAGAGTTAAGAAAACATTGGATTACTTTCAGAGAGTAAATAGTTTTTCCATACTTGGTCTTACTTTTGGCAACGTATAATTATTTTCAAATTTTTCGTTCCAAATAATTTTATATCTATCATTAATTGATTGTTTTCCCCTTGATTTAAAGTAGGAAACGACCCTGAGTGAAAACAAGAAAATAATATGTCTCATAACTCATCACATAAGGATATTGATAGCTACATCCCTAATTATATAGAATGTCAATAGTTGCAGATTACGGTAGTGGCTTGTCTAGGGAGACTCCCTAAGTCCAACTGTCAAACCCAAGAATGAACCGATTTTCCCAGATTTTATTGGCACTCAGTAGGTACACTACATTCTTGAACTTTCTCATTCAGTCTATTTTCTTCCCTTTTATTTGTTTATATATTTGAATTAGCTATTTGTATTTGTTGTTTTGCATTTCTGTATTTTTGACTTGATCTGCCTCCCTGTACCCTTGCATCTCTCGAGGCACAGGATCAATTCCTCTCCTGTATATCTGTGTAACATTTCTCTGCCAACACATCGCCTCTCTGTACCCCGTCCTCTGGAGACACGAGACAAGGCCTCGGTGTTGGGGGAAACATATTTCACACGATATCATGTTCGATATTGAAGCCTGTCTGGGGAAGCCTCGGGATGGCAGTCTATTTTTGTCTCTTTGAAAATGATGACGCATTTTGACAATGTATTATGGCTATCATTAGACGATTTTGCATAGTTTAGGAAGGATCTGTAGGAATTATATGGGTTATTCACCCCTGCACACCTTCTTGCACAGTACGCCCATGTATCAAGTATTGTTCGCATGTGTGGGGAGGTTCCACAAATACAGGTCTTCTCGAAAGAGTAGAATCAAAAGCATTTCGGCTCATCAACTCGCTTCCTCTTACTAGTTCCCTACAATCTCTTTCTATACGCCGCAATGCTGCATCTATTTCACTCTTCCCTCGCTGTTCAGTGTTCTTCACAGCTCTCTCAGAGCATACCCCATCCCTTGCAGCGAGTGCGAGGCACCCACCTTTCAACACAGTCTCTCTCCTATTCTGTCCATCTCTCCAATCATTGAATTAGCAAAGTGTAAGTCTTTCTTCTACTCAACAAGTAAACTCTGAAACTCTCTCCTTCAATCAGTCTGTCCTTCATCCTATGGCTTTGACTACCGTAAACTTTGTGTGTCCAGGCATTTTGACGCAAACGTCCTTTGAATTTGTCTCTCTGTCACTATTTAGGCTTTGGGGGAGACACTCGTTACAGGCATCCTGCCTTTTGTGTCATTCATGTACATAAAAAAAAAATCTCAATTAACCCTCCGTCTTCCATATACCCTTCATAATCTAAATATAATTGTTTAATAATAGCCAGAAAACATAAACAAATTGCGTAATCAGATCATCAAAGGGTTAACCTTATGATATAATATGACAATGAAATGTGACGTTACTGATATAAACAAACAATTACTTTAGTTGACAAGTGAGTGGCATTATCATATGTTATTACAACTTAAAGACTAGATGAATAGATAAAATATTTGATAATCTATATTATAAAATCAGTGTGTGTGTCTGTTTGTCTGTCTCTGTGTTTTTAAGAGGCGGCCGCAGTTTTGGACCTGGGGAGCTGAAACTTTGCATGTGAGTGCCAATTGACCTGGGTCAGGTCATAGAGGGGGCGAGACCACGATCGGAGGTCGTTTCGAGGCCGAAATTGAAGAACAATTGAAAACAATGGCCGTTTGGGGCAGAAGGAGGCCTCCGATCGAAAAGGTGTATGGAACGAAAGTTGTTCGCAGCCCACCAAAATGGGGGTACGGATGAGGTCAGATCTAAAATCGGAGGTCATTTAGTGGCCGAAATCGAGGTCGCCGTTTAATGAGGCACAGGGAGGTCGAGGCCGGTGATTATGGTAGTAGTATTGTGATGATTGTGGTAGTAGTGATTGATGATGGTGATTATGGTAGTAGTAGTGGTGGTAGTAGTGATGGTGATTATGGTGATTATTCGGGCAACGCCGGGTACCCCTGCTAGTACTATATTACATCCTTGAGGATTATGACGCGTTTTGGCAGTCATTAGACGACTTTACTCCAAATTAGGAAGGGTATATGAAAGTCAGAGGGCTATTTGAGTCAGGATTTATCCCTTTTAATTCCCACACATCTTTCGTAAGCTGTATAAGATCAAGATCGTGTGATGACAGCCATAGTAAGCTGTCAACACGCGTCATAATCCTCAAGGGGTTACATTGTGGTTCTAGTTCAATACACTCCCAAACAAGCATTTCAGCCACACGCATTTAATTTGTATTCAAAGTGCATTCGCTCAAATCCATTATAACTCAACCAAGCTGTAAACTGATTAAAAACAACTTCATAGAATGGGTAAAGCAGCTCAGGCTTGGGTCAACAGATAGTGAGCTATGGACTGTAGGGTGTCTTGGTGTGGCGGATCTCTGCTACATAATTACCGTGGGTCTTTGGGTTAGCACGTCCCTTCTACTGTATATTAATACATAAGGCACTACACTACACTACACTACACTACACTACACTACACTCCCAGCGTTCACCGCAGTTATTCCGACCATCTCACCCTCCACCGTATATGGCAACAATATATTAACTCTTTCATGATTCGATTACGCATATATGTTCCGATTTCTGGCTATTATTTGACGTTTCATTCTGATTAGGAAGGGTATATGGAAGTCAGAGGGTTAATTGAGATAATATATTTTATATTTTTCTTCGTGTATGGATGAGACAAAAGACAGGCTGTCAGTAACGAATGTCTCCCCCAAAGCCAAAAGAGTGACAGAGAGCCAAATTCAAAGGACGTTGGGGTCAAAATGCCTGGACGCACAGAGTTTAAATCAATTTATGTCATGGGATGAAGGAAAGATTGATTGAAGAAGAACGTTCCATAATTCACATATTGAGTAGAAGAAACACAGAAAATGTACCAATTCTTGGGGTGGAGAGCTACACACAATGGGACTGTATTGAAAGGCGGGTGCCTCGCACTTACCGTAAATGAGAAGTGTTGTACTGAGAGCTCTCTGAAAACCTCTGATTATCAATAGAATAGTGAAAGGGATGCAACATTGTGGCGTGTAGAAAGAAATCGTAAGGAACTAGTAAGAGGAAGTGAATCGATGAAGCAAAATGTTTTTTGACACTTTTATTGACTACTATTTTGAGAAGTGCGGTATGGGTAGAACCTCCCCACACATGTAAACAATACTTGATACAGGGGCGCACTGTGCTCCTATGCAGAGCAAGACGTTGTACGGGGGTGAAAACTCCTTCATTTTCCTTTAATTACTTTTTATATTCCGACAGATCTTTTCAAAGCGGTTTTCAGTCAATCATCTGATGATAGCTGGAACAAATTGTCAAAACGCGGCATAATCCTGAACGGGTTACACGAGCAATTACCGTTTTTTATTTGTGTTTGTTTGTTTGTTTGTTTGTTTTGTTTTAAACATAACTATAAATGCCACCAACCCTTCGGGATTATTAAGCCAGCATTAATCAGGAAGAATGTGAAGACGGGGGCCTCGAAAGTCACGACAGGAGCCTCTGTACAAGAACTCCAGTCCCTTGTGAGGTGGAATAAAAACTGAGACTATGTAATGTATTTGACTAAGATTACCAGTTTGATTAGATGGGATTGCTATGGTGTAATATGGGTGTACGGCGAAGGTTATGCAAAGAATATGCAGCTAAGCCTGACCATTTGTTGGTGTATACTGATATTTTCACTATTAAAATCCTGATATTTAACTGACATTATACAAAATAGATATATCAAAACATTAGCCACAATTCAGAGTAGATGCATTCTATAGAAATCAATCTATCAGGTGGGTGAACAATTATATGCGAACATACTGTACATTCACAAACAGTTCTGGATTATTATAGTTCCATACACAACATCGAGAGAGAGAGAGAGAGAGAGAGAGAGAGAGAGAGAGAGAGAGAGAGAGAGAGAGAGAAAGATGGTAATAGTATAAACGAACTAGTGTAGGTTTTACGAAGCTAACAAATTCTATCGAGCGTTAATTTGATAACATGTTTTGTACAACGGTGAAATCAAATCATAGGCTTATAAAGCATCAGGGTATTAACTGGCTCTGTTTGTGAATATGAGGAAAATATTGGATATGCACTATCCATACCGCTCACAAATTTCAGCCCCGGTGTACAGTTGCCCAAATAAGTTATGGTCCTCTCCGTGATCTTATACACAGATATATAATGCGAATGATTTAATTACGTGTGTAGTTTCTTATGCAGTAGTTACCTCGTCTGATTAGTGAACTGATAAATAAAAGAAAACACACTCGTAATTCATTCATACTATTTTACTTTCGTAAATAAGATCACGACGAGGAGCAGAGCTTAGGTGGCCAACTGTGCATCCTATATAGGTAATTATAATATGAACAAATTTAACATAAGAACATAAGAAAATGGGAGTCTGCAGATAGCCGATTGGCCTTAGCAAGGCAGATCCCTGTCCCACACAACCCCAATTACAAAGCCCAATTATAGGTTCAACACTCTAATACCCTGAGGATCATCTTACCAAAACGGTTAGAGATTAACGCAGGATTACCGGGGTCTGCAGAGCGCTGATTGGCCCAACCCGGCTGGTCCCCCTTCACACCCAACCCTTCTCGTCCATATGCTTATCCAATTTTATCTTAAAGCTCCCTACTGTTTTCAATCCCACTATAGCACTTGGTAGTCCATTCCACCCATCTACAACTCTGTTACCAAACCAATATTTGCCTATATCTTTTCTGAAACGAAATTTATCTAATTTGAAACCATTGGTACGAGTTCTTTCGCTATCACTGAGCTTTAGTACATTTGTCATGTCCCCTTTGTTAATCCCACTAACCCACTTGAACACCTCTATCATATCCCCTCTAACTCTGCATCTCTCTAACGAATGTAAACCTAATTTCTTCAACCTTTCTTCATACGGAAGATTTCTAATATTATGGATAATTTTTGTCATTCTACGCTGTACTCTCTCCAATGAATCTATGTCCATTCTGTAATAAGGACACCAAAATTGGACAGCATAATCCATATGGGGTCTCACTAATGACAAGTAAAGTTTTAAGAAAAAAATCAGCAGTTCTGTTACTCACACTCCTAGAGATGAACCCGAGAATCCTGTTTGCCTTATTACGAACGCTTATACACTGTTTTCTAGGCTTCAAATCATTGCTAACAAACACACCTAGATCTTTCTCGCAGTCTGAATTTTCTAATTCTAATTTAGCTAGTTTATATTTAACATTTGTTTGCATCTTCCCTATCTTTAATACCTTGCATTTGTCAATGTTAAACTTCATCTGCCAATTTACTGACCCACTAGGTATCTAGATCCCTTTGGAGGCACTCTATATCGCTATCTGAATCAATTGATCTCCCCATTTTAGTATTGTCTGCGAATTTACTTATCCTACTAGTTATACCTAAGTCTAGGTCATTTATGTATATAAGAAACAACAGGGGACCTAATACCGATCCCTGGGGGACACCACTTTTGACTGCGCCCCCACTCTGACTTGGTACCATTTATGCTGACTCTCTGTTTCCTACCAATTAGCCAAAGTTATTTTGAGGTTCCTCACTACTACTGTTAGTTATAATATAGACGCTCACAAAATACCGTGTGTCTCTTACTGCTTCATCAGCAACGCGTTCCGTTGACAGCGAGCAAAAAATTGCTTCGTGCGAGGGCTTTGCTAGGCGAGCAGCAATGTCAATAGGCTGAACGGGACACTAGGTAGCATTTTTTTGCTTCGCATATCAGCTGACCTCACATAACATCCATCAATGAGTTTTCATGTTCATATATTCACTTAATAGAACACTGAAATTGCGAAATGTATCACACTCGACGAAAATATATTTTGTAACTACCAGAAATTAGGCTATAGTATCGTATGAGCCCACGGTCTGCTTAAAAACGTATTAAAAAACAGTGGAAACTTTAATAAAACACTCAACTATATACAGCTATATACTGATGTTTTTTTTGGTTTTTTTTTTTAAGATACAATGAACGGAGGAAGGAAAAACACAGATAAAACAAAAAGGTCCATGTGCCTAAAGGCATCCTCCATTCATAAAATGTTTGTAACAACTGGATTTAAACATTTGTAGATTGTAAGTTTGTGGAAAGCAATTCGAGGGAAGTGAATTCCAAAGAGTAGTAACTCTGGGGATAAATGAATTCTGATAAGCAGAAGTTCTGCATTGTGGAGGAGAAAGTGTAAATTCATGGGCGCTCTCAGCTGCTCTAGTTCTACGGGGAAAGATGTGGAGAGGCGGCACAATTGAAGCAAGTTCCTCAGAACAATTGCTGGGAAAATATCTGTAGAATAATGCAAGGGATGCAACATTTCTTCGTATGGATAATGTAGAAGGTCCTGTGTGATTGCAGGGTTATTGATTAATCTAATAGCTTTATTTTGAATTTTGTCCAACTGCCTCAATGCAACCACTCCACTTCCACCCCACAGAGGTGAACAGTAATCCATCTGAGAACGCACATGACTTTTATATATTACGGCCAACTGCTCGTCAGTGAAGAATTATCTAACTCTGTACAGGAGTCACAGTTTTTTAGAGGCATTCTTAGCAATGCTTCTAACATAATGTGTCCAGCTCAAGTTAGTAGTTAATGTTTCACCGAGAATGTCAATACTAGGGGAAGTGGGAATATTTACATCATTAAAAAATATATGGGGGTCAGTGAGATTCTGTCGGTTAGAAAATTGAATGTACTTGGTTTTCTGTGCATTAAAGGAAACTAGATTCTTTTGTCCCCATTCATTAATTCTAGAAAGATCTTGGTTCAGAGAAATTGTGTTACCAGTAATCTTACGTAAGACTGTAGGTTATAATATTGTATATATGGCTAACAGATTAGTTACCATTAATCTTACGTCAGACTGTACGCTATAGTGTATACAGTAGGCCTATATGGCTGATAAATTTAGTAATATTTATCTAACGTAAGACTGCAGGTTATACTGTATATATGGCTAATAGATGCATTACTAGTAATCTTACATAAGCCTGTATGGTATATACCGGTACTGTGTAATATTTGGCCACCCTACATCTCGTCTGACTGACTCTCTACATACATACCACTCCCATCTTCTGCATTGCTATTAATGTGTTGTATTTATGTAGTTATGGAATGGGTTGGAATACATTACTATAAGTTACTATAAGTTAGGTTAGCTTGAACATTATACATTATAGATGTTGTCGGCATTATTATTATTAACACAAAGGGTAAATACAAATATATAGTTTTCTTGAAATAAAACACAAATGTATACTTATACAAATACAAATATCAGTACTATTGTTATTATTGCAGCAATCAACATCATTGAGATGACGGGTCTGAAGACGAGCCACCCAAATAACAGTTACAGATTAGCCAGTCTGCAACTCCAAGACCCCATAATCAAGACAAGAAAAATATCAGACACCCCAATTCTCCCATGCTCTAGCCCCTGGACCAAGCGACCCCTGTTTCACCGTTTTCTACGACGAGACAAAGGTATGGGAGGTCACCCAAACTCATTAGCCACCTGCTCGGGTCACGCCCCCTCGCAGCCCGGTGCTGGCACCGAGCTACATGTACTCAGCTCCTGGATATGGAGGACACAGAAGAAGTAGTTATGCAAATAGAACATCAACGGCCTGGAGTCTACCGACAGGAATGGATATAAACGAGAGGACACATTGTGGCAGATCGGGAGATCCAATAAACCTCGACCAAGACCAACTATTACGGGAGGTATATCAATGTTTGTTTAAGAAGATAGTGCATGGACGAGTCCGTATACATCCCATTTCTCCCCTATTAGACTAAGTAACTAGGTTTTAAGTAATTAATGAACTACCTAGCACATATATATCCATGTAAACCACCACTAGGTATACCTACGATAAGTAATTACCTCACAACTTCATCACAACGATTTCACCATATCCCTCTGATCTCGAAGACCTGTCCACGGGAGTCAAAGAAGAAGACGCACATTATCTCAGGTAAATTGTGGAAAAGATGCAAGCTACACGACCCTACTATTCAACCCCTACCGAAGAACCGAGTAGCAGTAACTGTGTAGCTGGCACCAGCCTGCCGCAGCCTGCCCCTGCCCTGCCTGGAGAGTGTGCGATCCTGAAGTGCCCCTGGAGTCCTGTCGGAGGGATGCCCCACCTTCCTGAAGCCTGGAGCCTGATGTGCTGCCCGAGGACGCCCTGCCCCCTGAAATGCTGCCCGAGGTCGCCTTACACCCCGGAAGTGCTGCCCGAGGACGCCCTGCCCCCGGAAGTGCTGCCCGAGGATGCCCTGCTCCCGGGAGTGTTGCCCCTAGGACCTACGACCTACGTTGGCCAGCCCTGCACTCTCTTCACCAGCCCTCCCAACATTCCCTAAGGTTCTGTGTGTCTTTTCGTTGTGTTATTGTTGTTGAAGTATAGGTTAAAATATGTGAATCGTGTTGTGTTAATTAATTCTGAGATCTGTGCCCAAGATCTGTTAATTACGTATTGTGTTCATCCTTCAGAATCGTTATATAACGACTTAGTTAAGGTCTGTGTTTAAGACCTAGTGTTCATAATTTATTTATTTGCTCTAGAACGTCCTACGCATACGTTATATATATTTGTTTTAATTAACTCACCTTGCCGCACTCACAGATTTGCCTAATATATGTATTCTGTTGTGTATTTTGCAAGTTGAGGTCGACGTGTATTTCGTGTGTAATTACCCTTCTTGAGTCATCACTGATTACCTAGAACCTACGCCCAATTTTACAACTAATTTGCCTAATTGATTTTACCTAGAACCTACGCCCAAATTTATAATTAATTTACCATAGTATCCTCGTTGAGAAGTGTTGTTACTTTATCAATACATTTATTTCCCGAGTTCCCCCATTTTTACTCTCTTACTTAAACTCCATTGTAATTATTTAATGAACTAGTATTTACGTTCATTTGATTACTGATGTAAGTAATTCTGATTCTTCATGCTTAGGAATTCCAGCATTGCATAGAGTCTGTTACTTAATTTCACATCACTTGCCATACACCTTTAATTCTAGTGTATGTTTATTGTTAGACTCTGTTAACTCGTTCAGCCGTCTGGGTAATACTATTTTGAGTATTACCTTAGCACAACTTCATCGTGTACGTCTTACCATACACCTTTAACACCTTACGAGCGGCCTATGCGGTTTATTTATATGTACCGCCCAGCGGGGTGTTTTTACCCAAAATAGGGCTGTTTACGTGATCATTTTCATGCCTAAATAAGACCCAGAGCGTAAAACAAGTATCTATCCCTGAAAGGGCATAAACAGAGCTTTCCAATGACACCATAACGATCCTTTTATGATGGCTAGTTTTCTTGCAACAACCGTGCAACGCGAGTGCAAAAAGCATGTAATTCGGCACTTTCCCCATACAATTCCGTATATAGCGAGTGAGAGAGGGAGGGAGGAGGTGGGATTCATGTCAGTAGGTTCGCCGCGGTGGTCTGGAGCAGTCATACGCTCGCTACTCTCCTGCCACCACTTGTCTCTCTCTCTCAGCAACATTACGTGCTGAAATTGCCACACGACCTATGTCGAGCGCCGCCAGATAGTCCAGATTTATTATACTCGACTTATGTTGCTCGCCGCTAATTAAGGGTTAATTCCAGTGTATGTTCATTGTAAGACTCTGTTAACTCGTTCAGACGTCTTGGTAATACTATTTTGAGTATTACCTTAGCACAACTCCGTCGTGTGCGCCCCCTTCTATTTATAATTAATATTGAATTAATTATTAATGACACTGTCATTCCTTGATTGTTCCAGGGCGTTCATTGTTTAACCTCATTTAATCAATTATAATCTGTTCTTAATTACAATTAATAGATATCCTTCTATATTCCATTACTAATTATATATTCAATATATATCTGAATTCCTCGGCTCGTTTCGTTATTCTTACATACGATCGTTGACGTGAATATAAGATATTCATTAGAAATTACATAATTTAGTCCACCCACTTAATCTTTTGTAAAATAAATTAAATCATCTTTTGCCTCCAATTTCAAAGCAACATTATTTAAATTATAATTCTAGTTGCATTAACTTTGAGATTAATTTCAGCCACCGCAGTCCAGTAGGTGACCTGCCCTCCGCTGTTTAATCAGGAAGGTCACTTGAGAATACCGCGACTACCTAGCCGGCTCGCCACTACCATTCGTGTGACTCAACCGGGGTTATTATTTACTCCCTCAACTCTCCCAGCCTCTCTTGTTTGAGATTGTGTTCTAGTGCTTTCACTGTTGCTTTATTCACGGAAGACACTCGACTCACATCACGATTATTAATAAGGTTGATTCTATAAGTTACGTGTATTATTTAGTTGCAGATTATTCACCTTGTTATAACCTCAGTTGAAGAGCGATTGCTCCCCATTCATGATCTACCATTTATATGCCTGGTAATCCTTGCCTGATAGTTCCAATAATTATCTAGGTGAAGCTACATTCTGATTTTCAGGTATTAGATCTAATTAAATAAACAGGTGTATAATTGTTATGTGTTGTGTTGTTATTGAGTGCTGTAGTACCTAATTGAATAAACAGGTGTATAATTGTTATGTGTGTTGTTATTGAGTACTGTAGTACCTAATTGAATAAACAGGTGTATAATTGTTATGTGTGTTGTTATTGAGTACTGTAGTACCTAATTGAATACTTATTTGTGAGAGTAAGACTGTGTTAGATTTGACCCTGTTGAGTTATTTACGGTCTAAAAGTACATTATTATCTGGATTTTAGTGAAGACTATATCACGAGCTGTAAATATTATAGCCCGATTTGACAATCATTATTACATGTAATAATATTCACAATTACACAATCTTTAATACAGATCTACACAATGTGTGTACATTAGTTCATTACCAGTACACATGCAGCATACATACATACTGTATACGGTATATATAAACATAGGTACACATCACATTACCAGTACACATGCAGCATACATACATACTGTATACGGTATATATAAACATAGGTACACATCACATTACCAGTACACATCACATTACCAGTACACATGCAGCATACATACATACTGTATACGGTATATATAAACATAGGTACACATAACATTAGGCTTTGGGGTTGTGGGGGACCATGGGAAGAGTGTGTGTGTGTGTGTGTTTGTGTGTGCGCGCGCGCGTGTGTGTGTATGTATGTGTGTGATTCAGTGTGTACAAATATTTAATTGCATGTTTGTAGGAAAACTTGCACATTTTCCATTATATATTTATATTATGTTATGTGTGTGTGTGTGTGTGTGTGTGTGTGTGTGTGTGTGTGTGTGTGTGTGTGTGTGTGTAGCAATAACAAATATAACACTGACATAATTCCTGTGCACCAAAAATCACAGTTAATATTCAAATTAAGGTAATATTTTGTACGACTAGTAAAGCATGAATATTTAAACCAGCACCACGCAAAAAAAAAAGTCTGGGTCTTGAAATGGTTTAGTTTGATAACGAATATATATAATATTTCGTGGTAGTTATCAAAGCCTTCGGAGTTATTTATGTTGGATGTATTGGACATATTGGATATTTTTGTAGTATTATAATTATAGTCTGTGGAATGAAGTAACATTAATTATAGTCTGTGGAATGAAGTAACATATTAATTATAGTCTGTGGAATGAAGTAACATATTAATTTACTTGGTGTAAATGCCTTTTTAGTTTTCGATTGTACCATCTTTTAATTTGCTTTTGGAATGCTTAATGTTTGCACCAGACTATTATATCATTACATTTAAAATTAGTTTATCTAATTATTTTGTTGAACTATAATGATTAAGATACTGCCGTATCTTAGGGATTGTAAGTTGCTATTCACAGGGAGAGCTAAGAAGGAATGCAATATTGGACATTAAATATGTCATGCAATTAACACGTTTTATTTAATAACTACGTGTGTTATGAGAGCTAAATAAAACATACGTAATGTGAGGTACAGTTGGTCAAAGTTGACCCACCCTCGCTCTAGGGCTCGCAGAATTAGCTGGCAATACTGGTATAGTGGTGCAGGGATACCACTTGCCATTAATGTGTTACCTGTGTCTGTCCTGTATATTACTGCAAATTAGACTATGTAATGTTCACGTTGTGAAGACTAAATGCGCCTTCATTAAGCAGCCACCAATAAAACAGAAATATGTATGCTTATAAAATCGAGTAAAGTATGTTGTGGCAGCCAGCAGGTTTCATATGCGTTGCCAATCAGTGGATATAATAACTTGAATATTTAAGCAAATCTACGAACTTTGGGTGAATGTTCGGGATCATACATAGCGATGTATGCATTTTTATTTGAGATAGGCTTACTTTCCCTTGTTTAGTATATGTTCTAACAATGACATAGCCGAAATCAGATCTACCAATCCCAATCTTTGGAAGACACAGCTCCTTCCTACACCAGTATTGCCAGATAATTTTGCGAGCCCCAGAGCGAGGGTGGGTCAGCTGGAACTTTGACCAACTGTACATCAACGTAACACAAATAGTCCTTGCATAATGGTTGAATTATGGCTCAATACCTCGGCCAAGCTACTTTATAATTAGGAGAGCACGTGTGGGTACGATATTAGGATGGAAATAATTGAAAGTAACGGATGGCTAGGATATGAATAGGTACGCACAGTTGGTCAAAGTTCCAGCTGACCCACCCTCGCTCTGGGGGTCGCAGAATTAGCTGGCAATACTGGTGTAGTTGCCAATCAGTGGATATAATAACTTGAATATTTAAGCAAATCTACGAACTCGGGTGAATGTTCGGGATCATACATAGCGATGTATGCATTTTTATTTGGGATAGGCTTACTTTCCCTTGTTTAGTATATGTTCTAACAATGATATAGCCGAAATCAGATCTACCAATCTCAATCTTTGTAAGACACACCTCCTTCCTACACCAGTATTGCCAGATAATTCTGCGAGCCCCAGAGCAAGGGTTGGTCAGCTGGAACTTTGACCAACTGTTCATCTGAACTCCACGGCTAATTGCACGTGGGCGCGTGGCGGAAATAAAAAAATCCAGGCGACACGTGTCGGCTCTTAACCCTTGTCTATCGGGGCCCGACTTAAGTCCGTATCGAAAAATTTGGACTATGTGGCGGGGCCCGACTTAAGTCCGTGTGCAATTTTGGCGCAATATTGGCTCTGAGAGAGACGAGCGACGGGAGGAGCCTGGGTTACCTCATGACCGCTCGCCACGGCCACCGTGGACCGACTGAGATGTACTCCACTTACATCCACCCTCACTCCCTTGCTACATACGTAATTATATAAAGAAATTACCGTATTTTAGCGATTTTGCCCTTCGGTTGCACGATCGTTGCAAGACAACCAGTGATCGTAGAAGGATGGTTCGGGTGTCATTGGAAAGCTCAATTTACGCCCTTTCAGGGATACATACCTGTATTACGCTCTGGGTCTTGTTTATGCATGAAAAAGAGCACGGCTTTATGGTAAAAAAAACCCGCTGGGCGGCACAGTGAAATATACTCCACCACACGCTCTTTGAGCGTTAATAATATAATAGTTGAATTTGTGGTTATAGTATCGAATAACACTGCTTAGGAAGAGGGGACTCGGTATATTACTTAATTCTTCATACTATTAGAAAATGGTGGAGTGAGCATTAGATCGGATTGTAATTCGCTGATAAAAATATCTTTACCTGTACAGTATGTTAACATATTAATTTAGAGATTCGCTCCACTGTCGTTTGTTCGGCACTAATTATTAACTTAGTCTCGATTTATATCTTTGGCTCTTTTTTTATCTCTATATCTTTCTCATACAGTGAGCAATATCACAGGTATATATCACGGCACTTCACAAGGTGTGAAACATATATTTCTGGAATGTGGAATGGTGATTTGTTTTGTTCGCCTGAAGGGATAATACAAAATAACAAGTAAAGGACTATAAGAAATAGAGACGAAAATTACACTTTGTGGGTCGTGATATATTTGCCTGGTGTCGAGGGTGGTGAAAGGCTGGTTTCTCTCTCTGGGCTGCTGGGGGTTACTTCTTCATAGTCCTGGGCCACCCGGCTAAAGGCTGGAGAAAGGGCATCGTCCTGGCAAGATCTTGAACAATGTACCATCTGGAGTAAGGGGCTGCTCCAAAATCCTGCAAGGTCACCAGTATCAAAGACAGTGGCGATTCTGGTGTCGAACACAGAATAATAATAGCGATTGGTATCAAACGCAATGCTTCCCCAAGCGTCGGGCATAGGACTCAACTCGGTATCGGGCACGAGTTGACTACTGGCGTCCAGCACAGTAAGAAGAGAGAGAGGCTGTTGGTTTCCATTGTTGCGATAGTCTCTCTCTTTAGTGGTTTTCTTCTGTTTGCCCTTTTCAGGGAAGAAAGGTCGTCTGTGTCTTCCCTTTTTCTCTGTTTCTCTCTATGAGAGAGTTTAGTGGTGTGAAGACAGGGGCTTAACTATTCTGTGTGGATGAGGTGACCTGACCTGGTGGTGCTTATGCCCTTCTGAGCACTGTCCATTAGTCGTGTGCGGGTTGTTTCGGCGTTTGTTGGTGGTTATCTGGTCTTCCCGGTCTGGTGTGTTATTAATTTCTGGTATAACAATAGTATATCTGCCTGGTGTCTCTCTCTCACTAACGAACATGTAATATAAAACAACAATAAGGTGATGTACTTGTATACTGTTAATGCAGGCACATATTATGCAAGGATACACATACAATACATGCAGACATCACCCATAAACACACTGATACGCACACTTAAACACACACAAGGTCACACATAAACACACAGTTATACATACACAGAATCTGTCACACATAAGCACATAGATACTCACACAGTCACTCATAAGCGTACAGATACACACACACACAGTCGCACATAAGCACACATATAACCATGCACAGTAACATATTAACACATATACTCACACAATCACTCATAGCCACACATATACACATGCAGTCACACATAAACACACAGATACACACACATACTGACGCCGGATCTCCCACCGTCAACAGCTCCGCATCGCCACTGAGAAAACTTGATCATAACTTGAGTATTTCATAATCCTATTCCCTTTATTCATTGCATGAACAATATTTC
The DNA here is from genome assembly GCA_032716605.1 of Paralithodes platypus. Lineage (NCBI taxonomy): Eukaryota > Metazoa > Arthropoda > Malacostraca > Decapoda > Lithodidae > Paralithodes > Paralithodes platypus. Next base: position 11,190,017 of record CM064558.1, read on the forward strand.
AGTGCTTGTTTAACCTCCACATAGTTCTGTAGTTACCGTGCATGTTATTTTATTGCTTTTCTGACTGATAAACATTGTTGTTTACATTTTTTATCCTAGCTTGTAGCAGACAACGCACACCTCTAATCGACCTAGCTTTATACTGTATTTGCTTATTAACTCTAGTAATTATCATATTCAGTATCCTACTGTAGCTATATATATAACTGTAATTTTAGTTGTTGCTTGCATGATCCTGTTGTAACCTTTGACTGATAACTTTGTTTATCTAAATATAATCCTGCTTGACTAGCCTACAGTGACACCAGCGCCATCTGTTGATACAGTATATTAACCCCTTGTGTGCAGTTACACTTTATTTTATATAATCTCTATTTGGTGAATTGTATATTTAGTTACATATTCTATTATATATATATATATATATATATATATATATATATATATATATATATATATATATATATATATTTTTTTTTTTGGTAGGTTATCACTCCTGGTAGCCTTTTTCTGCGTATTATATAATTTTTTTTTTCGGTTATTTTTGTTTTCGGTTAGGCTAGGCTATTACCCTTGGTGGCCTATTTCTGCGTATTTCAATTTTTAAATTTTCGGTTAGGCTATCACCGCTGGTGGCCTATTTTTGAGTACCGGTATTTCATAATTTTAGTTTTCGGTTATTTTTATTTTTGGTTAGGCTAAGCTATCGCCCCTGGTGGCCTATTTCTGTTTAAATAAAAACGGCTATCACTGCGTATTTAAATTTTAAAATATTTTTTGTTTTTTAATTTTCGGTTAGGCTATCACCGCTGATGGTTAACCTATTTAATAGGGCCCCGTAATCATTGACAACTTCGCCTATTAATAATAATTGTCTCCATTCAACATCCTGCGCCAGGATTTTGAATAGCCCGCGCGGAAGTATCATGGAGTACTCGTCATAAGTGCAAGCTTATTCCCTCATGGGATCGTCATTTTGATCGGGTACCCTACAGAAAAAAACTCTGTAAAAATTAAAAAAGAAAAAAATAACTTAATATCTGTTATCATATGACTTGCCATATACGTGGATTTCTCATGCTTTGCTTCCCCGACACCAGGCCCCCTAGCGGCCATCTTCATCCTTCCTACTTCCGCGGCCTTACCATCAACAGGGCTCGCGCCGTGTCCGCTTCATTTGACGTTCGCAGAGCTTCTAGTGAGTCCTTACTCATTTGTATACATCTGTGTTGTAGTAACAGGGTTTAGATTAGCTAGCACGGCTGCCAGATTGATATGTCCGCAGGAAGTGTGTGTTAAATTAGGGTACCATTGTCACAGGCGTCTACGGGTCCCGGATCGTCATACCGCGTGTGCTATTGTTGTGATACGCCTTTAGCTGTTGTGTTTACTTAGCTAGAAGGCGACCACTCTACGAGGCATGATACAGACCGTCAATATTGAGGAAAGTACATGCCATTTTCTTCATATATCAGCAAAAGCTCTGGTTTAAGGGTGTCTGCACGTGGTGCTCCACCTTCCAGGGTTCGTGCTTTGCTTGGGCCCCTTGGGTGGGCCTCCCTCTTCGATGTGCTGCTGCCGGGTGCTGGAGAGTCGCCTGCCGGGATGTTCTTCGTACCTCGTGGTCAGCCTAGTTAGGGGTCTCCGGCGTAGGCTTCAGGCAATTTAGGTGTCTAAATTTTCTGTCATTATATTATGCCTATGTATGCCCTATTATACGTTCATGTATGCGGGCATGTTCCTTTGGGGTAAGGGAGACGTCCCTACATGTCATTATTTATACTGTGTATGTGTGGGACTTCGGTTAATGGGGCTGTGCCACCCCCATTTCCCGGCAGTTTTTGTCTGTTCCGGCGGCCCCGTGCGGTGGGTCCAAGTTATCCGTCTCTAACGGGTAGGAATGTTCAAAAGATCCCGGCGTGGTTTAGCTGAACCACACTCTCCCGGCGGAATTGCATTCCTAGAAGGGCTACAAACTCGGCCCGCCGAGTTAACTCACCCTGACTGACCCTGTGACACGTTAAGACTTTATCGCCTTCGGCGCCACGAGTCGAGTGTACACAAAGTGATAAGATTAGTTTTGCAAACTTGTTCAGTAATGATCAGACACTAAAAGGTCAAGGGACCTGTGGCTCTTGTAACAGGTAAGTTATTGAAAGTCAGCTAGACAGATCCGGCGGAAGGTTAGAGTAGTGGTACACTATAGCTTATTTTCCGGAGGATTCGGGTTAGGATGTTTAATACCTCGCAGGTTATCCTTATGAGCATTGATTCCTGGAAAATTTTCCAGGTCCCAGAGACTGCTTCTCCGGCGGAGTTGGACATCTGATCCCGGCGGAGGGGGGGGGGGACCTCTCTTTACGGCACCATGTCTAGGTTTGAACTTTGCGTGACGCCTACCTGCTCCCTTTTGCCCATTTTTGCTCATAAACTATGCATAAAGTACGTAAAATGTTTAGATCGTTCTAGAGGTGTATGGTTGTCAAAACGATGTGCCATTTGCTCTGAATTTGAAAACCGCCTTGCCGGCGAAGAAAGACTTATCATGCTTAGCAGCATTACACGAGATTAAAGCCACATTTAACTCCTATGCAAAGGAAACAGCCCATAAGGCGCTTCATTGTGATGACGAAGTCCTATGGGAGAATCTCATTATTAAGTCACATTTGGATAAACCCGGCTCCTCCAAACCTGTAAGACCCAAAGTCAAAACAAAAGCCCTCAGCAAAGAGGTAGTGAGTAGTAGCAGTGAGAGCGAAGTCACCGAGGTTCCCCCCTCTGACCGTCCCAAGAGGAGACGCTCGCCCTCCCCGCGGCGGAAGTCGAGGTCGAGGTCGAAGTCCCCCCGGAACCACTCTCGCCACTCCGCCTCGGACTCTTGCCGGTCTCACAAGTGCCAGAGAGAGGAATATGAGGACACGTCGAGCAGCCGGCAGGACACTCCTCAGCCGCCGCCTCCCACGCCACCCTCTGACACGCCTATACGTGATTTAGGGGAGTCGGAAATAGGATCTGAGTTATTGGAATCCACACCTAGTCATGAACAATCTTTAAGTGTGCCTCCTAATGTTACTTTTGCCATACCAAAATTGAATTTTGTCCCCCGTAGTGTTAGGTCGACAGGCCCATGTAGGGTGCTAGCCGACCAATATAGGGGTTATCCGGCGGGGTCCCATTTAAGCTCTCAAATGACTCATGACTCCCAGCCCATAGTGGCAGGGGGTTATTGGCGTCACTCTGAACCATCTCTTTCTCTCCTTAATGTCATACCTGAACGAAATGAGGACGGTAACATAGACGTGTTACCATCGTCAGTGCCAGATTTGCCTTGGCCCCCGGCGGATAATGAGGTAGAAATACAAGAGACCTTGGAGCAGAGTGAAGAACCGGCGGATGGTGTGTTCTCCCCGGCTCCTCAGTCTCTCCCTAGTAATTATTCTGAGGCTAGTTCACACTCGGCCAAAGACCCCCATAGGGAATGGATGACTTCTGATCAGGTAAATGAGTTATTGCATAAAGTTAAGCAGCATTATCAAATCCCTGCTGCTTCGGATCCCCCGGTCACTCTCTCAGCTGCGCCCCCTAGCACTTCTGTTGTCAGACCTCTAGACACCCCAGAATTCATTCCTTCTTGTCCAACCCCGGTGGTAGCAGCGGCCCCAGGCCCTACAGTGCCGGCGACGCTAGCTATGTCCACCCTCAGGGTTGTTGCTGATGTCCCCCACCTCCTTTAGATAAGGCACTTCTGAGGAAGGGCCCCATGCCCCTCCTCTATGGTACTGACTGCTCTTGGGTACCTGTGTTACCAGAGAACCCCCTTTTAGTTCAACCTTCGGTGTCAGGGGACCCCCCAGTTCCCGGCGAGTGGTCCATTGAGATCAATAAGAGCCGTAAATTTAGGGCAAAAGACGAGGCAGGGAGGGTATTGGATGTACTGATTAAGGGTGTACCAAGTTCATACAACCCAGCTTATTTTGTGTATTCAGCCGCGCCGGCCGTTTCTCCCGCCGCATCTGCACGACTATTTGCTGATTATTCGAAGGCTGATGGCATCAATGATGTCAAAGCCTTGAATGCTCTTACGCCGGAGTTGGCTACAACTCCGGTCCTGGACCAAGCATAGACTCTGGTCCTGCAGATGGGGCAGGTAGGAGTAGGCCCTTGGGTAGATTGGGAGTTAGAAGCTCAGATTTTTGCCACTACTATCACCTCAAAATCTTCTCATCAGATTCCTCAGGAAACCATACTTGCATACCATCGTACCATCCTTGCATAGCCAAAGCGGAAGGAGTGTCCCCAGACTTACTTACGTTTCTGGCGGCCCCCAAAGTGTCGTTACATGCCCTTGATGAATCTTTTTCTCCCCCCCCCCCCCCCCGGCTGCTCACCTGGAGAGGGATATTAAGTTACGCAATAAGGCCTACCGGATGTTCTCTCAGTACTTGGTGAGTCACCACGTAGCCGCCTCTCTTGCACGTACTATCTCGGCTATTGCTGACCCCAAATTAGAAAAGCTACTGAGCTGTCTCGAAGACTCTTGCTTCAAAACGCCATTCAGTCACTAGGGGACATTAGAATTGCAATATTAGAAGCGGTTCGAGCCCGCCAAGATCTGAGAGTCCATCTGGTGAGAAAGTTGCCGGCGGACATAGGTCGCCAGGTAACTCTCTCCCCGGTTCTTACTGCCACCCTCCTTAACTCTGATACTTGGAGTCTGGATTTTAATATGGTGAGTGGGTGGAAGCAGGTTACCTCCCAAGCTAGGAAGGACCCGCCTAAGAAGCCCTTTCATAAATCAAAGGGCGGTAACAAACCGTACCAACCCCAAGCTAGGCAGTCATCAAGAGACCCCAGACCACCTCCTCAGCAGGGAGGTAATTCTCACAAACCCAAACAAGGTAAACAGCATGGGTATAAGGGTAAGGCCCCATACAAAGGTCATCAGGGCCCAGCATCAGCCAAAACTAGTCAAGCGTCCGATGCCAACCCACCTCCCCCTCCAAAACACTAGCCACTCGTACTCTCCACATCACAGAGCCGAGCTCAAAGGCACAGGATTGGAGAGTTGCCTTGAAGGGCGAACCCCGGTTGCACCTAGGTTCGTTCCGATCATTCCGCTCGGCCTGGCCCAAGAATACCTGGGCCAGGAAGATAGTGAGCAAAGGAATCACCTGGCGGTGGCACCGACGGCCTCGACAGCGTCAGCCGCGGGAATATACAAAAGTGTCTCAGGAAGAGGAGGCCCTACTGCAGGAAATGATTGCCAAACAGGTCTTTATTCAGGTCAATGCATATCAGCCAGTATTCACGTCAAGACTCTTCTTAGTGCCAAAAAGGGACAGTGTGCAGATGCGACCAGTTCTAGATCTCTCGCGCCTGAACACCTTTATAGAGAATTCACCCTTCAGGATGTTGACTGTTCAGCAACTCAGACTTGCACTTCCGCCGCAAGGTTGGATGTGCTCGATCGATCTCAAAGATGCCTATTGGCATGTCCCTATAAACAAGCGGTTCCAAAATGTTCTCGCTCTGAGAGTCCGGCACGAGACTTATGTCTTTCAAAGTATGTCGTTTGGGTTGAACCTAGCACCGAGAGTATTTACAAAACTCGTCCGGCAAGCTCTTTTACCCCTGTTAGTTCGAGGCATACAGGTTGTTACGACCGGCACAACGAAATAAACAAGGGCACTTAATATTGGACTATAAGATAGGCTAGATCTGCAACAACGGTACGCTAATTCCAAACCCTCGAACTATTAAGCCGGTGAACAAAACACTTAAACCCTCCAGAGTTAATCTACTGGATAACGGGGTATCAATTAACTGGGTTAAGTGTACTTCTACAAAGGCTTTCCGGTGACGACAAAGCCTACTCACAACAAGAGTAATTACGTTAATAAATAGCTCTCAAGTAATAACAATGCTTAAATAAACTTTGACAAGATTTAATAAAAGATTATATGCTTACGTTATCTTTAGTGTGAGTCTGAACTCAACACTAAACTCTTCAATGCTCTATGAAAACACTTGAAGTCTAGTCCTACAGCAAACAGATATGGAATCTTCTGAAAAACGTCTGATGCTCTAAGATGCTCGTCGAATATAGAACAGGAATAATGCAGGGGCAGGACACCAAAGCGTGTATCCTAAATACACCAAAGAGTAGGATACATATATATAAAACAAGGGAGTGCAACAACTCTATGACATCACTAATACCAGTAACTCAAAAACAGTACTTCCTTAGCCAAAGTAACAGCCATACTGGGTTGTGCACTATGCATCAACCTAGGCTAAAACAATACGTGAATAATTGCTAAAGCATACGCAGTTAAAGTTAATAAACAAAATGCTGTCTTTCTTACTAATAAAGTCTAGCAGCGGCATAAAGGTACAGGGAGCCTAGGCAGAGCTCAAGCATGCTCGCAGCCTACTGTCTCCCCTGAACAGATTTCCCTTATCTTACATTAAGTGACTAGGAGGCTCTATTGGTAAGTCCAGATCTCAAGTATCTGGTCTTACCCTGGCGCTCCTCAAAGGTCAACAAAATTAGGTAGCAAGCATACAAGCAAGAGTAGGCAAAAGCCCTTCGCTTGTATACTGCTAAGCTCACAAAGGAAAATATGCACAAGGGTGTACTACAGGCTACCTAGCTCCGTCGAAGTCATACAGGCTCTGACTTGCCATATACATAACTCAGACAACGACCAAAGATACCCGCCACTGTCTAGCATTAAATAGTAATAAAGAACAACCAAATAATTAGAAGCACCCAACAATATGAATCCATGTGACTATGATTCTAATAACCCCAAAAGCTAGTGCAAAACATATATGTGAGAACAGGCGCTGGTAATACGACTGGCCGACTATGGAAGTTGTATGCGAGAACCAGAAGGGATGGGTAATAAAGATAAGAAGTATTGGAAAGAAGGAGTTCAGAGAGAGGAACAGCAGTGAAGGGGGTTAGATGTGAGACAGAATGCGAGGGACTTGTAGGACCGAGCGTGCAATGCCATGTTCTGACGAGAGAGAAGGAGAGAAGTACCGAGTCTGGCCACCAGATGGCTCTGCGACCAATCACAGGCCGCTACGTCACATGACAAGCAGACGTCATATGCCATGCCAGGCCCGCCGTCCAATAGCGAGCGGGCGGGCCCACCGAGCGAGGAATGCACACGTACATACGCACACACACTGCCTCTTCGCTCTCCCCTCCGACTCTCTCTCTCTCTCTCGCGCTGCATGTTATAATCACTACTATGGATATAAAATACTTCTAAGTGTCACAGACAAGAATAAAGGCAAACACTGATCTGTCTGTGACAACATGAATACTAAGAAAGAAAGATCATCGTTCTATGATTATTATATCCCATTTCACTGCCGTGGCGAGTGCTAGCGAGTCACGAGTACATTCTGGCAAGCTGGCCAGCGTAACACCCCGCCCAAGATGTGGGACGTTTTAACCTCAGGTAAATACCACATCTGACCAGACAGAAAGCCCACAAACCCCGCATCACCCAGCTACTCCCCAAGTTGTGAAAAACAAGGCACAATCACAAACGTAAAAACACTTCATTATTAAAAAAAAAATCTACACAACACTTCCCCAAAATAATAGTATCACTTAACAATGTTACGCTCAACGAGCAAGCTTCACCAAGCCTAGCCTACTAAGAACAAAAACTCAGAATGTCTTAGATTCTTGCTGTAACATACTGCACTTATATACTATCAAAAGAAAGTTTTTATGTGAGTTTTTTTGGTATTATTTTAATAGTGTTTTTGGAGGCTTTGCACTACAGGGGCAAGCCTAATTTTTCTCCACTCAAACCAACACACCTGTGGTGATCTACCCTGGGTCCTCCACCCTAAACAAACAGTCCGCTATCACGTTGTCACAACCGGCAATATGGCGGATGTCTAGGTTGTACTCCTGCAACAATTAATTAAGGACCATCTGGTTAGCCTCATATTCCGGTTGTGGAACTGATTTAAAAACTTCAAAGGGTGGTGGTCAGTGTAGATCACCACGACTGGGCCAAAAGCGGGAACATACACCTCAAAGTGCCTGAGTGCCAGCCCAATAGCCAGAAGCTCCTTCTCTACCACTGAATAGTTCTTTTGTGCTGAGTTGAACTCCTTAGAGAAGAAACTTACTGGGTGTTCCACACCTTCTGTGTCTGTTTGCAAAAAGACAGCACCAGCCCCTACACCGCTAGCATCTGTCGCTAGCTGAAAAGGTCTAGTGAAGTCTGGGGCCCTGAGTATGGGGTGAGTGCACAAAAGATGCTTCACCAGGGAGAATGCTTTCTCACACTCAGGTGCCCACACAAACTTTTTCGTCTTTGCAAGTAGGTCAGTCAGAGGAGCCAGCACCGAGGAGTATCCGCGGATAAATCTCCGATAATACCCTATCATGCCCAAGAACCTCATGATTTGTCGCTTGGTGGTCGGCCTGGGGAACTGGTTAATAGCCTGTATCTTAGTTTGGGGGGGGGGGGGGGGGGGGGCACACCTGGTCTAACCCTACCACAAACCCTAAGTACTGCACAGTTGCCCGAACAAAATCGCATTTGCCCAGATTGACCACCAAATGAGTCTCACTCAGCCTCCTGAACAATGCCCCGATGTGCTCGCAATGGCTTTCAAAGTCATCATCGTAGATTATTACATCATCTAGATAAACAGTACAGTTAGGGATCTCCGCCACTAACTCATTCATCAGGCATTGGAAGGTTGCAGGTGCATTCTTCAACCCATATGGCATTACGTTGCAACAGTAAGTGTTCCCATCCACCACAAACCCGCACACCTGCTTCGCCCACTCCGACAACGGCACCTGCCAGTAGCCTTTGACAAGTTCCACCTTGGTCAGGTAACGTGCACACCCGATCTTGTCAACACTGTCATCTACGCGGGGAAGAGGGTAGGCATTGGTGGGGGTTAAGCCGTTCAACCGCCTGAAGTCAATGCAAAACCTGACCTTGCCGTCTGGTTTAGGCTACAGAGTGACGGGAGATGTCCACCTAACCGCCCCTTTCTCTATCAGCCCCCTCTCCAACATGTAGCCTAATTCCGCTCGGAGAGCCGGAAGTTTAATGGGAGGTACACGATAGGGCACTGATTTAAAGGGGGAGGGGGTCTCAAAACGTCGACATCGTGCACCGCATGAGTTGTGAGGCCTGGGTGCTCGGCAAAAACAGTGGGGTATAAACCGAACAGGTGCTGGATCGCTGCACGCTGTTGCTCAGGCAGGTGCTCAAGCGCTTCCACAGCCACCTGACTCGTGTTCCCCGCCCACTGATCCGCCGAGACATGACAATCCCAACTTTCCTCCACCTGTGCCTCACTGCCACCCTCTCCTTCTCCACCTTGGCTGCTGCAGACCAGCACGGGGACAGTAGGTTGCTCAGGTGGGTGCCTCACGAACTCTTTTAACAGGTTCACATGACAGAGCTGATTTTTCTTCCGCCTATCAAGAGTAGCCACAAGGTAATCTAGGTCGGATAACTTCTTCACGACCTTGTAAGGACGGACATACTTGGCAGACAGGGGATGGCCTACTAAGGGCAACAAGACCAAAACCTCCTCTCCTACCACTATCTCCCGGAGCTTTGCTTTTAAGTCATATCGATCCTTCATCAAGGCCTGAGTACCCACCAAATTCCTCCCTGCCAACTCCAGGCTTTTCAGCATCCTGTCTCTGCTCTCGAGGACATACTTGAGTAGAGAACATGGCGGCACAGTCCCTTCCCAGATCTCTCTCACCATGCTTAGAGGACCTCTAACATGATGCCCGAAAACCAACTCGTTGGAGCTGAACCCAAGGCTCTCACCAGGTACCTCTCGTGCCGCAAACAAAACGTACGGTAGCCCCAGGTCCCAATCCTTGCCATTCTCTAAACAGTAGCACCGCAACATGCTCTTCAACGTGGAATGCCATCTCTCCAACACCCCTTGACTCTCTGGGTGATAACCTGAAGAGACAACCGTGTTGATGCCATGTTGCTGCATTGTCTGCTTAAAGAGGTTGGACGTGAAGTTTGAGCCCTGGTCCGATTGAATCTCCTGCGGGTACCCGTACCTCGAGCAATACAACAGCAGGTTCCGCACAACAGTCTGGGACTTGCCATTTCTCATCGGGTATGCGTCCGGATAGCGAGTGGAAACATCCATTATGGTTAGTAAAAATCTGTTACCCGCACTAGTGGGAGGCAGAGGACCTACCATGTCTATCATAACTTTGCTGAAGGGAGGCCCGATCGCAGGCACTGGGTGCAACGGAGCCTTAGGTATGATCTGGTTGGGCTTTCCCACCCTCTGGCAGGTACCACACATCGCCACCCAGGCCGAAAATAGCGGAACATCGTGCGCCAACCGCAACAGGCTATCACGTCACTTTTCAGGTACCACCAACTGGTCGACCACTCTTACCCCACCATCCCAACTAGGTCTGGGATCCAAAAAACGCCGATACAGAATTCCACCAACATGAAAGAAGTCTCCCGGCTTTGCATCCCCGTCCTCATCGAGTTCTATAGCCCCGTTCCCACAACTCTCAAGCCCAGGATCTTCTAATTGCAACCGACATATATCAGAGGGTGCCAACCTGTCCAAGTGCTCCTGGAGCAACTTGTGGCCACCCCCGATACTGGGTTGCTCAAGCCTAGTCTGTTTCACCTGGGAACGTTTCTGTCGCGGAGTGCTATCACGCCCTACCCTGTCACTAGGGGGGACAGGTTCTGGGGCCACTCCGGACCTCAAAAGTGGTGCAAGTACCGAGTCACCAAGGAGTGTCGCTGGGTCCAAACTCTTAACCCGACCACCAGCCTTGACTTTCTCCTTCCGACCCTTCCTCCGCTGGTCTGAAACCTGGGTACTAGGCTGTGACACCTGAGCGGACTGAGATCTGGTGACAGCACCTGCCATCTGCTGCATCTGGCACCTCTCGAGCCACTCTTGCCCCTCCCTACTCGTGTCGGCCGCCCTCTCGGCAACGACTAAGGGTGGAACCTCGGAAATAGGCACCGCAAAGTCGTTACCGAGAAGGAGGTCGACCCCCTCAACTGGCAATTTCTCTACAATCCCCACATCCAACTCCCGTGTCACACCATCCACCACAAGCTCCACTCTCACCAGCGGGTAAGACCGCACAGCATTGATGCCTTGAACCACTACAACCCGAGCTGCGTTAATAGGCTTACCAGTGAAGTTCTTAAGTAACGTCTGGGAGGCACCCGTATCACGCAACAACTCAAGTCTATGTTCCACACCAGCCCACCTCACAGTGCCATGTCCCCTATGACCACAAAAAGCATCTCGGACGGGTAGCGAGCCCTCCTTATGCTTCTTCACCGACTGTGACTTCGCAACCGACAATTTACCCCGGGCAAACGCGGAAGACCTCAAAGACACCCCGATGTTGCTCACTAGAGACACCATCGCTGTAGACTGTGTGCTCGGACAAGAGCGCGCAATATGCCCCTTCTTATGGCACTTAAAACACTCCACCTCACTCCTTGACTTCCCCTGGGGTGGGGAAGGGCCCTGGCCTTTCTTTAACGAGAAGGATTTCGACTTGGGTTCAAAATTGGCAACAGTGCTCTTAGTAGGATAATTTGTTGTATCATTAGTTCGGGGGGGTGGGGTGGTACGCCCCTTGTTACCTGCCTCAGCTCTCTGGGCAGACCCGCACCCACGAATGAACGACAACCTGAGGTCAGCCAACTCAGCCGCCTCCTGCAGAGTTTTAGGTTGCTTTTCTTTCAGGTTAAGAGTCAAGTCCCCACCAGTGCATTTAAAGAATTGTTCTAACAACACTAATTACTTCACTGCATCAAAAGTAGTTGCTTTCTCTGACCTCAACCAATTCTCAAACGCATCTGATAGTTCTCTAGCGTGTTCCTGGAAAGTACTTTCCTTTCGCTTAGGAACAGCCCTAAACTTCAGCCTATAGGTCTCTGGCTCATACGCCCTCAGGACAGCCTCTTTCAACACCTCATAATTCACACAGGAATCTAGGGGCAAAGCATCGTACGCCTTGAGTGCTTTCCCCGTCAATCGTGAAGAAACAAGGGCTGCCCACTTCTCCTCGGGCCATTGGTGCTCCCGGCACTTTTTCTCAAAACGGAGAAAGAATTCTGTAACTCCTGACTCATCAAACACTGGAACCAACTTTAGTAGATGCGACAGGGACTGGTCATGGGGTCGACCCCCCTGGACGAAACGTTTCCACGTCACCTCTGCACGAGTTTTCTCTAGGTCAACATCGGCACAATACCTTGCAGACTTATACTTGAGCTCAGCCTCTCGCTGCTTGAGCTCAGCCTGTCACTCCTACTGCTTAAGTTTGGCGAGCTCGAGCTGAAACAACATCTCGGGAGACAAACCCTGAGGAGGGGGTGCTACTACCGGGGACCCACCCAGTGAGTCACCTAGAGGCTTACCCAACCGCCAGCGGACATCGGCCTGCGGGAACGTACTCGGTTCCGGAACCCGAGGGGGCACCATGATAGGAGTTGAGTGGAATGGGGGCTGGGACGAAGGTGCCCCAGCTCCCGCTCCACCCGAAGCCTCATGCACCCCATCCAGCACACAGGTAACCAGCTCACTTCTTGACCAACCGCTATTGCAAGAAAACCGTAAGACCGTGGCTATACACTGCAGTCCGTACCGGTCCAGCCCCGACACCCGGTCCGCCGTCACAGGCTCCTTCTAAAACCTCCGAGCATCCTCCTCACCGTTCACCACCCGAACGCCGTCAACCAACTCCACCTTCTCCACCTTCTCGCCTGTCTCTCGCACTGTGCCCTCACTATGCTCAGACCCGTCCAGTGACGACATGATGGAGTAAAAAAAAAAAAATCCCATGTCAAGACAAAAGTAGCCAAACTCTCGCGTAGCTTTATTCACAAAAAATATTCGAAGATATTTTTTTAAGTTCAATACTAGGTCACCAATAAACTCCAACAAGTTCCATATATCCTCAAAACAAATGTCCACTGCCAACACTGCGAGAAATAAAATCGAACCCAAAAATGGCGAATAAGATTTCTCCCCCCCCAAAAAATCTTGCAAAACTCAGTTCACTATATCCTGGACTAAGGTCGCCATTTGTTACGACCGGCACAACGAAATAAACAAGGGCACTTAATATTGGACTATAAGATAGGCTAGATCTGCAACAACGGTACACTAATTCCAATCCCTCGAACTATTAAGCCGGTGAACAAAACACTTAAACCCTCCAGAGTTAATCTACTGGATAACGGGGTATCAATTAACTGGGTTAAGTGTACTTCTACAAAGGCTTTCCGGTGACGGCAAAGCCTACTCACATCAAGAGTAATTACGTTAATAAATAGCTCTCAAGTAATAACAATGCTTAAATGAACTATGACAAGATTTAATAAAAGATTATATGCTTACGTTATCTTTAGTGTGAGTCTGAACTCAACACTAAACTCTTCAATGCTCTATGAAAACACTTGAAGTCTAGTCCTACAGCAAACAGATATGGAATCTTCTGAAAAACGTCTGATGCTCTAAGATGCTCGACGAATATAGAACAGGAATAATGCAGGGGCAGGACACCAAAGCGTGTATCCTAAATACACCAAAGAGTAGGATACATATATATAAAACAAGGGAGTGCAACAACTTCTGAGACAGCACTAATAACAGCCACTCAAAAACAGTACTTCCTTAGCCAACGTAACAGCCAAACTGGGTTGTGCCCTATGCATCAACCTAGGCTAAAATAATGCGTGAATAATTCCTAAAGCATACACAGTTAAAGTTAATAAACACAATGCTGTCTTTCCTGCTAATAAAGTCTAGCAGCGGTATAAAAGGTAAGAGGAACCTGGGCAGAGCGCAAGCATGCTCGTAGCCTACTGTCTCCCCTGAACAGATTTCCCTTATGTTACGTTAAGTGACTAGGAGGCTCTCTTGGTAAGTCCAGATCTCAAGTATCTGGTCTTTACCCTGGCGCTCCTCAAAGGTCAACAAAAATGAGGTAGCAAGCCTACGAGCAAGAGTAGGCAAAAGCCCTTCGCTTGTATACTGCTACGCTCGCACAGGAAAATATGCACACGGGTTACAGGCTACCCAGTTCCGTCGAAGTCATACAGGCTCTGACTTGCCACATATGTAACTCAGACAACAACCAAAAGTACCTCCCACTGTCTAGCATTAAATAGTAGGAAAGAACAACTCAATAATTGGAAGCACCCCAACACTATGATACTATGTGACTATGACTCTAATAATCACTAAAGCTAGTGCAATACATATATGTGAGAACTGGTGCTGGTAATATGACTGGCCGACTATGGAAGTCGTATGCGAGAACCAGAAGGGATGGATATTGAATAAAGATGAGAAGTATTGGAAAGAAGGAGTTCAGAGAGAGAAACAGCAGTAAAGAGGGTTATATTGGGGACAGATTGCAAAGGACGTCTAGTACCAAGCACACCATGCCAAGCTCTGAAGAAAGAGACGCGGGGATAATGCTCGCACCACCGAGCTAACACAGCGAGCTCCAATCACAGACCACTACGTCACGAAGAGCAGGCGTCATATGACACGCCAGGCCAGCCGACCAATCACAAGCGTGGAAGCGTGGGAACCAACGCCCAAGCCAGGAATGTGCACGTACATACACACGCACACACTACCACCCCGCTCTCTCCTTCGACTCTTTCTCATTAACTTTACACTACATATCTTATACTCTATCAATGATATAAAATACTTCCACGTGTCACAGACAATAATAAAAGCAAACACTAAACTGTCTGTGACAGCATGAACACTATGAAAGAAAGAACATCGTTCTACGATTATTATAGCCCATTTCACTGCCCTGGCGAGCGCTAGCGAGTACGAGTACATTCTGGCAAGCTGGCGAGCGTAATATACCTTACTCTGACTGTTCCTTTTACTTATATATTTGCTAGATCTCAAGTGACGGCGTCTCTTCCGTGGATTGACCTCCCAATCTACCAAGATTGGAAGCCAAAGCGTCACATTTTTCCTTTGCCCTCAACTTTCTCTTCATATTTGCTGAGGGGCACAGGGCCCTGGGTGGGGCTTTGGTTTCCCGGGCGTTTCCGCACCCTCCTCAGCTCCCCGCCATGGAGTGGCTTCGGTCACCCAGGCTTAATTGTGGTCGGCAGGGAGGGTTCTGTGGGGGCGCTCGGTCATGGCCTTGGCCTTGCTCGGGGCCTTGGGGCTGTTCGGCCAGACAGCTTGGAGAACAACAACAACAACAACAACATTGGCATACTGGTTGCGAAGATAGTGCATTAAAAAACAAACAATGTTACTGGAATATTCTTCCCAGTAAAATATGATCAACATTGTCAAAGGGTTTTGAAAGATTGATAAATATCGACATTCCAGTGCCGATACTCTGGGAATAGTTATACATTATATATTATAACAGGAAGCATATACATCGCTGATAGATACTCCCTTATTAAAACCCACTTGTCTTTTATCCATAAATATTTTGTTCATTATAATGTCAAGTGTTCAACTATTTTAATTATGCATGATGATTTCATGATGGGTCCATAAATTGATGAGTCAGTAATATTTTCCTTTTTATCCATAATGATAGGGAGTATATTACCTTTCAGCATATTTACTGGACTGTAACAATAAACAAAGCACGAATTAATAAAATTAGCTAGAATGGATATACATATTCTAATTATGTTTTAAGTAAAGTGGACTGCAAACCGTCATGACCTATTCTATTTAAGTTTAGATACTGCCCTTTTTAAAGAGCTGTGTTGATGGAGGTGATGAAGATGTGTTGTGTTTGAGGGAGAAGATAATTGTGTTGATGGTGGTGGCGCCGATAATGCTGGTAGAGATGGTAATTGTGATAATGGTGGTGTTAGTCGGAGATAGTAATTGTGTTGATAATGGAGACTAAACATGAGGGAGAACGTGTTGCAGAAGAAAACAAAATATATCCCCTTAACAAGAGCAGTAGCTACTACTATGCTACATTTGCCTAATGTGTTCAATATATACACGTTTGTAATGCTTTATAACAGTCAATACACGGATAACTATAATTCTTTGACTATTAGTAGGCCAGCAATTTTGACCACTCCCCTCTATACATAATAAAACAACGAGGGTAATCAAGCAATATGTCTACCATTTGGGAAGAGTCAGCTGGGGAATAGGCGTAGCAGTTTACAGCCCATTTGCTCTAGCCTGTTTTTGAGTTACAGACGTTAGTGGTCACGATTTTTAGCCTACTTATAATGACCGAACTATTAAATTTTAGTTACTGAGATTAAACTTGATTTGTGCCATCTGGTATCAGGAAGGCAAGATGTACACTGAAATACTTGTATGTCTCGTATTTGTATAGAGGTAATGTAAATAGGCCAGAAACTGTGACCCCTGACCTCTGTAACTCAATAATGTAAATAGGCCAGGAACTGTGACCCCTGACCTCTGTAACTCAATAATGTAAATAGGCCAGACACTGTGACCCCTGACCTCTGTAACTCAATAATGTAAATAGGCCAGAAACTGTGACCCCTGACCTCTGTAACTCAATAATGTAAATAGGCCAGACACTGTGACCCCTGACCTCTGTAACTCAATAATGTAAATAGGCCAGGAACTGTGACCCTGACCTCTGTAACTCAATAATGTAAATAAGCCAGAAACTGTGACCCCTGACCTCTGTAACTCAATAATGTAAATAGGCCAGAAACTGTGACCCCTGACGTCTGTAACTCAATAATGTAAATAGGCCAGGAACTGTGACCCGTGACCTCTGTAACTCAATAATTTAAATAGGCCAGGAACTGTGACCCTGACCTCTGTAACTCAATAATGTAAATAAGCCAGAAACTGTGACCCCTGACCTCTGTAACTCAATAATGTAAATAGGCCAGAAACTGTGACCCCTGACCTCTGTAACTCAATAATGTAAATAGGCCAGGAACTGTGACCCATGACCTCTGTAACTCAATAATGTAAATAGGCCAGACACTGTGACCCCTGACCTCTGTAACTCAATAATGTAAATAGGCCAGGAACTGTGACCCTGACCTCTGTAACTCAATAATGTAAATAAGCCAGAAACTGTGACCCCTGACCTCTGTAACTCAATAATGTAAATAGGCCAGAAACTGTGACCCCTGACGTCTGTAACTCAATAATGTAAATAGGCCAGGAACTGTGACCCGTGACCTCTGTAACTCAATAATTTAAATAGGCCAGGAACTGTGACCCTGACCTCTGTAACTCAATAATGTAAATAAGCCAGAAACTGTGACCCCTGACCTCTGTAACTCAATAATGTAAATAGGCCAGAAACTGTGACCCCTGACCTCTGTAACTCAATAATGTAAATAGGCCAGGAACTGTGACCCATGACCTCTGTAACTCAATAATGTAAATAGGCCAGGAACTGTGACCTCTGACCTCTAACTCAATAATGTAAATAGGCCAGACACTGTGGCCCCTGACCTCTGTAACTCAATAATGTAAATAGGCCAGAAACTGTGACCCCTGACCTCTGTAACTCAATAATGTAAATAGGCCAGAAACTGTGACCCCTGACCTCTGTAACTCAATAATGACTAGAGATATCGAGTTAATATCCTCATCATTTTGGACGAGTCACTCACGGAATAGGTATGGAAATTAACAGCCCATTTGCTCTAGTCCATTTCGAGCTACATAAATTAGGGGTTATAGTTTCTGGCCTACGTATAATTAATGGACTATAGTTAGGGACCTTAGCCACGAAGACCATAAACCCACATATTGGACCTTAGTTACTTATGTTCCTAAGTTATTGTTTAACCTTGATTAAGCAATTGATAACAGACGGATCACTAAATATATTTGTGTGGTCTGCGATCCCCGCGTATAAAGTGGATTCCGAGGTGGTGATCGCGGTTTAAGGGGGGATGGTTCACGTTTTTAGCGATTTTTGCATGTATTCATAATTTTTCTAGTTTCCTCCCTAGACTTCCATCAAATTAAAAAAAAAAAATCCACTAGATCCCCCTTCTAGATTAATTTGTAAAAAAGTTGGTAGAAAAAAGTCCCGGCCGAAGGCCGGTTCTTCCAACATTATAGGCTAGGGAAAAAATCGACACCTAAATAGCACGAAAGGTCTAAATATTGACGAACAAATGGGTCGAAAGGTCTAAATATTGACGAACAAATGGGTCGAAAGGTTTTAAAATCGACTAACTAATGGGGAAAACATCTTGACATCTGAAAACTAATGGGACGAAACATGAGGGAGAAAGTGGTCCAGAAAACTGGCCCATCCCCCTTTAAGGCTGCCACCATAATCTATATAATGGAGCCTTCCCCTCACACCACCAATATCATTAACTCAGCCATTATCTCGACGGTAATCACATCGGTCGGGGCTACATCAGCGGGTGAGGGTGGGGGATGGAGGGTGAAGCTAGAGGGGGAAGGTATTGATTTTAATGCAGAGTAATAATCATGGTTGCTGTATTCAGCAGAACATTACTAAAAGTATATTTGATCACATTAAAAACCATAACGAACACAATCTATATTAAGATTGGTAAAGATGTGGTAGGTTATATTTGATCACATTAATAACCATAACGAACATAATCTATATTAAGATTGGTAAAGATGTGGTAGGTTATATTAAGATTGGTAAAGATGTGGTAGGTTATATTAAGATTGGTAAAGATGTGGTAGGTTATATTTCCGTTAGTTCTTTATACTCACACACTTTGTTTTTGTTTTGTGTTTTTCTTTTCTATGTGGATGAGGGAGACAAAAAACATAATTGTCTGACACGAGTGCCTCCTCCAGAGTTGAAAGAGTGGCAGGGCCAAAATCAAGAAGTATTTGAACCAAAATGCCTGGACACATGGAGTTTGAAGCAATTTAAAAGTCATAATATGAAGGAAAGATAGATTCAGGGAGGGATTTCCAGAGCTCAGCTGTTGAATAGAAGAAATATTGGGAATGATTTATCACTCTTGGGTTGAAGAGTTGCACATAGTAGGGGTGTGATAATGTTGCATGACGGATGGTACGTATTTTACGTAGAGGAGGAGGTATACTCTGAGAGAGCCCTCCTGAACACTGGTTATTGTGATCGTGGTAGAATAGCGAGAGAGATGCAACAGTGCGCCGAAGAAAGAGAGATTGTAAAGAGTCGGTGAGTGGACGTGAGTTAATAAGACGAAAGGCTTTGGTGTAGATAGGAGGAGAAGGTGTTTATGAGAGCAAGCTGGATCACTCTGTGTAGGTAAGGTACACACAAAATCAGTACGGAAAGCCAGACAAATGAAACAAGAGTTCCAGCAACTCCTTATCAAACGCCTAATATGGCTTCCCTGTGGCATTGCTTTGATGTTTTGCTCAATTGGTGCCTACAATCTCCCTCTTACAATGCACTCATGTATTATCGAGTACTGTTCGCATGTGTAGGAAGGTTCCACGAATACCGCACTCCTCAAAAGGTTCGAGTCAAAAGCAGGTTGTGCCATCAACTCGTCTCTTCTTAATACTTATCTACAATCTCTCTCTACACACAGCAATGTTGCGTCTATCCCAGTATTACAATGACCAGTGCTTTTCAGAGATTTTTCAGTGTATGCCTCTTCTCATTAATTGCTCTTTCCATTCACATATGCATAGCCTACGTGATTTGCAGTTGGGATGTGTGTACATGCTTAGATTGATATGCAGGATTCGAAGTTGCATAATAAATCGTAGGCAGTGTCCACCATTCTTTAACTGTCTTCGTGGGGCAATGCATAAGGTGTTGATTTTCGGTGTGAGCGTCCTGGGTTCGAATCCACGGACTGCCACATGTGTTTGTAATATTTCATTAATCGATTTTAGGAGTAGAGTTGGTTGTTGGATAATAAAATAAAGGAAAGTAATACCCTCCTTTCTACACATTCCCAGATCATTTAGCCCAACTTTGTAACTCGAGAGTGAACCGATTTCCCACTATACCATCTGGTATAATCAAAGGCTTCGTCGATTGTCGAACCATTGACCATACGCATATATCGTATGATATGCTGATCTATTGGTTACTGTCACCTAAGGTACTGTAATGTCCATACATGTATTACGGAAACAGAAAACAAACTTCCATAAATTGAAGGATGTCAATGACACAAAGATCTGAAAGATGTCAAATAAACACAAAATCTCGCTGTGGTTTGTTACAATCCTGCTGTTTCCCAAATGGCCAGTATATATATTAAACGCCTCTAAAGTTCCACACTTATTATATTTATTATTCTTTATTCTTTATATATTAAATTGTGTTTTATAATCTCGGGCCCGGCTTAACTGAAGAGAGTCTAGTGTCTCCCTTAACCAGTGACTTAGTGACTTAGTGACTTAGCATTTTATTAACTGTGCTCTTGCAAACACTAGATTATTTGACACATTAGAAAGACTTCTAGCAATGAAAGGTGTAAATTTATGACTCCCATAAACTCTCTTTAACCTTTGATAAATCAGCTAATAATATAATATAGTGAACGAATGTGCCATGGTGTACTAAAAGCAAAGTAATTCCCCCGTGCACTACCAGGGACGTCCTTTTTATCACATTCTGGCAACTGCTAGACGATTATATTCAGCTTAGTTAAGACCTCTAGCAATAGTAAGGCTTCAAACTATCTCAACCAATCCTTTTAACTACCACCGATCCTTTTTAAGCTGCATAACATAGTCTAAATATAGCTAGAATATAATGTAACACACGTCGCTGGTACTCAAAGGGTTAAGACAATATATTGTCCTGCTTACTCTATATTTAACCCTTTCAATATTATGCCGCATTTTGACAGTATATTCTGGCTATCACTAGACGATTTTGTACAGCTAAGGAAGTATCTGTGTAAATTATATGGGCAAAGAATATCTCAATTAACCCTACGATTTCCATATACCCTTCCTAATCTGAATAAAACAGCTAGAAAACAGATAAGTAATGCGTCATCGGTTCTTGAAGAGTAAATTCTTACTCTTGATTGAAATGCCACACATATAATAACTACGCCTCGTCCTGCAGCCCAGAAAGTCCACATTTCGAAGATTTGTGCTATAACGAACACTATATTTCTATGTAACATAATACCAAACGATAGTACAGTACAAATGAAGATATAGCATTATTGTTGAATATTGTAAAAGCCTTTTAGGAGAGATTGTTCCTTACAGACCCAACTGCCTCTACTATCCGCTACCAATACTCCTTATATAAATTTGCTCTGTGAATTCCTGGGGGGGGGGTTTCTCTCCTCTTCTCTCTTTCTCTGGCTTGTATCCATTAAGCCCAATTCAGCCTACTGTTTTAAAGGTGGGGGTGCATGGGTTGAGGTAAACATGGAAAAATAATTGCCAACCTGCTTATAATTATCTTGTAAAATGCAATGTTACTGAAATAATTATTAACAATGGTATAAAGGATTTTGCGGATCGTCTATACCGGGCCTGTGACTTCATAGTGACGTCACACCAGTATCCTCATCCTGGACTGGATGGTGGACTTACACTCCTGTGACGTCACAGGCCCGGTATAGACGATCCACAAAATTCTTTATACCATTGTTAATAATTATTTCAGTGCCATTGCATTTTGCAAGATAATTATGTACAGCTTGGCGATTGTCATTCCATGTTTATCTCAACCCATGCACCCCAACCTTTAAGACGTTTACCCCCATGTGGGTTTATTTTTTTCCTGGCGAGCGGTAGCGAGCCAGCATATTTGTTTTACATATTTTTGACAGCAGGCTATATTTGTACATTTGTCGATAGAAAAATATCTCCGGCGGAGCCGGATTTCTCCATACAACGCTGGCTCGCTATCGCTAGCCATGAAAAAATCGACACCTAGATAGGGATAAACGTCTAAAAACAGTACGCTGAATGGGGCCGAATGAATACAAGCCAGAGAGAGAAAGAAAAGGAGAAAAAAAAGCAGGTGACTCCCCTTAACGAGATTCGGAATTGCTCTTTAAATAACGGCCTGCTCGCACGGAGATCAAGCCCACCTTGTTTAAATAACGGCCTGCTCGCACGGAGATCAAGCCCACCTTGTTTAAAGGGAATCAACCCAACTCCCCTATGCCTAATCAGTTTTCTTTGCTCCAAGTATATACTATACTCCTGTACCACGTAGGTACCTCTTTAACTCAAAAAGGGGTAAAGCAAATGGGCTGTAAATGTCCACACCCATTTCTTTTATGACCATATCCAAATGGTAAACATATTAGCTCCATTACTCTAGTCGTTTGGGAATTGAGGATCTCTTTACCCCTTTCAGTACCGGGGATGTCTTTCTTATTTGACTTAATTTAAACTAGACGATTATATGAAGCTTAGGAAGGATATAGCCTATGGTAGCTAAAAGGAATATTTGTGAGATAGTCTGTAGCATTATATGAAGCTTAGGAAGGATATAGCCTATGGTAGCTAAAAGGAATACTTGTGAGATAGTCTGTAGCATTATATGAAGCTTAGGAAGGATATAGCCTATGGTAGCTAAAAGGAATACTTGTGAGATAGTCTGTAGCATTATATGAAGCTTAGGAAGGATATAGCCTATGGTAGCTAAAAGGAATACTTGTGAGATAGTCTGTAGCATTATATGAAGCTTAGGAAGGATATAGCCTATGGTAGCTAAAAGGAATACTTGTGAGATAGTCTGTAGCATTATATGAAGCTTAGGAAGGATATAGCCTATGGTAGCTAAAAGGAATACTTGTGAGATAGTCTGTAGCATTATATGAAGCTTAGGAAGGATATAGCCTATGGTAGCTAAAAGGAATACTTGTGAGATAGTCTGTAGCATTATATGAAGCTTAGGAAGGATATAGCCTATGGTAGCTAAAAGGAATACTTGTGAGATAGTCTGTAGCATTATATGAAGCTTAGGAAGGATATAGCCTATGGTAGCTAAAAGGAATACTTGTGAGATAGTCTGTAGCATTATATGAAGCTTAGGAAGGATATAGCCTATGGTAGCTAAAAGGAATACTTGTGAGATAGTCTGTAGCATTATATGAAGCTTAGGAAGGATATAGCCTATGGTAGCTAAAAGGAATACTTGTGAGATAGTCTGTAGCATTATATGAAGCTTAGGAAGGATATAGCCTATGGTAGCTAAAAGGAATACTTGTGAGATAGTCTGTAGCATTATATGAAGCTTAGGAAGGATATAGCCTATGGTAGCTAAAAGGAATACTTGTGAGATAGTCTGTAGCATTATATGAAGCTTAGGAAGGATATAGCCTATGGTAGCTAAAAGGAATACTTGTGAGATAGTCTGTAGCATTATATGAAGCTTAGGAAGGATATAGCCTATGGTAGCTAAAAGGAATACTTGTGAGATAGTCTGTAGCATTATATGAAGCTTAGGAAGGATATAGCCTATGGTAGCTAAAAGGAATACTTGTGAGATAGTCTGTAGCATTATATGAAGCTTAGGAAGGATATAGCCTATGGTAGCTAAAAGGAATATTTGTGAGATAGTCTGTAGCATTATATGAAGCTTAGGAAGGATATAGCCTATGGTAGCTAAAAGGAATACTTGTGAGATAGTCTGTAGCATTATATGAAGCTTAGGAAGGATATAGCCTATGGTAGCTAAAAGGAATACTTGTGAGATAGTCTGTAGCATTATATGAAGCTTAGGAAGGATATAGCCTATGGTAGCTAAAAGGAATACTTGTGAGATAGTCTGTAGCATTATATGAAGCTTAGGAAGGATATAGCCTATGGTAGCTAAAAGGAATACTTGTGAGATAGTCTGTAGCATTATATGAAGCTTAGGAAGGATATAGCCTATGGTAGCTAAAAGGAATACTTGTGAGATAGTCTGTAGCATTATATGAAGCTTAGGAAGGATATAGCCTATGGTAGCTAAAAGGAATACTTGTGAGATAGTCTGTAGCATTATATGAAGCTTAGGAAGGATATAGCCTATGGTAGCTAAAAGGAATACTTGTGAGATAGTCTGTAGCATTATATGAAGCTTAGGAAGGATATAGCCTATGGTAGCTAAAAGGAATACTTGTGAGATAGTCTGTAGCATTATATGAAGCTTAGGAAGGATATAGCCTATGGTAGCTAAAAGGAATACTTGTGAGATAGTCTGTAGCATTTTGAATGTTAGATAAGTTTATGGTCGAAGGAGCCGAAAGGAGAGAAAAGCTCGACAGTATAAGAAGGGTTAGAAATTAGAAACAATTAAGTCAAGAATGTTGGGCCGATCTCCGAGGTGATCCAGGATATGGGTGGGTTGCTGAACCAACTGCTCTAGGTCATTTAGGATAGAACATACGTAGGTTTGTTCACCAGGATGGTCAGTAGTATGAAAGGAGAGCCATTGACTGTGGTGAACGTTGAAATCTCCTAAGATGGAGATTTCTGAGAAAGGAAAAATGGATAGAATGTGTTCCACTTTAGAGTTTAGATAGTCAAAGCATTTGGGAAAGGTAGGGGAAAGATAGAAACATAATCATTTAGTATGAGGATGCCAGGATAGTTTAAGCCATAAAGATAGACAGCACATAAACATTTAGTATGAGAATGACAGGATAGTTTGAGCCATAAATTTGAGAATTCAGAGGAGTCGAAATCGGGAACACGAGAGCAAGTGAGTTTGTTGTGAACGTACGCACACCATCCGACTTTGGCTTTGGAACTAGGATAGAGAAAGTAGGAGGATACAGAGAAGGGGCTGCTGGCAGTTGCTTCAGATGCCTGAGTTTCAGTGAACAAAAAAAAATCAGGTTTGTAAGAGGATAGATGGTGTTCAACAAAGGAAAAATTAGAGAAAGGGCACGAATGTTGCAAATGTTAATAGTAAGACTAACAGGCGTAGGTCCAGATAATTGCATATTAGTGTAGTGAAGTGGATCGGAGGAGGAGGTGTTTGTGAGAGCTAGCTTTGGAGGGAGGGAGGTCATTAGTGTGTGTCGTTGTAGATCGCCAACACGATATGATACATATACTGTATATATATATATATATATATACATATATATATATATATATATATATATATAAAATATATATATATATATAATTATATATATACATATACAGTATATATATATAGAGAGAGAATTTCTGCAATGGAGCTTCCTCTTGCGAATCGAAGTCTCACAAGGAAAAGGAGAACCAGCGCAGTAGCGAGCATCTTATCTTGTTATTTTCTAATAATAACACTATAGGAAATTTCCTCAAACATACTTCTTCTCTTCCTATGAACCTCCATTCCAATGTGGTTTACCAGTTCACCTGTTCTAGCTGTACTGCTAGATACGTGGGTTGCACCTCACGTTGGTTGCTTCACCGTATCCGGGAGCACCAAGGTAAATCCATTCGAACAGGCAGGTTGATTTCTAAACCTTCCACTTCTACTATCCGCGATCACTCTCATCAGTTTGATCACCCTTTCTCTTCCACAGACTTCCAGATACTAACCACATGCCATTCACGCTGTGACCTTATCACCTCAGAATCAATCTATATAAATAAATTAAAGCCTTGCCTGAACAACACGGCCACTGCAACACCTCTTTTCACTCAGTAAATATCCTTCCATTTTCTTTTCGTACTTTATTGTATACCCTCTCTTATTAGTATTATTTGTTTAAGTTTAGCTTAATGCATAGTTTTTGTGTTATTATGTTTAGTTCTTCTTGGTTCATATTCATACGAACCTTACTGCTTGATATTTCACATCCATATGTAATTATTTGTTTTATTTCTTATGTAAACTTTCATTTATTTTAGATTCACTGAAGATGGAGACTGTTTTCTCCGAAACGTTTGGTAACCAATAAAGATAAGATGTTCGCTACTACGCTGGTTCTCCTTTTCCTTGTGAGACATATATATATATATGTACAGTTGGGAATACTCTTTAATACTACTTCAAGAAAATTGTTAATATATTTTAACTATTGTACTTATCAACTAGATTTCAATGTTCTGTAATTACACAATGTACCTGAAATTAAGAATTGACCCTGTAATTAATATTCTCCTGCAATCCTTAGTAAAGTATAAGGTGGCTGGTTAACCCTCTCACGTTCTTGACTCAATTTTGAGCCTATTGGGGATACTTTAAAGCCTTTGTTACCATCAGGGGTATTTAGAAACCTTTAGTTTAGTTACTTCAACCTCTGCAGTTGTCTTTGAGTTAGCTGTGTTGAGCCTATTGGGGATACTTTAAAGCATTTGTTACCATCAGGGGTATTTATAAACCTTTAGTTTAGTTACTTCAACCTCTGCAGTTGTCTTTGAGTTAGCTGTGTTGAGCCTATTGGGGATACTTTAAAGCCTTTGTTACCATCAGGGGTATTTATAAACCTTTAGTTTAGTTACTTCAACCTCTGCAGTTGTCTTTGAGTTAGCTGTGTTGAGCCTATTGGGGATACTTTAAAGCCTTTGTTACCATCAGGGGTATTTATAAACCTTTAGTTTAGTTACTTCAACCTCTGCAGTTGTCTTTGAGTTAGCTGTGTTGAGCCTATTGGGGATACTTTAAAGCCTTTGTTACCATCAGGGGTATTTATAAACCTTTAGTTTAGTTACTTCAACCTCTGCAGTTGTCTTTGAGTTAGCTGTGTTGAGCCTATTGGGGATACTTTAAAGCCTTTGTTACCATCAGGGGTATTTATAAACCTTTAGTTTAGTTACTTCAACCTCTGCAGTTGTCTTTGAGTTAGCTGTGTTGAGCCTATTGGGGATACTTTAAAGCCTTTGTTACCATCAGGGGTATTTAGAAACCTTTAGTTTAGTTACTTCAACCTCTGCAGTTGTCTTTGAGTTAGCTGTGGGCAGAAAACTAATGTTGGAGAGGTAAATATAAGAGTGAGAGAACTCTATTTAGAATTGCTAATCTGGCAACCTCTGCGTCATATGGTCGTGAGAGGGTTAACTATGTATGGCTTAATTTTGTCTCAGTACTTAATTTATAGTCCTTACTGTTTTTGTGGTAACTAGGGATATGGTGGCAACATTTTTGTGGTAACTAGGGATATGGTGGCAACATTTTTGTGGTAACTAGGGATATGGTGGCAACATTTTTGTGGTAACTAGGGATATGGTGGCAACATTTTTGTGGTAACTAGGGATATGGTGGCAACATTTTACTACCAACGTTAATAGAAGAATAAGATAATCTACCAGACGTGTCTACCATAATCTACCAATCTACAATCATCCTAGCTTTAAACATACAATCACACCTAATCACCTGGTACCCACCTGCCTACTTACATGGTACCTTTATGGTACCCACATCCTTACTTTACAAATACAGGAATTGTCAGGGGACTTTCACCAATTTCATATATGATGGATAAGGTAGCCAAACACACCACTGCTAACTGATTATTGGGATTATGCGAAAGGATATTGCTTCAAGGTTTTGTAGATAATTTCATGAAACATTGGAAATGGCTAGTTCTGCAATGAATAATACAGGTTAAATATAAACACCAAATGAGGAGGAGCACTTTATTGACAGCATTTCGGATAATGCTTCAACAATGGACTAATGAAGCTATATGCGAAACATTGTTAACCCATTCAGTACCGATGACATCCTTTTCATCATAATCTGATAGCTATTAAACGATATTATCCAGCTTAAGAAGGACGTCTCGATTGAAAGGCTACAGACTTATCTCAATTATTCCTTTTAGCTACCTTAATTATATCTTTCCCAAACTTCGTAAAATCGTCTAAATGTAGCTGAAAGAAAATACAAAAGACTTCGCTGGTACAGTAAGGGTTAATAAGGTGTCCCTCCTCATATGGTATATATATTCATTCTGCCAACTTTTCTGAGTTTATTTTTGTCAAAAGTACAGATCTTCCTATTATGCCGAATGAGACAACATCAGTAGAGTGAGTTACTCTCATATAGACGATTTATTTAACCCTTTAACGCATATGACGTGATTTTGAGCAAATTGGGGATACTTTAAAGCCTTTGTTTCCATCAGGGGTATTTAGAAACCTTTAGTTTAGTTACTTCAACCTCTGCAGTTGTCTTTGAGTTAGCTGTGGGCAGAAAACTAAGCTTGGAGAGGTAAATATAAGAGTGAGAGAACTCTATTTCTTATTGCTAATCTGGCAACCTCTGCGTCATAAATGCGTGAAAGGGTTAATAACCAAGATGAGCAACCTACATGCATGATGATATTATCTAATCTACGTCAACCTGGTTTCAAGTTAAACTAACCCTTGATCTAGCCTAGATTATTCATATCTAAACAACTTGACTTGAAGCAACCTGATTAACTATAAACAAATCTAACTTTGTAATATTTCATTAATCGATTTTAGGAGTAGAGTTGGTTGTTGGATAGAACATAAAAATACAAAGAAACTATCCTTTGATATTCCTAATCCAATTTTGACTTCATTTTGCACCTATGTTAAATTATAAGAAAGTAATGTCCACTTCAGATTTCCATGACAAATGTTTTAAATGCAATGACCAGATTGCATTTTGTAGTAAAGTTATGTTTCGCTTTGGTGGCGAATTAAACATTATCAAGGTATATTGCAAAAATGCTATAAAAATCATACAATTTGTCCTAACAACCATGTGTTATAAATACTACAGCAAAAGCTTCTGCCTAGAACGAGAATATTATACCCATACGTTTTTTAATTTTATTTATTTATTTATTTGTATTTGCGGCATCGAATTAGCACAGTTAACTCGTTGAGGATTATGACCCATTTTAACAGTTTATTCCGACAATCATTTAACGATGTTATTGAGAATAAGAAGTGTATGTGGAAGTCAGAGGGTTAATGGAGATAGTCTTTACCCTTATACTTCCCACAGATCCTTCCAAAGCTGTATAATATCATATAATACTAGCCAGAATAAACTGTAAAAATGCGTCATAATCTCTATATGGTTAATTGAAAACGATAGGCATGCAGCTTCTTCGAGACATTGATGATACATTAAGCAACATTTTCTCGATATAGTATTCCTTCTGTAAATGGTATTCAACTTTTCAGTTTGTATTGCCTAATGTCGTAGTTAAATCAACTGATTACCCGAAATAGGTGCATGCACTTGAGTTATAAAACTTGTTTTTTTTTGTCATGTAAGTGAGGGAGACAATAGGCAGAAATGCCTGTAGCGAGTGCCTCCCCAGAGTTGAAAGAGTGACAGGGCCAACATCAAGGGCGTTCGAGCCAAAATGCCTTGACACACTGAGTTTGAAGCAATTTAACTCATAGGAAGAAGGCAAGACTGATTCTGGGAGAGAGTTCCAGAGCTCTGCTGTTGAATAGAAGAGAGAATGAGAGTAACGTTTCACTCTTGGGTTGGAGAGTTGCACAGAGTAGGGGTGGGATTGTGTTGCAAGATGGGTACTACATACCCTACGTAGAGGAGGTGGTATACACTGGGAGAGCTCTGAGGGACACTGATTATTGTAGTAGCGATAGAATAGCGAGAGAGATACAACATTGCTGCGAAGAGAGAGAGATTGTAGAGAGTTGTTGAGTGGATGGGAGTTAATGATACAAAAGGCCTTCCTTTCTACTTTGTCTAGGAGTGCGGTGTGAGAGAATCCACCCCACAGATGTGAACAATACTCAATACAAGGACGCACTCTGCCCCTGTACAGAGCAAGAAGCTGTGCAGGGGTAAAAATACCTTGAGGAGATTGAGCACACCCAGCTTTTGGGATGTTGCCTTAGCAAGACTGGTAATATGATCCTTCCAAGTAAGAGCAGAAGAAAATGAGACACCAAGAATATTGAGAGAAGATGAAGGAGGATTGATTTTTGCATTGTTGAAAGATTAGGGATAGTCCTCTGGGAGTTCCGGACGACGTGGAGAAATTGGACGTTGGAAGCATTAAAGGCAACAAGGTTTTCTCTGTCCCAATTGGAAATAGTAGTTAGATAAGAAGATAAGTGTTGTATGGCTTCATTACGTTTGTTTTTGAGGGATTGCTGGTTGGGGCGTTCAGGAAAATTAATTGAGCAGTGTAAGGTAGAGCCGTCTTTGGTTGAATGGATGGGACTTGGGTTACAGTTGTGACGTCTACCAGCGTTGGCAGAATCGCCTCTCGTTAGCCACTAGCGCTCGCCAGGGACATCGAAATGGGCTACAGTTATCAGAGAATGTTGTTCTTTCTTTCCTAGTACTCGCATTGTTACGGACAGTCCAGTGGTGGTCTTTATTTTCGTCTGTGACAACGGGAAGTATTTTATATCATTAATAGAATATAAGATGCATTGTGTAGAGTTAAGGAGAGAGAGAGAGAGAGGCGAGAGCGTGGTGGTAATATGTGCATGTGTATGTATGTGCTGCCTCGCTCGGAGGAGTTTTCCCGCTCGCGCGGGCTTTCCCTCGCCTATGATTGGCTGGTGGCTCCTGGCGCGTCCTAGGGGCCTGCTGCCTTGTGACGTCTCAGCCCGTGATTGGCCGACCATTGCGCCCTTGCGGGCTCCTGTGTAACTAACCTCCTGCATGAGGGTCCCGAGGAGCTGCCCACCCTCAGGACAGGCTTGGCGCGCATGCTTCTAACATCCCTTTGCATACTCTCTCCCGATCACCCCCTTTACCACTGTCTCTCTCTCTGACCTTCTTCTTTTCCATTGCTCCTCACCTTTATTCAATTACTTGTCCCATTGGGTTCTGCATACGGTTTCCATAGCCGGCCCATTGTATTGTATGCGCCGTCCTCTGAGTTATTTACATGTACTTAGAATAGGTTTTGAGGGTTCTTAGTTAGTAGAGGTTGGGAATTTAGTGTGTCTCCATTATTGATTAAGTGTTTCTGCTCTTTGATTTAATGCTAGACTGGGATAAGGTAACTGTAGTCGTCGTCACCGATGTGTGTATGGTTTGTTTATACCTACACGACTTCGACCGGTCCTGTGGTAGCCTGTGTTGTCTTTTCGCTTGCGTTCTTTACGAGTGCAGCATTGTGTTGACTGAGGGTTTTAGCCTGTTCCAGTTCCACACTTTGCTGCCTCATTGCTTGTCTTTAGAGGGTCGCCAGGATAGAACCAGATACTTGTGATCTGGATCTATCAAGAGAGCACCCCAGTCAATTAACGTAACTTAAAGGATGCAGTCTTAAGGACATCGCTAGGCTACGAGCCTGTCTTGCTCAACCACAGTTCCTTACCTAGAGTATTCCAGCTAGATATTATTAATTGAGTAGACACTTATTAGTATTTAATATAAGCTCTTTGATATGTACGCATTATTATTCACAGCATTTATTAGTCTAGGTTGTTGCTGAGCCGCACAACGATAGCAGACTGTTTCGTTGATGAGGAAGTACTTCTTTTAGTGTCGAGCATTAACTACCGTTGCGCATTTATAGTATTCTCGTGTCAGTTAACATTATATGTCCTATCTTCTAGTGTATTCAGTCTACACGTGTGGTGTCCTGCCTCCTGCCTTTATATAATATTTTAAGATACGAGCATCTTATGAGTATCAGACTTTCTTCAGAAGTTTCCAGGTCTATGCTGTAGGACTATACTTCACTTTCTTTCAGATAGGAGTGAAGAGTTTATTGTTGTTTAGAGTAACTGTATTGAAGCATCTTTTTATTGTACTAAATCTTGCAGTGATTTAATTGATCTTTCCATAGCTTCCCTTTTATGCATTTTAACGTAACTTGCATCTTGTTTGTTATCAGGCTATACCAGTGTGGGTTAGCCTGAAGTAGAGTACATTTATGCCCAGTTAAGGATACCCCGTTATCGCAGATTAACTCTGGAGGGTATAGGTGTTTTTGTTCGCCGGCATATAAGTTCGAGGGTTTGGATCTAGCGTACCGTTGTTGCATAGTGCCCTATTACTAGTCCAATCATTAAGTGCCCTTGTTTTATTTGTAGCCCCGGTCGTAACAAATGGCGACCTTGCCTAGTATCTTATCTTGGTCGTCATACCGAATGAACTAAGAAATAATTGCAAGATTGTTGGACATTTGTTTTTGAGGAATATTTTGGACACGTTGGATTTTTTTTTTGGCAAGGTAGTATAGCACTTGAGTTGTCTTCGAGCATTTTTTGAGTGAATAGTGCTACATGAGAGTTTAGGTACTCCTTTTTTTTATAAACGTTGAGAATTTTCGGTGGACACTATGTCGAACGACGGATCTATGCACAGTGAGGACACAGTACGGGAAGCAGACTCTGAGGTGCAGCAGCTGGGTTTGTTAGAAGGCATTAGAGTAGTAACTAGTGAGGAGGATGCAAGGAAGTTTCTAGAGATGCCTATTACTGTTGACCGGGTGTCGGGGATTGATTGGTATGGTCTCCAGTGTTTGGCCACGGTCATGGGGCATGTGGGCACTAGCAGCATGACGAGAGGTGACCTGGTGGCCTGTGTGCTCGGCGGGGTGCGTGGGGCTTCGGGTGGAGCGGGAGCTGGGGCACCTTCGGCCCAGCCCCCATTCGACTCGACTCCTACCATGGCGCCCCCTCGGGCTCCGGAGCCGGGTACGTTCCCGCAGGCTGATAGTCACTGTCAGCGTGGTTTGTCACTGGGTGGGTCTCCAATTGTTGCATCTCCTCCTCCTCAAGGTTTAACTCCAGATATGATCTTCCAGCTTGAGATGGCTAAAATGCAGGCTGAGCAACGAAGGCATGATGCTGAGCTTGAGCAACGAAAGCATGACTCTGAGATTGAGATGGCTAGGATTCAGCAGCAGCAGCGGGAAGTTGAGCTTCAGGTTGAGGCTATGAAGTACTGTGCAGACAGAGATCTTGAGAAGTCTAGGGTGGAGTCGACAGGGCAGCGTCTCGGTTCTGGGAATCGAGGTCTTGATCAGTCTTTATCGCACCTTCTTAAGTTAGTCCCTGCATTTGACGAGTCGGGTGTCACCGAATTTTTCCTGCGTTTTGAGAAGAAGTGCCGGGAGCACCAATGGCCGGAGGTTAAGTGGGCAGCCCTTGTTTCCTCTAGGTTGGTTGGCAAAGGACTCAAGGCATATGATGCGTTGCCCTTGGAGTCGTGCATCGATTATGAGGTCTGCGGGCGTACGAGTTACAACCAGAGACATATAGGTTGAAGTTCCGGGGTGTTACGAAGGGTCGTGAGTGCACTTTTCTAGAACATGCCCGGGAACTGTCTGATGCTTTGAGAAATTGGCTGAGGTCAGAGAAGGTGACGACGTTCGAAGAGATTGAGCAGTTATTCCTTCTAGAGCAATTTTTCAAATGCACAGGCGGCGACCTGACTTTGAACCTCAAAGAGAAACAGCCTAAAACTCTACAAAAGGCGGCTGAGTTGGCTGACCTGAGAATGTCGCTGTTTCGTGGGTGCGGGTCTGCACAACGGACCGATGCAGTTAACAAGGGGTGCAACACTCCACCCCTCCGAGTCAGTGATACAACCTTTAATAACGAAAGTAAGAGCAATGATACCAATTTTGATCACAAACCTAAAACCGTCCCGTTTAAGAAAGGTCAGGGCCCTTCCCCTCCTCAAGGGAAGTCCAAGGGTGAAGTAGAGTATTTTAAGTGTCATAACAAGGGGCATTTTGCACGTTCCTGCCCTAGTAACCAACCTACTGCAGTCGTGTCTTTGGCTAGCAACATTGGGGTGTCTCTGAGGTCTTCTGCATTTTCCCGGGGTGATATGTCAGATGCGGGGGCACAGCCAGTGAAGGAGTGTCCGGACGGCTCGAAACCTGTCCGCGATGCTTTTTGCGACCATAGAAGGCGTGGCTTCGTGAGTTGGGCTGGTTGCAAGCATGGGTTGGAGTTGTTGCATGATACAGGTGCATCCCAGACTCTGATGAAAAACTTTACAGGCCAACCTATAAACGCGGCACGGGTGGTTGTGGTGCAGGGTATTAATGCTACAAGGTCATACCCGTTGGTTCGAGTGGAGCTGGAGGTTGATGGAGTGACACGAGAGTTGGATGTTGGAATCGTGGAGAAACTGCCAGTAGAGGGCGTCGACCTTCTTCTCAGCAACGACTTTGCGGTACCTGCTTCTGAGGTTCCACCCTTAGTCGGTGCCGAGAGGGCGGCCGACGTGAGTAGGGAGGGGCAGGAGTTGGTCGAGAGGTGTCAATCACAGCAGAGGGCGTGTGTTGACACCCGATCTCGTGCATCTCAGGTGTCACAGCCTATTCCTCAGTCTCTAGACCAGCGGAGGAACGGTCGGAAGGAGAATGCTAAAGTTGGGAGTAGTTTTGTGAGTTTTAATCCAACGGCTCTTCTTAGCGACTTAGTACTTGACCCAGAGGTGAGCTCCGGAGTGGCCCCAGAACCTGTCACCCCTAGTGACATGGTTGGGCGTGATGGCACTCCGCGACTTAGTAGTTCCCAGGTGGAGGAGAGTTGTGGGAACGAGGATATTGAACACGAGGACGGGGAAACATGTCATGTGAACCTGTTAAAGGAGTTTGTGAGGCAACCACCTGAGCAGCCTACTGTCCCTGCGTTGGTCTGCAGCGGCCAAGGTGGAGAAGGAGAGGGGGGCAGTGGGGCACAGGTGGAGGAGAGTTGGGATTGTCATGTCTCGGTGGAGCAGTGGGCGGGGGACACGAGTCTGGTGGCTGTGGAAGCGCTAGAGCACCTGCCTGAGCAGCAGTGTGCAGCGCTCTAGCACCGGCTCGGTTCATACCCCACTGGTCGTGCCGAGCACCCAAGCTTCACAACTCAGGCGGTGCACGAGGTTCCGCTGGCAGGTCACTTGAGTGTTAGTCGACCGTTAACCTCGTTGTTTCGGTGGTTCAAGGTGGGCGATGAGGCTTTGGCATGGTTGTCAGGTCAGGGGCGACCCATGGCTGCCAAGGGTGGTGGTCAGAATAAGGACATTGAGCAGATTGGTGAGTTGGACTGTGGAGTGGATGTGCCTGGTCGTCGCATAGCCTCCCAATGCTGCTCTAGTCGAATGCAACAGCCCTACCATAGACCGACTGTATCTGGCCATGTCGCTAAAGGCGGTGATGCTGCGCAGGCAGATATAGTCGCAAGGAATGCGGGGGTGCGCATGTACGGTATCGGCGGGGAAGCCTTAGCAATTATGAACTATGGGAGTGACTGCACAGATGGTACTGATTGTCCCTCTCAATACCTGGCTGTTCTAGGGACGAAGGTGGAGAAGGAGGGGGACTATAGTTTAGTAGCTGCGGTCTCGGCTGGGTTGTGGGAGGGCACTAGGCATGTTGTTCTGCGAGATAAGTTGTTTACTAGGCTGTGGCAGTACGTCCGCGTGTTTGTTGCTTCTCCAGGCCTGATGTACGGGGTAGAATCCGACATGGAGGCTGGAGACAGTGCAAGGCTCAAGTTAGTTCCCTACCGTATAAATCCTGAAAAAGGGTCTGAGGGATAAAGGATATCGTGAGTGGTCGTTGCCAGTGAGTTTGCAACCTGAGTTGAGTGGCAAGATCCGTGTGTATGGTGATTGCAAGAGTGTGGAAGCATTATCCCTGACAGACGCCTATCCATTACCCAGAGTTGACGACACCATAGACCGCTTCGGGGCTGCCTCGCTCATCACGAAAGTAGAACTAGTGAAAGGTTATTGGCAGGCCCTGTTGCTGGAAAGAGCGAAGAGAAGTGCCAGTCTTGTGATGAACTGGGCAGTTTATCAGTGTCAGGTGTTGTTTTGCTGCCAGAACACAAGTTGGATGTGTGGCATGTTAAGGGCACTGTTAATGTTTTGGCTGATTGTTTGTCACGGGAGGGTATGTTTGCAGAGACCCCTCGCCGTTCAGTCAGTGTGTGTTGAGAGTGGAGAAAAATCAGGCTTGCCCCTGTAGAGCAGCCGTCAAAAACAACATTCAAATTTAAATAAAACAAATCACATCAAAACTCTTTCTTTTTTATAGTTAATTGTAAGTTGCCAATGTTATAGCTAAAGTCCTAAGTTGAACCTGTCTTTCACTTAGTAGGCTGGGCTCTGTGAAGCTCGCTCAGGGAGCATAGCAGGCTAAAATTATAATATTATGTTTGGGAGGGGTTATAAGATTTTCTTTATGCTAATATGTTGTGTTATTTAAGATTGAGCTTTGCATTTCATTTCTGGTGGAGTGGCTAGGTGTGGCGGGTCTTGTCGGCATTCTGCCTTGTCAGATATGGTGCTCGCCTAATGTTGAGCGTCCCATATCCTGGGCGGGGTGTGACGTCTACCAGCGTTGGCAGAATCGCCTTTCGTTAGCCACTAGCGCTCGCCAGGGACATCGAAATGGGCTACAGTTTTCAGAGAATGTTGTTCTTTCTTTCCTAGTACTCGCATTGTTACAGACAGTCCAGTGGTGGTCTTTATTTTCGTCTGTGACAACGGGAAGTATTTTATATCATTAATAGAATATAAGATGCATTGTGTAGAGTTAAGGAGAGAGAGAGAGAGAGGCGAGAGCGTGGTGGTAATATGTGCGTGTGTATGTATGTGCTGCCTCGCTCGGAGGAGTTTTCCCGCTTGCGCAGGCTTTCCCTCGCCTTTAATTGGTTGGTGGCTCCTGGCGCATCCTAGGGGCCTGCTGCCTTGTGACGTCTCGGCCTGTGATTGGCCGACCATCGCGCCCTTGTGGGCTCCTGTGTAACTAACCTCCTGCATGAGGGTCCCGAGGAGCTGCCCTCCTCAGGACAGGCTTGGCGCGCATGCTTCTAACATCCCTCTGCGTACTCTCTCCCGATCACCCCCTTTACCACTGTCTCTCTCTCTGACCTTCTTCTTTTCCATTGCTCCTCACCTTTATTCAATTACTTGTCCCATTGGGTTCTGCATACGGTTTCCATAGCCGGCCCATTGTATTGTATGCGCCGTCCTCTGAGATATTTACATGTACTTAGAATAGGTTTTGAGGGTTCTTAGTTAGTAGAGGTTGGGAATTTAGTGTGCCTCCATTATTGATTTAGTGTTTCTGCTCTTTGATTTAATGCTAGACTGGGATAAGGTAACTGTAGTCGTCGTCACCGATGTGTGTATGGTTTGCTTATACCTACACGACTTCGACCGGTCCTGTGGTAGCCTGTGTTGTCTTTTCGCTTGCGTTCTTTACGAGTGCAGCATTGTGTTGACTGAGGGTTTTAGCCTGTTCCAGTTCCACACTTTGCTGCCTCATTGCTTGTCTTTAGAGGGTCGTCAGGATAGAACTAGATACTTGTGATCTGGATCTATCAAGAGAGCACCCTAGTCAATTAACGTAACTTAAAGGATGCAGTCTTAAGGACATCGCTAGGCTACGAGCCTGTCTTGCTCAACCACAGTTCCTTACCTAGAGTATTCCAGGTAGACATTATTAATTGAGTAGACACTTATTAGTATTTAATATAAGCTCTTTGATATGTGCGCATTATTATTCATAGCATTTATTAGTCTAGGTTGTTGCTGAGCCGCACAACCATAGCAGACTGTTTCGTTGATGAGGAAGAACTTCTTTTAGTGTTGAGCATTACTACCGTTGCGCATTTATAGTATTCTCGTGTCAGTTAACATTATATGTCCTATCTTCTAGTGTATTCAGTCTACATGTGTGGTGTCCTGCCTCCTGCCTTTATATAATTTAAGATACGAGCATCTTATGAGCATCAGACTTTCTTCAGAAGTTTCTAGGTCTATGCTGTAGGACTATACTTCACTTTCTTTCAAATAGGAGTGAAGAGTTTATTGTTGTTTAGAGTAACTGTATTGAAGCATCTTTTTATTGTACTAAATCTTGCAGTGATTTAATTGATCTTTCCATAGCTTCCCTTTTATGCATTTTAACGTAACTTGCATCTTGTTTGTTATCAGGCTATACCAGTGTGGGTTAGCCTGAAGTAGAGTACATTTATGCCCAGTTAAGGATACCCCGTTATCGCAGATTAACTCTGGAGGGTATAGGTGTTTTTGTTCGCCGGCATATAAGTTCGAGGGTTTGGATCTAGCGTACCGTTGTTGCATAGTGCCCTATTACTAGTCCAATCACTAAGTGCCCTTGTTTTATTCGTAGCCCCGGTCGTAACACAGTTGAAAAGATAATTGACTAAAATTAGAAAGAGAATGGATGATAGGACAGAGCTCTGAGGAACACTGGAGTTGATAGGATGAGAAAGTGAGCGATGGCCGTCCACAACCGCAGCTATGGGACGGCCGGAAAGGAAATTAGTGACAAAGGTACAGATGGAGGGATAGAAAGCGAAGGAGGGTAGTTTAGATATTAAATATTTGTGCCAGACTCTATCGAAGGCCTTCGGTATGTCAAGCGCAATAGAAAAGGTCTCACCGAAGTCTTGAAAAGAGGATGACCAAGAATTAGTAAAATATGAAAGAAGATCACCAGTAGAGCTACCCTTAAGGAAGCCATATTGGTGATCTGAGAGTAGATTATGGGAGGAGAAATGCTTAACCCGTCCAATCCCAGCAACGGCTACTAGCCGTCAATAGATAAGTCACTCCCCAGTCCCAGCGACGGCTAGTAGCCGTCAGTAATGTAATTTCCTTGTAACTACCTGTATCAGGCTGTACCTGGTACCACAGCCATTTGAGCACAACTCTTGATATGGCAACACTTCTCAGCTTATATAAGACCCTCTGAAGGCTGGGAGAGCCAGTCATCCTTCATCTTTTGAGGTGGAAGGTTGTACTATCTTGCCATTTTGGCCACATTGCTTGGGACTGGGGGGGACTTTTATTACTGTATCCTACGGTACAGTAGGGGTTAAGAAATTTGGAAGCAAGAATAGTTTAAAAAACCTTAGAGATACAAGAGATGAGAGCAATTGGATGATAGTTGGAGGGTTGAGAGCGGTCACCCTTCTTTTGGGACAGGTTGAATGAGAGCAAACTTCCAGCAAGAAGGAAAGACGTTAGAGGAGAGACAGAGACAAAAGCGTTTGCCTAGGCAGGGAGTCAGTATGGAAGCACAGTTTTTTGGTACAACAGGAGGAATACCGTCCGGCCCGTACGCCTTCTTAGTATTGAGCCCAGAGAGGGTAGAAAGTTCATATTTAGAAGAGATTAGGATATTAGGCATAAGTAGGAGAGAAGGTGGTGGAGAGGGAGGAATAGCACAGGAATTATCAAAGGTGGAGTTTCTAGCGAAAGTTTGAGTGAAGAGTTCAGCTTTGTCAAAGAAGGAGTGATGGTTGTGCCATCAGAGTGGAAAAGGGGAGGGAAAGGCGAGCAAGAAAAATTGTTCGAGAGGTTTATGGCTAGATACCAGAAAGTTTGGGAAGAGCTAGAGTTGGATAGTTCAGTGCATTTATTATTGATGATAGAGTGCTTGGCAAGTCAAAGAACAGATTTGGCTTGATTCCAGGCAGAAGCATAGGAAAAATGAGATTCTTGAGTTTTAAGGCATTGGTACCGTTTGAATGCTTCCTCCATGTTGCGGACAGCAGTAGAACAAGCGTGAGTAAACCAATATTTGTTTGCATTAGTCTGAGAGAAAGACAATGGGATGTATGCTTCCATGCCCGAGAGGATTACCTCGGTGATGCGTTCAGCACTCTCCGAGGGTCCCCGCCCACGGAAGCAAAAGTAATTCTATGGGAAATCAAAGAAGTTCTGCCGAAGAGCCTCCCAGTCGGCAGCACCAAAGTGCCACAAGCATCGCCGGTTGGGAGGATCGGGTGACCGTATTGGAGAGATAGGACAGGTAACAGAGATAAGTTGATGGTCGGAGGAGCCCAAAGGAGAGAGAAGATTGACAGTATATGAAGAAGGGTTAGAAGTTAGAAACAAGTCTAGAATGTCTGGCCGATCTCCGAAGCGATCCGGGACACAGGTTGGTTGCTGAATCAACTGCTATAGGTCATTTAGGATAGAAAAGACGTAGGCTTGTTCACCAGGTTGGTCAGAAGTATGAGAGGAGAACCATTGGCGGTGGTGAACGTTGAAATCTCCTAAAATGGAGATATCTGCAAAGGGAGAGATGGATAGGATGTGTTCCACTTTAGAAGTTAGATAGTCAAAGAAATTTGGATAGTCAGTAGAATTGGGGGAGAAATAAATAGCGCAGAAATATTTAGTTTGAGAGTGAAAAGAAAGCTTTAGCTGGTTCAGGTTATCTATTTGTTAACTCCCTGGGGTTTGCTATAACTTAAGGGTAAGTATGTATTCATTCGTTCAATCTGGAGTGCTAATTGCACTACCTCAAGACGATACATGTATGATATCGATATATGTTAACCCACAATAATCTCTCTACATGCACTGTATTATACATCCAGAGATAGAGCAACACCCATACTATTATAAAGCCGAAAACAAGTTCCCATAACATAATAATTATTATAACATCGAAATTCGACATATAAGAAATATGTCATCGTGTATCCAAGTTCACAACCCCATAATTTCGTTAAAAGCTGAACAAATATTTGTTGTTATTATAAATGGAATTAGAAGCATTTCCCACGCTCATTAAAAAGGTGTTATCAGAATAATTTATATATCATCTAAAGTTATTAAATGAACACATTACAAATTGTTTTTAGGCAGAAAAGAATTATGCATGCGCAACTAAAATATTAACTCCACAACGATGTTTATCAACAACAATATTACGCTTTGTATATATGTATGTATAATACTGAGGCACATACCCCATAGCTGGGGGTGGCCAACTCGAGACAGAACCCGAACAGAAACAACATTTACAGTTCCAGTTGTTAGGGTTCCAGGACCACTTTCGCGTTTCCTAGCCCCTTACTGTGTCTCGTCTAGTAGGTGAATTTTACAAGGGGAGGAGGATTCCTAGCCTTCTGACCAAGAAGGAAAACATGTGGACAGTACAAGAGACAGATAGTAACGGATAAGTTTGGGTAAAGGATGCCAAACCTTACTCTGGATAGGACCAGCCCTCAGCTTAGTAAAATTTATAAATATCTCAAAATAATGAGGAAAGGCTAATCTACAATAAGTTTGTAGTTAACCTACCAACAAATCAATTTTGATTGATAAAAGTGATGTGGACCGAAAAACGAAGATGTATGTTTTTCTAACATCCCTTCTTTTTACACCGTTATAAATGAAAATGTTCAGCAACGACAAATATTAGTATTGCTATACCGGTAGTATTATATGATATGACATGTATTTCTGATGGACTTTATGATATGACATGTATTTCTGATGGACTTTCCAAAACGCGATCAGAATTTGTTGTATCTACAATATATTGTATTTAATATGAACATTATATACGCTTGCTGTTTTTCGAAATCGTACGTATACACACACACACACACACACACACACACACACACACCGTAGGGATGATGCAGGGTTTACATAGTACCACCTCCTCACATGTGAGTTATATTTTTGTATATTATTGAACACTCCCCAAAGGTTGGTGAGTGTACTAGAAGTGTTAATCTCTTGAATATTATGACGCATTTTAACAGTTAGTTTTCTGGTACAATTGGACGATTTTATTCAGGTTTGGAAGGAAATCTAGGAATCAAAAGGGTAAAATGTATCTCAATTATGCCTCTGACTCCCACAGATAATTCTTAAGTTCAATAAAATCGTCTAACGATAGTCAAAGTAAACTAATAAAATGCGTCATAATCCTCAAGGGGATAACATATATTGAATACAAGTTCAAACAAAATAGAAGAGCTACATTTCCTTTGCGTTACTATCCTTTGATGAATTGGCATTTCATTAATTTTGAACGAAAGCGATTCTTTAATTTGGGCTCCAATAATAATTTAATTTAAGGAGATTACAATTTGTTAATTTTTGACCTAATCTATGATATATCGGTAGAAAAATGTATCGGTCGAATGTCACTTCCTATTACATTACAGGCTTGCTATCGGTCGCCAGGAAAAAAATCGATACATATCTAAATAGCACGAAAGTATTTCATACTGACAAAGAAATGGGAGCGAAAGGTTTTATAATCTCCAAACTTATGGGGTGAACATCTTTATATCTTAAAACTAAAGGGGTTAAACATGAGGGAGAAGCGGGTCCAGAAAAACAAACTCCCCTTAAAA
Source organism: Paralithodes platypus (assembly GCA_032716605.1). Lineage (NCBI taxonomy): Eukaryota > Metazoa > Arthropoda > Malacostraca > Decapoda > Lithodidae > Paralithodes > Paralithodes platypus. The sequence continues at coordinate 11,232,014 of CM064558.1, forward strand.
TGACTGGAAATGTATTAGATTGTAATGTTATGGTGATTCAGAAAGGCTTGGTGTGGAAGGAGCATCATATTATAAACAAGTTTTTACAGTTAACACCATATTTGGCAATACAAACTTTGCAATAGCTGAGTAATTAAGATGGGGACAAGGCTGTTTCTCGCCAGCTGCAAAACCAAATAAAGAAACATATTTATATTGTAATGTATGTTGACAGGGAAAGGATTGCTAGGGCAGTAGCATTTCAATTACATATAGCTGAAACAATAATCTATGCAAGACTGTGAAACTGATAGGCATGCACCCCAACATATTCGTACGTCATCAGTTGCCCACATAAGTTATGTTCCTCTTTGTGATCTTATACATGGCAATATTATGAGTGTATGTTCATGGGTACTGATTGACTCATCTGATTTGTCAACTGAACATTAAAGGAAACCACACTCGTAATTCATTCATACTAATGTTACGTCCATACTGCATACTGCACACTATCACAAAGAGGAAGACAACTTACATGGGCAACTGTTCATAATATCTAATATGCTGATTTTTCCACAACTAATGCTTCAATGAAAAGGGAAACAAAAACAAATTTAATAACGTACGTTCACAATATTTTGACCGTATTTGCTCAAGAAGAGTATATCATGTAGAAAGGACAAACATACTGGCATATAACCTACAGTACACGTAAAACAATAAACTACAAAACCAACTTACCGCGTACACTCTGGAGAGAAGGAATTTACCGAGGTCTTGGTGGGAGCACAATATTGGAAATTGTTTTTAGTTGAGAACGTGCGGTACACCGTGTTAGCTGTCCCGCGAGAGGTGTTAATATTGTAGCCAGTTGACGCAGGTGGACAGTGGGAGGAAGAGGAGGAGGAAAAGTAAACAAGAGGAAAAGGGGATGTTGGTTGAAGAGGAAAAGATGAAGTAAGGAGGGAAGTAGTGTATGTATAGGTACAGTACATCAAGTAGAGCTAAGGGGAGAGAGTAGAAATAAAGGTACAGGGTGTAGATGGTGGACGAGAAAGTGGTGCTTAGGGTCTAGTAGACATAGATGTTGGAAGAATAAGCGGTGCTATGGGAGTAGGATAACACATAAACACTAAAAGTAGTGGAGCAGATAACTGCAAATTCCAAGAGAATCGTTCAAATGGTGATGCAAGCATGACATTTGGTACATGCACCCTTCAAGGTCCATTCTTCTCAGAAATACCGCTGGCCACCCGAAAATCCAAGATGGCGGTAATTTTTCAAGATGGCTGCCGTGCCTGACCATATATTGCTTAATTCTTTTTTAATTATTACCTGGTGAACATTTTAAGAGAAAACTGTTTCTTGCTAACCAGATTAATGAGAAGCACTGTTTTAATCATTGTCATAGTCTATAATTGGAATTTTAGAATGGCGTCCATTAATTTCATATGTTCATATCTAAGCAACTACTGAACATAATTATATACATGATTTTTGGTGTGCACATACATCCTTTGGGTCAGATAATCCAATGGAGCCATTTTCACATTTGTTAGTAAGGACTGAGGCAGTGATGAGATCTTGCAAATATAATAGAGTGATGTCAACACACAACCAGGGCACACTGGTAACATCGCTGCTGTGCAACTCAGCATGGGGTTCAGTGTCAGCTTATTTGACTGTACTATACTATAAGTTGTAGTGTAGTTTAATTTAGTGTCCCAAATGCTTTCTAACAGCCTCATATCAATTAGCTACTAGACAGTAGTTGGTAGTTAGTAGATAGAGTTAGATAGCCGCACCTGAATTGACAGGGTGTGCCAGCGCGGGAGAGCCGAGCCAAGGGTAAGGGGGCTATACATGACTTGCTCATGTACTTACCTGGATGGTGTACAGATCACATGGGACTTAAATGGCACTGGATGAATGATCGGGCTAGGTGTAGGTCACCCGAACCTAGTTGTATCCCATAAAGTAATGTGTGTGTAATTTCGTTAAGGTGGTAAAAGGATAAACCCTCGGCCTTAATCAGAAAGCAATATGGCAGATTCAAAATCCATTTTTCCCATACGACAAACTGACTGGTCTAAGCCGTCATGGTCAAGGCAAATGATACAGATGTTGTGGTCATTGCAGTGAGTGCCTTTCCAGCCCTTCAGAGTTTGGGGCTAGAGCAGTTATGGGTGGCATTTGGTCACGGTCAAAGCCGGCGCTGGATCAGTGTGCATGGCCTGTATCGCTGTATGGGGCAGGAGAAGGCTAAAGGCATGTTATTCTTTCATGCCTTCACAGGGTGTGACACTGTTTCAGCCTTCCGTAACAAGGGAAAGACAACTGCCTGGCAGACATGGGATGTTTGTCCAGAGGCCTCCCCTGTCTTCTCCAAGCTGAGCCAGTACCCTCTTACAGTGGAAGATGGTGACCTGGAGATACTGGAGAGGTTTGTCATACTGATGTATGACAGGTCCAGCACTGCTACCACTGTGGATGAGGCTAGGCTTGACATGTTTGCCAGAAAACAGAGGCCTTATGAGGCCATTCCACCAACAAGAGCAGCTCTGCTTCAGCACACTAGACGAGCTGCCTTCCAGGCTGGTTGTGTTTGGGCCCAAGCAACCCAGTGTCAACCAGAAGCAGAGAGTCCTGTTGACTGGGGATGGCAGAAGGTTGGTGAAGAAGGGCACGTCTTCTGGACAGCCAACTCCCCCATAGCCAAGAGTTGCGAACAGCTGACCAAATGTGGCTGTAAATCAGACTGTCGTGGCAGGTGCAAGTGTTACAGGCTGGGTCTCTCCTGTACAGCTCTGTGCACTTGCAAATGTGAGGTGTGATTCTTTGATTCTATGGTACTTTTACTAATGTTATTTGTACTCAATGGATATGTATAAATGGTGTGAATTAGGCCGTTTCCTACGATATAATCTTCCTTCACTTTGTCTAGTTACTTATGACCCTGATGAGTTAATAATGTGACAAGTCTTTCTAATTCTCTGACCTCAAAAATGTAGGATTAGATGAAAAAATCATTTGTCTAGCTCTACTAATAGCCAAGATATCACAAAATATGTCTTTAACCCCAGAAGGCCGATACACTACTCAAATAGCGCAGCTTTAAATAGCCTTTAAATAGCCTGCTGATGGCTGCTATTTACTTGTATGACGTCACGGTACTTTTGCAGTAATTTTCACCGAGTTCCAATATCACCGAAACTATCGTGATGTCAACACAATGGGTTTAAGGAAATTTCACTATGGCAAAGGTGCGTAAACACGGAAAATCACGGAAAAGTTACCTCACGAAAACAAGCAATATCTCAGTAATTACTGGGCCTATGTAGCTGAATTTTTGTACGAGACAAAAGCTGAAAGTGACCTCTCTCACGTGGTTTATGACTCATTTCTCTATCTTTATTCTTTGATTAGCTATTAAGCCATAAACACTACCGAAAATCGCCAAAAAAATCTGGCCTCCTCGGGTTAATGGCAGCCATCTTGGACGCCATCTTAGTTAAAGTCTAATATGCAACTGCTTTGGACAAAATTACCTTCACTTACCACGTTAGAGCCAAAAAAAAAGTGGATTGGACAGTATTCATGTCTTTTTTCTTTCAATTAACTGACCCATAACAGTAGGGCTCAGTCAGATGTGTCGGCCATCTTGAAAAATGGTCGCCATATTGAGTTTTTGCGTGGCCAGCGGTATGTGCTTTGAAAGTGAGCTTTGAAGAATACCTGTACCAAATTTCATGCTTGCATCACCATTTGAACGATTGTTTCACTTATCTGCTTCACTAAAGGGTACTCGGGAGAGACATACCTCCGTCTACGCTGCCAAAGGTATGCTCTCTTCTGATGGGATCCTAAATGAAGTCATTTCTTCCTCGGCGCATATCTCTGTCCACCAAATGTCTTGAATATCGTTTCATAACTTAGTAAGCCACCTACGCTGGCGGAGGTATGTGCTCTATCGATAACTTCCTAAAGTAAATAACTTCTTGTTTGGGCGCATATCCTATCTGGCCACAACATTTCATGAACATTAGTTCATAACGTTTTGAGATATCTTGCTTACAGACAAATAGACAACCAGAAGCAAAAACATATCCTCCTTCAACATCGTTGTCTGAAGTAACAATAGAGGTAAGTCAAGATGGGGAAGGTTGTTCGATACAGCTCCGAGCAATTATGTCCAGTTTATAACTGGAGATGTTAGCAGGAGATCGATGAGTTTTAGGGGGAGCATGTGGCAAACTAAACTGTAGAATAAGTAAGAATAGGATGAAGGAACAGAAGGGCAAAAACAACAAGTAGGTCGTTCAAGGTAGAATGAAGTTTGGGAGATAGTAAACATACAACACATATAATTATGTGGTAGATGAATTATAGATACAGTATTATTCCCTTGGTACCGGCTCGTCTTGTGTTCAGTAGCGCTCGGTTACTGGAGAACAGGAACAAGCTTATTTATCTCCCCATGGGTGCCAAGTTGAGCGAAGGGGTTGTGTTTGCTAAGAGCTCGCCAGTGTGATCCAGGCAGGTGCCCGTGGCTGAGTTGTGAGTACTGTGGTCCTGCTCACCTCACTTTATACCCCTCCCTCATGGAACGGGGCCCTGTGATTGGCTGAGCCGCGCGCTCGGGAGGAGCTACTCCAGTTCGCTCGCTTTAAAATTCAATCTTCTCCTCATACTTTACTTCATCTTTGTAATATTTTCCTGGAAGTTTATTAGAGATGTTCTGTAGTGGCTGACGGGAGTAAGAGGGTGGCACCATTGTAATATAACGTTTGCGCCCAGGATAAAATATACGGGTGTGAACTGAGAGCGAGTTATGAGGCGAGCATTTAAAGGGAGAAGAGAGTTGATCTTTGTGCTGCATCATAGGAGGCTGGTGATTGGTCGAGCGTGGGGGAGTGTCAGGGTGTTCCCTGTGACAAGATTTAATGAGCTAATCCCGTCTCCTGATTGGCGGACAGAATTACTCCTTCAATAAATATTATCATATTAGTTATTGACAAACTATGAATTTATATTAGCACACAACTGGATAAAAATAGACACTATTAATCTGTCTACCTAATAAAAATACTGGGATGAAGCAGAACCTATGCTGGCAACTACAATGTTATGTTCACTAAGACATCACACGGAATTTGTAAAGGACGACATAAGAGGAGATAATATGTCACAACCTACTTTGTTTTGAGTTTTTACATAATTTTTCAAGTGAAATGTCAGGAGACATAAAATAACATAATTATGTAAATTGATATTGCTTGTAAGTCCAGGCTGGAGCAGGTTTGCACTCATTGAAGGGAGGGGAGATTGTGGAGCATGAAGCTTAAAAATATTTGTTGAACACATCTTAAATATATATAAAAATACTACTTACATCATAAACATCACCAGACACCTGTTTCCACCTATATGTACCACAGTACGTTACAATTACACATCGATCCATGTTACCGGGATGCTAAATAGTTATAGAGTTTTATACTAATAGGAATCAACGAATTCTTAAACCGGTAACATTCAAGGAGACTACTGCAGGACTCTTCTTCTTCTTCTTCTTACCTCTGACCGGGTATAGGTTATCCTAGTGTTTACTAGCCTATACCCCTTTGAAAGGACATTAACCTAACCTAACAACCTTACCTAACCTAACCTAGTATTATAGGTGGGGGCTGCCGCCCCCACACCCCCGCTTTGACTTAGATTTTTGGTGTATTTGTCTGTGAAGTGGGTATTTTTCAATTTGTTGATAACGAAAATCCTCCATGCGGACTATATGGAGAAAAATATGACGAATCTATTGGTGCCTATTTTCCCTAATAAATTGTTTCTCATAACGTCGCACTACTGTCCTTGAATATTATCCTTAAACCTACTTGTGTATTGCAGAGGGAGTGCTAACTTCCTGCCGGACATAAGAACAATATATTGAGAACATAGTCCAAGTATAGTATTGAGAGATTGAATATATAAATACTGAACATAAAATAACTAAACATAAAAAGTTGAACATAGAATAACTGAACACAGTGAAACTGAGAAAAACACTTCTAAACAAAAAGAAAAGAGCCTCGAAGTGGTAAATCTGAATTATGTGGACATGGTAAAGATCAGCATGTTAAGTTATGAGAGTTAGACGCTTTACGTTATGCTGAGGTTTATCGCAATAGAGGGAAGTAAAACAAACACAAAAAATACGATGTTAAACCTTTTAAGATTATCACGCATTTGGACCGTTTCTTCTGGCTATTATTAGACGATTTGATACAGTTAAGAAAGGATCTTGGGAATTATAAAGGTAAAGCCTATTTCAATTAACCCTCAGACTTTCCTAAACCTTTCCTAATATGCATAAAATTCTCTAATAATAGCAAAACAAAATAGATAAATAAAATATTATATATATATATATATATATATATATATATTGTTACGTATCTTGATCCTCAAGTGGTTAACTTGATGAATCTAGATAGCACAGAGATGTATATTAAGGTATCAGTCAGCTGAAGGCAAAACAAAAGTAAAATCTAATAACATTATTTTCCTGTTGTTGCTTCCTTTCCTTTTGGATCTTAGGACTTGGTATCCTTCATTGACTGATACTCTTTAATTATGAAAAAATACTGAAACTAATTAAAGTCATATAGTATTTATAAAGAATTATTATTTAACCGAAGCTTAGTAGGCTATGGTTATGAACCGAATAAGTTATAGCTAAAGAAGGACTATTAATTCTATAAAAAGTCTTGAAAGATAAATATTAAAGTAAGAATATTTCTGTCTCTTACCCTTTTTGAAATGAATAAATAGTTTTCTTATATGTCCTTTTATTTATATTTAATGTAATTATTCTTGGTTCTTGTCTTACGTTAATAGTATTATATTATTATTATCATCAGGATTAATATCAAAGTCACATAAAAAGTTAGATATATATTTGATAATTAGTTAAATGTATTTCTTAACCACGTAACATTGAGGTTTGATTATGAGTAAATTAAGTTACAGGATCGCTTCATAGATTCGATTCAGGTCTCACTCAAATAATATGAAAAGCAAAAATAATATTTTGAAGCTAAAAGAATTTTCTTCAGCTTAGGAAATCACTAGAAGTAACATTAAAACAGCCATGTTAGTCTAAGGCGATATTACTAATATGAGACAATAGTATCACCGTACGAAGCACCGTTAAGCAATGTAAGCTTAACACATAACGAGCGGCCTCTGCGGTTTATTTATATGTACCGCCCAGCGGGGTGTTTTTAGCCAAAATAGGGCTGTTTACGTGATCATTTTCATGCCTAAATAAGACCCAGAACGTAAAACAAGTATCTATCCCTGAAAGGGCATGAACAGAGCTTTCGAATGACACCATAACGATCCTTGTATGATGGATAGTTTTCTTGCAATAACCGTGCAACGCGAGTGCAAAAAGCAGGTAATTCGGTACTTTCCCCATATAATTGAGTATGTAGCGAGTGAGAGAGGGAGGAGGGAGCTGAGATTCGTGTCAGTAGGTTCGCCGCGGTGGTCTGGAGCAGTCATACGCTCGCTAGTCTCCTGCCACCACTTGTCTCTCTCTCTCAGCAACATTACGTGCTGAAATTGCCACTCGAGTTATGTCGAGCGCCGCCAGTTAGTCCAGCTTTTTTTAACTCGACTTAAGTGGTGAGCCGCTAAAGAAGGGTTAATTAAAAGAAAATTAAAGAACTCGTAAGTATTAATATAAAACAATAGTATTACTTTCATCATAACCCAATTACTTAAAGAGTTGCTTTAGTCCACAAGTCAGTCAACTAAAATAGTTAAGTACATAATAGTAGCGTTAACGTTAATTCCCAATCACATATCTCACTAACCAACATAACGTAAGTGTTTACACCGAACACACTTAACACACACTTATATAATCTGACTGACAGTCACAATCCCATTATAATACTTCATCCCGTCTTCCTCCAGCTGCAAGTTCACCTTCCTAACTCCAAATGACACTGATTTGAATGCCCACTACTCGGGTCTTATATACTATGCAATGATGGTGTAGGAACAAATCAGGAGGCGGGGGATAGTGCGCGCCCCAATCACAGCTCCTCTGGTTGCGTAAGAGGTGCGTGGTCCAATGGAGTCTCCTGGCGTCGAATCATCGTCATAGCGTCGGGTCATCGAAGTAGTTTGCAGGGTCCCCCATGACGCACGCAGGTGTGAAGGCTTGTTTGCTGGTATGCGGACGAGCTGGTTTCCCCCTCGCTGGTTCGCTCGCCTGTCTGCTTCACCGCCTGGGTAGTTTGGCACTCCTTCAACTCTTAATTCTAACTCTTAAATAAACATACAGGGCTCCGTATGTAAGACCTCCCCCCTAGAAAAGAGTTTAAGGAGTATAGTACATAATATTAAACATAATACATAAATAGATTCACCACCAGATTGGCAACAGCAAGATTATAATGAGGATATAATAAGGATATCACCCAAAGTAGGCAACGTCTCCAGGTACCACATCAGAACATAGCCGGAACGTAGCTGGAGCGTTATTCGAACTGCAAGGCATCTCACAGCTGAAGGCTTGAAGGTGCACTATTAAAGCATGATATTTACCTCGCTACAAGGGAGAGCTAATTGCCAAAATCCTCTCATTAAGTGAATCTTACTGCTGTAGGAGGCCAACCCGGTAAATGTAATCTTTAATAGATACGTGATAGGCAATCGGCTAGCACGTTCTGGACCCCCTTATTATGTTTGACATCCAGGGAGTATTCCTGCAGCAACAAACTCCACCTGGTCAGTCGTTGGTTTTTATTTTGGAACTTATGCAAACATTTTAAGGGGTATTGGTCAGTATACACAGTGATGGCACCAGAGGCAGATTGCACATAGACAGCAAAGTATTGAAGGGATAAAATTAATGCTAACAGCTCCTTCCCAATGACTGAATAGTTACGTTGAGCAGAATTTAATTTTGTACTAAAATAGCACACAGGATGCAATACTTCTCAGTCGTCTTCCTGTAGCAATACTGCACCAACCCCGGTATTGCTCGCATCCACTGCTAGGGAAAAAGATCTGTTAAAATCAGGAGCTCGGAGTACAGGATAACTAGATCAAATATATTTGGTAGCATTAAAGGCCTCCTCACATTCGGATGACCACTCAAACTTCACATCCTTACGGAGAAGATCTGTCAGGGGAGCTGTTAACTTTGAAAAGTTTAAAATGAAATGCCTATAATAACCAATCATGCCTAGGTACCTTTGGATGTGTTTCTTAGTGCTAGGAGTTGGAAATTCTAGAATAGACTCTACCTTTGCTTGAGGAGGTGCAACCTGCCCCTGACCTACCGTATATCCTAGATACTGGACCGTACTCTTTACAAAGGTGCATTTCTTAAGATTAACCACCAGATTGGCATCAGCAAGATTTAAGAACAGCAATCTAAGTTGGTAAAGATGCTCCTCCCATGACTGTGAAAAGATAAGAATATCATCGATGTAGACAACGCATCCAGGTACCCCTTCAGTCACCAAATTCATGAGGCGCTGGAATGTAGCTGGAGCGTTTTTCAAGCCGTAGGGCATTACGTTACAGCAGAAGGCTTGATTATTGACTACAAAGCATGATATTTCCCTCGCTCTAGAGGTGAGAGCTACTTGCCAATATCCCTTCATTAAGTCAATCTTGCTGATATAGGTGGCTGTACCAATCTGGTCAATGCAGTCGTCGATCCGTGGCAGTGGGTAGGTATCGTTCTTTGTGACAGCATTAACTTGCCTATAGTCCATAACCTATGGCTCCCGTCTGGCTTTGGCACAAGTATGACCGGACTACTCCACTGGCTTTAAGGCCCTTGTGATCAGCTCGTTTGATAACATATAGTCAAGCTCGACCTGCAGTATACTCCTGCGTTGTGGTGAGACACGGTAGGGGGATAGTTTAATGGGAGTTGCATCCCCTACGTCGATGTCGTGCAAGGTCAAAGAAGTGAGCCCTGGAGTATCACGGAACACACTGGGAGACTGAGATAAAACAGAGATTAGTTGGTTCGCTTGATCAGAGGGAAGATGACGTAGTTTAGATGGTAATTCCCCCCAAGCTACTGAGTTATACTGAAAGTTGGATAGGCTAAATGACAAGTCAAAGTCTGCATGGATACCTTCAGGCTCTGGAACAGTCTGTTGCGGGTCAGTAAGAGAACTGAAGACTTCGTCCGCACCAGGCTGTCCACAGGTCCTGACATTCACTGCCACAGTGGGAAAATCTGGAGGAGAGGAATCAGGGGACCAATGGTAGGGTTTCAACATATTTATATGGAATACTTGCGTGGGCTTTCTCCTGTCTGGGGTAGTCACTAGATAATCGGTAATGCTCACCCTCTGAATGATCTTATATGGGCCCCTGAACTTGGCAGATAAAGGTTGGCCAAAAAGGGGGAGCAGGACCAAAACCTCATCACCGGGCTGAAACTCCCTCTCACGGGCTTTTCTGTCATACCAGTTCTTCATGGAGCTTTTAGCCACTGTCAAGTTTTGAGTGGAAAACTCACATGAGGATCTCAGCCGGGTTTTGAAATCTGAAACATACTTGAGGAGGTTTTGGTTCCCCTCCTGGCCAACTAGGCTATCCTGCAATAGTTGCAAAGGACCTCTTACCTGGTGACCGAAAACTAGCTCATTAGGGGAAAAACCCAGGGATTCAGTTGGTACCTCACGAGTAGCAAATAAAAGAAAAGGTACCCCCTTATCAACTCCGGTCTCTGTACAATATTTACGCAACATTCCTTTTAATGTCTGATGATATCGTTCGAGAACCCCTTGACTCTCTGGGTGGTAGATGCTCGACTTAACATGCTCGATACCCAACTCCTTCAGGGACTGCTGAAAAATGTTAGAGGTAAAATTAGTTCCTTGATCACTTTGCACCTCATGGGGGAAACCCATTCTGGTGAAGAAATTGAGCAGTTCCTTGATGACAGTTGGAGCAGAGGTAGTCCTTAAGGGTATAGCCTCTGGGTAGCGAGTTGCCATGTCCATAATAGTTAATAAATAATTGTTACCTTGGGAAGTCTTAGGCACTTATATCTCCTACCCCTCTCCCTTCTTCTCCTCCACCTACATTTGTTTCTCTTCCTCTCGCTGGTGTCAACTGGCTACAATATTAATACCTCTCGCGGGACAGCTAACACGGTGTACCACACGTTTCCAACTAAAAACGATTTCTAGTACTGTGTTCCCACCAAGACCTTGGTGAATTCCTACTTTCCTCGTGTCCAGTGATAAACTGGTGGGGTTTCTTTTTATATATTTATCTAGTATATACAGTATATATATATATATTTTATATATATATATATATATATATATATATATATATATATATATATATATATATTATATATATATTTTGTTTTCATTGTGTGTGTGTGTGAGGGGGGTTGCGCGTATTGCGAGGTATGTACTCATTGTGTGTGTGTGAGGGGGGTTGCGCGTATTGCGAGGTATGTACTCATTGTGTGTGTGTGAGGGGGGTTGCGCGTATTGCGAGGTATGTACTCATTGTGTGTGTGTGAGGGGGGTACCGCGTATTGCGAGGTATGTACTCATTGTGTGTGTGTGAGGGGGGTTGCGCGTATTGCGAGGTATGTACTCATTGTGTGTGTGTGAGGGGGGTTGCGCGTATTGCGAGGTATGTACTCATTGTGTGTGTGTGAGGGGGGTTGCGCGTATTGCGAGGTATGTACTCATATGTGTGTGTGAGGGGGGTTGCGCGTATTGCGAGGTATGTACTCATTGTGTGTGTGTGAGGGGGGTTGCGCGTATTGCGAGGTATGTACTCATTGTGTGTGTGAGGGGGGTTGCGCGTATTGCGAGGTATGTAATCATATGCTTAGCATTTTTGCCATGATAAGCCCTTCCATAACCGAATAAATCTTGCCATGATAAATATAAGTATGTGCCAAAACCTTAATTTAATAATAAGACAAACAAAAAAAACTTTGTAATCGTTGATCGAGGAATCTTATTGGTGAGATCTTAGTTTCATTAAATGTATTGCCTATTAAATCAATGTAGAATATTAAATGTTTTGAATAATCAGGGATACTCTTGTATGCACAATATTGCCTTGCCTTTATCCATCGCTGTTTATACAACAATCTTGACTTGCAGGAAGGTAAATGCAAAAGAAAAGCTGATAAGTTGAAATACAAAAGTAATGACAATATTAAGTTTAGCTCATGTATTTTAGTCACCAATTTTATCGTGTCTCATATATATGTCTACCATGCCCTATCAATATTTCTGTATATGTCATTACTGCCGCAAATTATATTATTTGTCATTATAATTTGTTGGCTATGCATGTAAGGCGGCCATCTTGAAACAGCGGAGAACTTGTTTTTATTTTTAACTTTTCCACCATATTTTTAGTATTTTGTCAGCCTTTAGGTTAATAACCAAAAATGGTTATAGGGGGGCGTGTCTTAACATATAAATCATACCCCAAATAACACTTAAAATATGAACAATACAAGAAAAAAAGACGCACATTAACGGAATGTTATATATATATAGATATATATATATATTGTTAGTATATGAGTGTAAAATATGTAGAAAGGAACATACATAGTGTTTCATGCTTAACCCACAGGGCACCAGCAATATATAATAAATGCACACTGTAGGACCAGCCGAAAATGGATTTTAGTTTTTTCCTTAAAACAGCTTATATACTGTATGTGAGAAATTTAAAAAAACTCACCTCGGTCATTTAAGGGTCCTGGGGAGGGGGGGGGGGGGGAGTTATCTGCTCAACAGGTGGCGTTGTGTGTAAGTGTGAGAGTCCGAGTGTAGGGGTTGAGACAGTGAAGCATGGGAACGAGGTGGCTTCAGAGATGGGGTCGTTTCGGGCCATGAGTGAGCACCGTGCCTCATGTGAAGGCAAGATGGCAGGTGCTCGTTGTACTCTACGTGCTTCACATGTCTCACTCCCTAGACTGGAACAAGACCTCACGGGCTTCACTGTTCATTGTAAAGCGGTGAATGTTAAGGCTCTCAGCCTATGCCCGAGAGGAAGTAAGTTGGAATATAGAAAAAAAAAAAAAAAAAAAAAAAAACATCAGCTGGTGCCGGGCGCCTCTTCAAGCCTCCCGCGCCAGCACACCACAGCTGGGCAAGGCAGCATGGCAGATGTACGATGCCTCCAGTTTTCGAGTGACGGTTATTTACACCACCCGAGCATCATGTGTGCCTTCATAGTTCATATATTAACAACATGTATCACATAATGTCATTGTAAGTGAAGTTTCAGTGTGATAAGTGCATAGATTCAAGTTTTATAAATGCCGACGAGTGGCACGCCCCGCGCGCATCCTGGTTACCATGGCGACAGGCAGCCATCTTGGCCCACGACGCACGCACGTACACATGGCCATCTGACTGACACCCCACTCCCCCTTCACTTTCCCTTTCATCCTATGCCTCTTTCACGCACTCTGTTTATTGATTGTATACTCTATCTTATGTTTTATAGTTAGAATGTGAGTTTTACACATTGTTTTAGGCACTTTTGACTTAGAAATATGAGTTTTAACATTGTAATTTTAGTGGAGAGAGAGAGTGTGTGAGGTGGTGGTGAAGGCAGGCACGGGGGACAACCACGTACGCCGCACTTGTTGTGTAGCAACATGACACACTCTCATCATCAACTCGTCTCTTCTGACCCCTACGATGGCCTGGCGGAATTTTGAGGAATGCCATGGGGTCTGGGTCATCCTCCTACTCCTCTTCCCTACTTGGTGGGGAGTCAACAATGTCATTGGGAGCAGTAGGGGAGCGATACGCACTCTATTCTCTTAGTTCCAACATCGCGAGGCGACGAGGTAGGTCTGACACTCACAAGTCAACGGGACAACTGTCTTCCCCTCTCCTACCGCGCGTCCCTCTCCCCACTCCCCACCGCGGCTGTACTTAGGGGTTGCCAAGTATTACCACTGTTCGGCAACATCATAAGGTATATCCCACACAAATTTGAACCCTCTAGCTACCATAGGACAAGAGTAAATAAGCTCGAAAAAGGCGGTTAGATAAGTGGGTAAACTGGCTTTCCCCATCCGCCCGTACCCACCCGCACGGCTGGACTTGGGGGTTGCAGAGTACCGCCACTGTTCGGCAACATCATACGGTATATCCCATACAAATTGGAATCCTCTAGCTACTATAGGACAAGAGTAAATAAGGTCGACAGTGCCGATTGGCGCTGGGGTTTAGCGTTACATACATTGCCGACGCATACGAGCAGCGTTGTTGCCCAGTGGGTTAAACTCTAGACAGATGAAGCTTAACAAATCTTATAGTATCTAAAGACTAAACTTCTTAGTGAATTCCCCAAATATGTATGTTGATATTATATTACTTAATAATAAACATTAGAACATAGATATAATATAGATAAAGTGTATGGGATATAGTTTCTAGTGGGAGATGTTTTAGGTAGCTATAATATACTGTAGATAATGTGTAAGATATATAGGTTGTAGTGGGAGAGGGTTTTAAGTAGATGTAAGATATACAGTGAAGCTACAGTATATATATATATATATATATACACTTCTTATTATATGTATTATAATGCCAAACAGTTATCCAAGTTAATATTGGACTAATTCTTAAAGCTCTAGCGGCCCCCAATGATCTGCATAGGTATAGTGTATTCCAAGATGGTGATAGAGGAGGTAGGGTATATTACACTGTATATGTTTATATATTTATTATTATTTTAATTTCCTACTTACACCTCCATCAAACATAAAAAATGCATCCCCAACATCTCCCTCCAAGATAAATTTGTACAATTTGTCAGTAGAAAAATATCCCGGCCGAAGGCTGGTTCATCCAAATTACAGGCTCGTTATCTCTCCCCAGGAAAAAAAATCAACACCTAAATGGCACAAAGGGTAAAACTATTGACAACAAATATGGTTAAACCTCTAAAAAATGCTAAACTATTAGGGCGAACGTCTTAATATTTCAAAATGTCAAAGGTAATGGGGCTAAACATGAAAGAGAAGGGAGTAAAACAAAAATGAATTAAATAAACTCCTCTTAAAGTTGGCACCTTAATCTATATAATGGAGCCTTCCCCTCACACCACCAATATCATTAACTCAACCATTATCTTGACGGTAATTACATCACCAGACGGGGCCTTATCAACGAGGCAGCGGAAGACTTTCACACGAGCGCTTCTTCCCTCAACATTTATCCATAACACTGGTCTGGCAGCTAATTATGCGGTCAACATTTAAAATATTTCGGCTACCTATATTCATCCATCATCGGTCTACTTTCCGATAGCAGTGTAAACTATACCAGAAATGTTGCCAGAAAAGTTTGATTATCGAATGTTGACTATAAAAGCTCTCGTGTGATACTGGTTTTAGCTGGCTACCCGAAACAAATAACGAGACTTAGTGATTAATATGTGCATGGTTGGTCTTACACCATACCTCAGTTACTGGCTTAAACACTGATGCATGAACACTGATGCATGCTGTCTGCTAGTTATTGTTTTAACATTCACATTTATGGCAAGATTTCTCTTTCTCTAATAGTACCCTTTACTCCAAAAACACTTATGCCTACAAGAGCCCAGAGCCTCCCAAAAGGATATATGATTTATGAGTGGTAAGATTTGTTGTTATTGTTTTTATTATTGATATAGGGTGTTAGAGGCTTCCAAGCCTTCAGGAATATTTAGCCAGCATACGTCAGGAAAAAAGTCAAGATTGGAGCTTCATTCAAGAACCCCAGTCTTTTGAGTGGTAAAAATAGTTAAAATAGGACTTCAGAGGCTATCAACCCTTCTGGATAATTAATCTAGCACACTAGAGATCCTGAGTGCAAAGCAGACTCAAGGACTACAGCACACTGTAGCCTAAGTACAAAATTACGTCAGGACTGCAGCCCCTTTTCGAGAACTCCAGTCCCTTTTGAGTGATAGGAAGTTAGTTAGTTAAAATAGGACTTCATAGGTTATCAACCCTTCTGACATATCAAGTCAGAATAGCGTCAGGAATGAAACCACATTTCTAGAGATCCAGTTCAAGAAGGATAGAAGTAAAAAGCTGAAATAGTGACGTCACACAATAATTTCCAAGCACGTCCTAGGGATTTGGTGGCACCACATTCGTGGGGCATACAACCAAAAGACCTCAGTGACTACTACTTAATAGATACTCCTTGATATCTGCACGCCTGGCTTGTCTGCAGTGTTACCATAGTTAGTGAAACAACCACATAGTGAGGGGCTAATTAGTTTAATTAAACAGTGCTCACACATTTTAGTGTTGACACCATTTTATGTAAACAAAGACACACAATGGCTAAAGTTGAACACTCCATATTTCTAAACAACTTATGTAGAGCCGGTGTAGGGCTCGGATACTGAAAGACGCCATAAGTTACGACGATTCAGAGGCATAACATACCAATGAATTATAACTACTTCCTTGTCCAAAACGTCGCAACCTGCTCATTCTCCGGAACAATAAACGAGCACGAGTTAAAATACATAGGCAAAGTTTGTTTTTGAGAAGTAATAGCGCTATAATTACGATGTTGGCATTTAGGATATTACAGTCCGAACGAAACATGGTGCTCCTAATATTTTAAGTATCCGGACTCAGAATAACACGCTAATGGAGGTAGTGTGTGGGCTACAAAATTGTCTCTGTACTCTAGATTACTGTCTTGATGATAACTGTTTGTCTTCTAATTTGCTCTCTCTCTCTCTCTCTCTCTCTATCCTTCCACTTTTAGATACGGCCATTTCTGCATATGTGTTCGTAGAATGTGGAAAAGGTGTCGCTCATTTTATATTGGAATAACACAAAGGGACAGAATATTGCTAAGTTGTAGATGATATAATATAACCCAGTCGGTTTTTAAATAGAACCAAGTATTTCTATGTAATTCGTACTTGCACAATCTTACCATCACCTAATCACCTTCTTCTTACCCTTGTATCTAACGTATTCATATTACCGAGTACTTCTACACAATTTTACAAATGTTAGGAGTGGTCTTTCAGAATTTGATGGTCAATTTAGACATTCTTTAACCTCTTCATCTGTAGTGGTTGTTCTGGCTGTAGTATTAATATAATATAAACACATTCGTCGCATTAAAGTTGTGAAATATCAGAATTACATTCTCAACAGTTTCTTCCTGTGTGCAATTATAGGGCACTCACTATAGGTAGGCCAAAAATTGTGACCCCTAACCTCTGTAACTCAAAAAAGGACTAGAGCAAATGAGCTGAACAATTTCCATACCTATTCCCTGGCTGACTCTTCCCAAATGGTAGAACAATTGAGCTCGATTATTCTAGTCGTTTACTAGTCATAGTATAGATATTAGTGGTCAGGATTTATGGCCTGCCTGATTATTAACTGGACGTGGCTATTGGCTGAATGACTGACTATTTTGTGCTACGTCTCCTATATATATATATATATATATATAGTATAAAGAGAGAGAGAGAGAGAGAGAGAGAGAGAGAGAGAGAGAGAGAGACGGAGATACTCCACTATTGCTTTCTGTATTAAGGACTACACATGTGTTGCCTCTGTGTCTGAAGTATTCGAGTCTTCAGGTTAGATATGATTAGGTTACACTAAACTTTGTTAGGTTTATTAAGTAAGATACTAATGGAGACAAAAGCCTTTCTGTTAATGCCGTTTAAGATTTCGTCCGTTTTAACTCTATAGTCTAAACCCATGCAGTGTTGCTGAATGTGTTCCTTGAAACCCAATTATATGACTTGACGGTACAGTACCTACCACTGAATGTGTTCCTTGAAACCCAATTATATGACTTGACGCTACAGTACCTACCACTGAATGTGTTCCTTGAAACCCAATTATATGACTTGACGCTACAGTACCTACCACTGAATGTGTTCCTTGAAACCCAATTATATGACTTGACGGTACAGTACCTACCACTGAATGTGTTCCTTGAAACCCATTATATGACTTGACGGTACAGTACCTACCACTGAATGTGTTCCTTGAAACCCAATTATATGACTTGACGCTACAGTACCTACCACTGAATGTGTTCCTTGAAACCCAATTATATGACTTGACGGTACAGTACCTACCACTGAATGTGTTCCTTGAAACCCAATTATATGACTTGACGGTACAGTACCTACCACTGAATGTGTTCCTTGAAACCCAATTATATGACTTGACGCTACAGTACCTACCACTGAATGTGTTCCTTGAAACCCAATTATATGACTTGACGCTACAGTACCTACCACTGAATGTGTTCCTTGAAACCCAATTATATGACTTGACGGTACAGTACCTACCACTGAATGTGTTCCTTGAAACCCAATTATATGACTTGACGGTACAGTACCTACCACTGAATGTGTTCCTTGAAACCCAATTATATGACTTGACGCTACAGTACCTACCACTGAATGTGTTCCTTGAAACCCAATTATATGACTTGACGGTACAGTACCTACCACTGAATGTGTTCCTTGAAACCCAATTATATGACTTGACGGTACAGTACCCACCACTGAATGTGTTCCTTGACACCCAATTATATGACTTGACGGTACAGTACCTACCACTGAATGTGTTCCTTGAAACCCAATTATATGACTTGACGCTACAGTACCTACCACTGAATGTGTTCCTTGAAACCCAATTATATGACTTGACCGGTACAGTACCTACCACTGAATGTGTTCCTTGAAACCCAATTATATGACTTGACGGTACAGTACCTACCACTGAATGTGTTCCTTGAAACCCAATTATATGACTTGACGGTACAGTACCTACCACTGAATGTGTTCCTTGACACCCAATTATATGACTTGACGGTACAGTACCTACCACTGAATGTGTTCCTTGAAACCCAATTATATGACTTGACGCTACAGTACCTACCACTGAATGTGTTCCTTGAAACCCAATTATATGACTTGACGCTACAGTACCTACCACTGAATGTGTTCCTTGAAACCCAATTATATGACTTGATGGTACAGTACCTACCACTGAATGTGTTCCTTGAAACCCAATTATATGACTTGACGGTACAGTACCTACCACTGAATGTGTTTCTGGAAATCCAATTATATGACTTGGCGGTACGGCACCTACCACTGAATGTGTTCCTTTTACTTACACTATTATAAATGACTCCAGGTATATACAATCACATGACAGGTATGACTATAAACTTATGAGGAGGAGCACGTTATTGATGTCTCGTATTTCTCTTCATGAGGCCAATGTGCGAAACGTTGTAAATAAAGTGTTCCTCCTAATATGGTGTTTATATTCATTCCGTCAACTTTTCTCTGAGTTTATCATTATTTCAAGACAGTTAGCTCTATCGAAAAATAGAATGTCATTCAGCAAATATAAACAGACCGGACTTCACGAACTTAGGGTCAATACCTGCAAACTTACACATCTGTAAATTATATTGCCTAGATAATACTGCAAGTTTAACCCTTTTAGTACCGTCTTTTTATAGTTGATTCCAGCTATATTTTTAAAATTTTAGGAAACCTCGGAAGGAAATATGGTAGCTATAAAAGGATTATATGAGATAGTCTGCAGGCTTATAATGTGTGAATGATTCAGCTTAGGAAGAATTTTGGAAGTCACAGAGTAAATTATAATATTCTATGCCTTTTTAATGTCCACAGGTCTCTCCTAAACTGTAACAAATTGTCAAAGGGCGTCATAATCTTCATAGTTTTCTAAATCCTGTCTCAGGGTCGTAATGAATAGATCAAATATGGCCACGTATATCATCTTGTAGTGTTCCATTTACTTATGCAGGGTACTGTGTAGTACATTCGACTCTTGTCCAACCTTTGTTGTCCAACCCGTCTTCACGAGAAAAAACACAAACCAAAATAGGGAAGCAGAGGAGTTCGTAACCTACTCTCTCAAGCTATATCGGGAGGAAACTATACACGACACGAATAAGAGAATAAACAATGTGTGCGTATGAGAGACTTCAAGATGATTGTAGGCCTTCGTCTTGAGGCTGGTAAAAAGGGGGACAGGGTGAGAGGGAGCGGGGGTGGGGGAGTTCTGAAGACCCCAAGTGTAACTAAAGATGCTCAATAAGACGATATAAAGGATGGTTGAATAGATGACCCGGGGTGGAATGAGAGAGAGAGAGAAAGGGGGAGTGAGAGTGAGAGATAAACACTGTAGTATTTATAGCTATTCATACTGTATATCCATTCTCTTTATTTAGCAAATGGTTTCAAGGTTCAGTTGCTTCAACATTTCCAATAAGACATATTCTTAACTCCTTCTGTATCAGCGACGTATTTTTGTCTTTGATTTCAGCTACATTTAGACGATTGTATGAAGGATATACTCTAGTTAAAAGGATTAATTGAGATAATCTGTAGCCTTTTAATGGAGAGAGAGAGAGAGAGAGAGAGAGAGAGAGAGAGAGAGAGAGAGAGAGAGAGAGAGAGAGAGAGAGACGACTATTACCTTCTGGATGTAGGATGGTATTGCCTTTGTGTCTGAAGTATTCGAGTCTTCAGGTTAGATCTGATTTATTACATTAGACTTCGTAAGGTTTATTAAGTATGATTATAATGGAGACAGAAGCCGTCCTGGTTATGGCCGTTTTAGATTGCGTCCGTTATAACTCTAAACCCATACACTATTATATGACTTGAGGATACCTGCCCCTGAATGTGTTCCTTTAAACACAATGATATCACTTGAAGATACCTGCCCCTGAATGTGTTCCTTTAAACACAATGATATCACTTGAAGATACCTGCCCCTGAATGTGTTCCTTTAAACACAATGATATCACTTGAAGATACCTGCTGCTGAATGTGTTCCTTTAAACACAATGATATCACTTGAAGATACCTGCCCCTGAATGTGTTCCTTTAAACACAATGATATCACTTGAAGATACCTGCTGCTGAATGTGTTCCTTTAAACACAATGATATCACTTGAAGATACCTGCCCCTGAATGTGTTCCTTTAAACACAATGATATCACTTGAAGATACCTGCCCCTGAATGTGTTCCTTTAAACACAATGATATCACTTGAAGATACCTGCCCCTGAATGTGTTCCTTTAAACACAATGATATCACTTGAAGATACCTGCCCCTGAATGTGTTCCTTTAAACACAATGATATCACTTGAAGATACCTGCCCCTGAATGTGTTCCTTTAAACACAATGATATCACTTGAAGATACCTGCCCCTGAATGTGTTCCTTTAAACACAATGATATCACTTGAAGATACCTGCTGCTGAATGTGTTCCTTTTATTTACACTATTATATATGACTCCAATTATAAACAAGCACACGACAGGTATGAAGATAAACATATGACAACGTTTTGCATTTTGCTTCATCATGCCAATGTGCGAAATGTTGTAAATCAAGTGGCACTCCTAATATGGTGTTTATAGTCATTCTGTCAACATTTCTCTGAGAAAATGTATTACAAGACCGATAGCTTTATCGAAAATGAGAATGACTCAGTAAAAGGTAGTATGTTCCAAAACTATGCATAACTCTACCAATATATATGACCAAATGATATAAACAGACAGAACTCCACGAATTTAGGCTCAATACCTGTAAACTTACACATTTGTGAATTATATTGCCTACATAATACTCCCTTTTAGTACCGGTGCTGTATTTTGTTTATTCGATTTCAATTATATTTTAAAAATAAATATCAAACCTCGGAAGGATATACAGTATGGTAGCTAAAAGAGAGTCTGCAGGTTTTTAATGTGTGCATGTCCTTACCAAGCTGAATGAAATCGTCTACTAGTTGCATAAATATAATGAAAAGGACGTCACCGGTACAGAACGGGTTACCGGTCAACAGAAATAAACCGTCGAGTTAACCCCTTGAGGATTATGGTGTGTGTTGACAGTATATTCTGGTCATCATTAAACCATAATAGTCAGCTTAGGAAGGAGTTTTGGAAGCCAGAGAGTAAATGGATATAGTCTATGCCCTTTTAATGTCTACAGGTCTCTCTTAAGCTGCATAAAATGGTCTAATCATGCCAGATTAAGGGAAGGTTTCCACTTGAGGGACTTTTTTCTTGACCCCTTTCTCCCTCATGTCTAGCCCATTGTTTTTGTGATTTTAAGACGTTTGCCCCATTAGTTTGGTGATTTTTGAGAATTTCCGCCCCATTCTGTCAATTTTAAGACCTTTCGTGCCATGTAGGTGTCGATTTTATCCTGGCGAGCGATAGCGAGCCTGTAATTTAAGAGTAATCGGCCTTCGGCCGGGACATTTTTCTACCGAAAAATGTAAAAATGTATCTTGAAAGGGGGTCAAGGGGGTGAAATTTTAAGATTGCTGGAGGAGTAGGAAACAAACTAGAAACCTCCCCTTAAACTGTAAAAACGTGACATAATCCTCAAGTTACAAAATACTGTCTCAAGGTCGCAATTTATAGATCACATATAACCACGTTTGTCCTCTTGTAGTGTAGCAACCTGGTACCAGTGTACCATTCAGGGTACTGTGTAGGACATTCGACTCTTGTCCAACCCGTCCGTAGCCTGCCAAGATAAACACAAGCCTAAATCGGGAGCAGAGCAGTTAGTAACTTACTCTTTCACGTTATATCGGGAGGAAACTATACTCCACACGAATATCGGGAGGAAACTATACTCCACACGAATATCGGGAGGAAACTATACTCCACACGAATATCGGGAGGAAACTATACTCCACACGAATAAAAGAAAAACAATGTGTGTGTATGAGAGAGAGAGAGAGAGTGTGTGTGTGTGTGTGTGAAGGTGATAAAGAGTGGGAGATAGATACCTTAGTATGTTTAGTTAACGGGAGGTTTTTATTTTGTGTACTACTCCTCCAGGAATCTTAAAATGTCAGCCCCTTGACCCCGTTTCAAGATATATTTGTACATTTTCGGTAGAAAATGTCCCGGCCGAAGGCCGATTACTCTTAAATTACAGGCTCGCTATCGCTCGCCAGGATAAAATCGACACCTAAATGGCACGAAAGGTCTTAAAATTGACAGATTAGGGCGGACATTCTTAAAATCACCAAACTAATGGGGTGAACGTCTTAAAATCTCAAAAGCAATAGGGTTAGGCATGAGGGAGAAAGGGGTCAAGAAAAAAGTCCCTCAAGTGGAAATCTCCCCTTAAGCATACTGTATATCCATTCGCTATGTAAACAATACGGTTTCAAGGTTCTGTTGCTTTAACATTTCCAATAAGAAATATTCTTAAAATATTACTAATCTGCTGTTCACACCAATGAACTAGCTCACTTTGTTTGGCAGCAACAATATACTCACATGATATATATTGCCTTATATCTGTGCTTCCACTTTGTTTGGCAGCAACAATATACTCACATGATATATACTGCCTTATATCTGTGCTTCCACTTTGTTTGGCAGCACAATATACTCACATGATATATACTGCCTTATATCTGTGCTTCCACTTTGTTTGGCAGCAACAATATACTCACATGATATATACTGCCTTATATCTGTGCTTCCACTTTGTTTGGCAGCAACAATATACTCACATGATATATACTGCCTTATATCTGTGCTTCCACTTTGTTTGGCAGCAACAATATACTCACATGATATATACTGCCTTATATCTGTGCTTCCACTTTGTTTGGCAGCAACAATATACTCACATGATATATACTGCCTTATATCTGTGCTTCCACTTTGTTTGGCAGCAACAATATACTCACATGATATATACTGCCTTATATCTGTGCTTCCACTTTGTTTGGCAGCAACAATATACTCACATGATATATACTGCCTTATATCTGTGCTTCCACTTTGTTTGGCAGCAACAATATACTCACATGATATATACTGCCTTATATCTGTGCTTCCACTTTGTTTGGCAGCAACAATATACTCACATGATACTGCCTTATATCTGTGCTTCCACTTTGTTTGGCAGCAACAATATACTCACATGATATATATTGCCTTATATCTGTGCTTCCACTTTGTTTGGCAGCAACAATATACTCACATGATATATATTGCCTTATATCTGTGCTTCCACTTTGTTTGGCAGCAACAATATACTCACATGATATATACTGCCTTATATCTGTGCTTCCACTTTGCAGTAGTTGGTACATGCATCTATTTTCTTGGTGTATTGTTCACTTCATTGACCTGTGTTCATTGTTTTCTTACTGTTCGTTGTTGATTTACTGGCTCCCCTATCCATTGTGTGTGGTGCCTGGACCCACAACATAATATCGTCTAATAATAGCCAGTAAACACAATAGAAATACGTCATCGTATCTTCTAGGGGTAAATAGTAATAAGACTTAGAAATGTTATTGAGTGGTCAGGAGGACATCTAGGGACATAAGGATTACAAACCATCCCAACTGTATCACAACATTGCTAGGGTGCATATAATAATACATATTAACCCTTTCAGTACCGGTGACGTTCTTTTCATTACAGGCTGACAACTATTAGACGATTTTATTGAGCTGAAGAAGGAAGTTTACCTATTAAAAGGCTACAGGCTATCTCATGTAATCCTTTTAGGTACCTCGTATCCTTCTGAGCTTCAAACAATAGTCTAAATGTAGCTGAAATCAAATACAAAAGACGTATCCAGTACTGAAATGGTTAATATAATCAACAATGGCTTCATAGTACCGGGTTATATTTCTGCGTGTATTTTTATTGTGTTTATCATGACTATACATATTTTTTAGTTTGCTCCCTAGACCTCCATCAGACATACATACCCCAAGACATTAAATAACAGTTGTAAATTTTTTGGTCGATAAATGTCCTGGCCAAAGCCCGCTTTTTATTAAATAACAGGCTCGCTTTCGCTCGCCAGTACACCTAAATGGCACGAAAGATCTTAATATTGGCAAAGAAATAGGACGAAAGGTCTTGATATCGGAAAATCGCCACACTGATTGGGCGAACGATTAGCTTTGGCTCGTGGCCGAAATGGGGAAAATTATGGAATTAACCACTTGCGAGTTTCAGGGTATAAGCAATTCGGAACCATAAACATCAATATTAAACATTATATGCAATAATAATATACGATTCTAATGGAAACAAAAGTATGTTGAATTTTGTTTTACGTATTTATAAATGCCCTACACCCATATATTAGCTGGTAATTCCGCTAAATATCGATGTATCAAGTTCCAAATTTCTTACAGAACGAAACTCGCAAGCGATGGAATTAGTGTGATCGATATTGGCTGTATTGCCAATCTAAGTCATATCTGGCTAAATGGTGTCTGAGCAGTCGAGCGAGTTTCAGTCTATAGGGAAGTTGGAACTGTAAACATTGACATTTTCTTACAAGCTCTGTCTGGAGTTGGCCACCTCCAGCTATGGGGTATGTCTGAGCACATAGATACATACATACATATTATACTAGCTAAAGTATGGTTGGAACGCACTCCATTATACACCACATCAAATTCAACATACTTCCTATCCATGAAAAACCTACATTATTATATTATTTATGTTTAATATTGATGTTTACATCTCCAAGTACTTCTTTATAGGAAGTAGGATGCAATGACATAGTAGTTTATTTTTCTGCCATTAATAATCAAGACAGGAGTTGGTAAAGGACTCAAATTTCCGCCAAGTTAGAATAACTCAAGTATACACACATTTACGCCCCTGCATTTAAATATAATGTCATGTTAATTTTCAAAATTAACCCCTTGAGGATTATGACACGCTTTAACAGTTAATTCTGTCTATTATTCAACGATTTTATTCGGTAAAGGAGGGATCTGCGTGAGCCAAAACATTAGGTAAAGGAGGGATCTGCGCGAGCCAAAACATTAGGTAAAGGAGGGATCTGCGTGAGCCAAAACATTAGGTAAAGGAGGGATCTGCGTGAGCCAAAACATTAGGTAAAGGAGGGATCTGCGTGAGCCAAAACATTAGGTAAAGGAGGGATCTGCGTGAGCCAAAACATTAAGTAAAGGAGGGATCTGCGCGAGCCAAAACATTAGGTAAAGGAGGGATCTGCGTGAGCCAAAACATTAGGTAAAGGAGGGATCTGCGCGAGCCAAAACATTAGGTAAAGGAGGGATCTGCGTGAGCCAAAACATTAGGTAAAGGAGGGATCTGCGTGAGCCAAAACATTAGTTGAGATCGACTTTACCCCTTTAATTGCTAAAGATCTTTGCTAAGCTGTTTTCTATGTCGTCTAATAATTGCCATAAAAATACTGTTAAATTGTGTCATGATCTCAACGGGTTAAGTATCCAAACTACTAATTGACCACGTGCGAATTTCAGGCTATAAGGAAGTTGGAGTGGCAAATATAGACATAACAGAGAATGCAATAATAATGTAGGTTTCTGATGGATAAAACATAGGCTAAATTTGATTTGACGGTTATATAATTGTACTACAACGGTATTTGACGGTTATATAATTGTACTACAACGGTATTTGACGGTTATATAATTGTACTACAACGGTATTTGACGGTTATATAATTGCACTACAACGGTATTTGACGGTTATATAATTGCACTACAACGGTATTTGACGGTTATATAATTGTACTACAACGGTATTTGACGGTTATATAATTGTACTACAACGGTATTTGACGGTTATATAATTGCACTACAACGGTATTTGACGGTTATATAATTGCACTACAACGGTATTAGACGGTTATATAATTGCACTACAACGGTATTTGACGGTTATATAATTGTACTACAACGGTATTTGACGGTTATATAATTGCACTACAACGGTATTTGACGGTTATATAATTGTACTACAACGGTATTTTATTTCGTAATTCTGTCAAATGTTGATGTTTTATTTTGTTACGTGTATGAAGGAGCCAAAAGGCAAAGCTGCCTGCAACAAGTGTCTACCCCAAGAGAGTGATAGTCGCTTTTTACACGTGTTTTTTGGTGTATTGGAAATACGTGTGGTGTGCTTGTTTAGTGGAGTGATATGAATAGGAGGTAAAAGTGTTTGTAAGAGCTAGCTGGATTACTGTCTGTGTAGGGGAGACACAAATAGAAACCGTGAGAGATGCCAGACAAATTCCTTTATCTGAAACACAAAAAATGTTTTATAATAAAAAACTTGCAAAATATAAAAAAGGAACGACACAATATAAAAACAAAATAACTTATTAAAATCACTATGTAGAAATAAAAATTTAGTGAAACAAAATGTTAAAAAAAAAAAAAAAACACACATATAATGTGCATCACTACTGTATATGAGTAAGTGAATTTGTTTCTCAAGCAAATTAGTCGGTAATGGTCAATTGGGCCAACAAGTTGAATCAGCCAATAATATGCTGGCATCCAATGACTGCAACCCCTAAACTACACACATATCCGTTCATACATCTTAAACATAATGTCATGTTAACGCTTAGTGTTAAGTACACTCGGATGCCATAGTTTCTAGCCCATTCATAACCATTTGTGGATTCCTTATGTTTTTCTTTGTGCAATTATAACTATCTGGATTGATTCTTGGAAAGAGTTTGCTTTTTCAAGTAAGAGTATAATAGTTTTGTAGTTGGTGTATAGACAATTCTATTGTAGTTGGTGTATAGACAATTCTATTGTAGTTGGTGTATAGACAATTCTATTGTAGTTGGTGTATAGACAATTCTATTGTAGTTGGTGTATAGACAATTATATTCATAAATTAGTTTCCAGTGATATATTTTCATAATTAGAAAAAGGTGACGTCCACGAATATTTTTGAGTGGGCTACAGACTATTATATCCGAGTGTACATAAACCACCAATCAAGAGCATCCAACCACCATTCTATTGTAGGTGAAGTGTATAGACAATATCTATTGTAGTTGTGTATAGACATCTACGATAAACTAATCATGGTTATTTTAAGGGAGCCAACCTCTTTTTATTATCTTTCTCTCCTTCTCTCTTTGGCTTGTATCCATTCGGCCCCATTCAGCATACTGTTTTATGACGTTTACCCCCATTCTGGTGTCAATATTTTCCTGGCGAGCGATAGCGATCCAGCATCTACGATATATATATATATATAAGGGAGCCAACCTATATATATATATATAATATATCTATATATATGTATATATTATATATATATATATATAATATATATTCTGGTATATTTCCTATATATATATATATATATATATATATATATATATATATATATATATATATATATTTGTTTTGACAGCAAGCTAAATTTGTACATATTTCGCTAGAAAAATTTCTCCAGCAAAGCCGGATTTCTCCATACAATGCTGGCTCGCTGTCGTTGCCGGGAAGAAATCGACACTTGGATGGGGATAAACGTCTTGAAACAGTTGGCTGAATGGGGCCGAATGGATACAAGCCAGGGAAAGAGAGAAAAGGAGAGAAAGGTAAAAACAAAAGCCGGCTTACTTTTGTATGAGGTAAGTCCTCATAATATGGTACCAGAAACCACACAAATAACTTTAGTTCAGTATATTATTATGCTGAACTAAAGTTATTTGTGTTGTTTCTGGTACCAATTTATGATTTGTTTACGAAATTTCATCTGAATTAGTTATCTGTTATTTACGAAATACTACCGATATATAATTAAACAATCAAACGAAATGAGATTCAATTATTCTTCAACAATCGAACAGTCTCCTAAAAGCAAGCTTTGTTTTGCAGAGAAAACATGAAGAAGAAGATGATGATGATGAAGGAAGCAAGTAAAAAGTGTCAACATTCATTGGTAATCGTTAATCTTGCCGAGATGATTAGACGGTAACGAGAAAGGGACCGAGGCTAAACGACACAGGGGGAGACGGAGGGCTGCACGTTAATATGTAATCAAGATGTAATTGGAAGGGTCGGGTTAATAGCAGGATTAGGAAATGAAGGAACCGTTGAAGTTATGGCTCAAGATCTTACGTTCAAACCCTTTCGATATGTAGGACATTGAAGGCGTTGATGTATTATTAGCCTCGCTATACCCCTATAAGTTCCTGGGGTAAATTATAGTTAGAGTTTACAGGGAACCTATAATTTACTTTCTGTATATGTTGTAGAGTAAGGGAGATAGCTCAAATATAATTGTACGAATAGTTAGAAGCTATATAGTGGAAACTAAGAGAAATAGATTAGGTTGACTTAGCTAAAATACAGTGATTAGAGGAGCGATGGAAAGTAGGTGTTTTGGAGAGCGTCTTCAGAGGTAGTCAGAAGATTTGGGGTTTGGACACGTGAGGTTTCACTTGACGCAGGCACAGTGATAATAAATATCCTATTCATGTAAGCGTTATTTAACTACAAACGTGTTCCGGATAAATTATAATGATAACCCAATATATTAGTGGTAATTAATAACCAATAGAAACTTAAAACGATATTATATTACAGATATGTAAGCTTAGGCTAATACTAGCGCCTAATTCAAACTTATGTCTAGTTACCCTAGATTGTTGAGGTATTTATGAGTCTTGACACATTCACGCCACCAATATAATCATACACTATTTATGAGTCTTGACACATTCACGCCACCAATATAATCATACACTATTTATGAGTCTTGACACATTCACGCCACCAATATAATCATACACTATTTATGAGTCTTGACACATTCACGCCACCAATATAATCATACACTATTTATGAGTCTTGACACATTCACGCCACCAATATAATCATACACTATTTATGAGTCTTGACACATTCACGCCACCAATATAATCATACACTATTTATGAGTCTTGACACATTCACGCCACCAATATAATCATACACTATTTATGAGTCTTGACACATTCACGCCACCAATATAATCATACACTATTTATGAGTCTTGACACATTCACGCCACCAATATAATCATACACTATTTATGAGTCTTGACACATTCACGCCACCAATATAATCATACACTATTTATGAGTCTTGACACATTCACGCCACCAATATAATCATACACTATTTATGAGTCTTGACACATTCACGCCACCAATATAATCATACACTATTTATGAGTCTTGACACATTCACGCCACCAATATAATCATACACTATTTATGAGTCTTGACACATTCACGCCACCAATATAATCATACACTATTTATGAGTCTTGACACATTCACGCCACCAATATAATCATACACTATTTATGAGTCTTGACACATTCACGCCACCAATATAATCATACACTATTTATGAGTCTTGACACATTCACGCCACCAATATAATCATACACTATTTATGAGTCTTGACACATTCACGCCACCAATATAATCATGAGTCTTGACACATTCACGCCACCAATATAATCATACACTATCTATAGTAATCCTGCAACGATGTTAGATATCCAAAGCTGTGAGAAACTAACAGCGGATCGGCGCAGAGGGAGTTGTCTAACATATTTTTATTGTCTGATACTGCAGCGACCGCTGTCGAAGCTAGGAGTGTGGTCGCGAGAACCAACAATATCATTAGTGACCGCTGGCAGAGGGGTCGAATGCATTTTGACATCCTAGTCCAGTGGATACAACTTGGCAATGGGTCGAGTGGTCAAGCCGGTTATTGTTTTAATTTGGACCACACTAACTAAATAATTTCATCCCGGAGAGAGATTGACTACCCTACCAAGTATCCACATGACATGAGGTCCTTCGTCATGTACAAGAACTATGTAATTTATTTTTGGCCATACGCTGCTTGATTAGCCCCTTTTTGTTGTATATACTTCTCTTAATGATATCAAACATTCACTAGACCAACACTTCCATAGGTACCGGAATAATATATTGATGTAATTATACCTGGTATGTAACATGGATTTACTATCATAACTAGGATCCTGCATTTCATCTAGCTGATCCACATCCTTTGGGAAGTCATGAAGTCTACGACCCTTGGCCAGTATGGTCGGAGTAATAGGTCTAGGATCCTCCAGATCAACAGAGACATAATTATGTTAAGAGGCGATCATTCATGGTAGCCTCCAACTCCAATAAGATAGTTGTTAGTTCCTCCAATGAAACTAGAGCACGACCAAGTATCTTTTCAAACCTCAATAACCCCGAACCAAGGCGCACACGCTGGTATAAAACGCCATTCGCAACGGATTTCAGTAAGATAAGCCTGATGACTAGGGTTGCTTTGGATATCTTCCAAATGTCTGGAAGCTCCTACAAATGTGGTATCAATGTCATTTAACATTATCTGCGAAAATCTCTGCCTACTACAAAACTTCCGGAACACATGGATAAAACTTTCAGAGGTCATATTTGTTAGCTATTTCAATGCGAATAGCTCTGATAGTAGTGCATGAGAATAATAAATGATATGCCTTGTTGTTGTGTGAGTCCCAGACAGGAACTGCTCCTGTATAATCGACTCCCATGACCTTAAATGGATCTCGAGGAGCAGTTCTGGTGTCTGGCAGATGAGGTACTCTGGCTGTCACATGGGTACTACCCTGTATTTTACTGAAGGAAATTTGCAGGCTCCCTATTGCTCACCCCAAAATAAATACACATAAATGCCACGAAGGGTCTTGAAATCACCAAACTAATGAGATGAGTGTCTACAAATTTCAAAAGTAATTGGGAAAGATACTGTAAGGGGTTGAATTCGTCAAAGCTAAAACTTAAACATTTAAGTTACTAGGCAAGAATTGAAGTTGTAATGTCTATGAATAATGAAGCAAATAAAGTTCTAATTTGTGTAACTATAGCCTCATGCATATACATATCCAACCTCTGGAATATTTTGAAAGACCCGCAATTTAATTATGTGGATTAAAACTGATAACTTATATTGAATTGTTGACACTATTGAATTGTTGACACTATAAGATACTGAAATAGGATAGGCAAACACCAACATTCACTTGTTAGAGTAACTGCATGATTACATGCGATTTTCAGGCTGTAAGC
Source organism: Paralithodes platypus (assembly GCA_032716605.1). Taxonomy (NCBI): domain Eukaryota; kingdom Metazoa; phylum Arthropoda; class Malacostraca; order Decapoda; family Lithodidae; genus Paralithodes; species Paralithodes platypus. The sequence continues at coordinate 11,264,048 of CM064558.1, forward strand.
AAGTTAGAGTCGAAAATATCCATCTTAAACGGAAATGCACTAATAGTGTAGGGTTGTAACGGATAGAAACTATGTTGAAGTTGATATCAAGTGTTCATTCATGCACTACAACCATTTTTTAGCTAATAAGTATGCTATATATCGTTCATATGGGTCCAACTTCCTCATAGTCTGAAACTCGCGAGGGTTCAGTTATTGTACAGCTCAATCTTCTTATCGAGCCTTGTATGTGTACGAGGGGTTTGATGGTGTTGGCAGATCTGTGAGGAACATACATGTCATAGAGCAAAACATCAAGGAAGGAAGGGATATTATGCTTTATATATATATATATATATATATATATATATATATTAATCGGTGAGTGCCTTAAATCTATCCGCTCCTTTATTCCGCGTGTACCACGTTTATGTGTTGACAGCTGTACATATTGGTTGTAATGTACAGTTACTGACGAATGTTCGTGAGCTATTGCTATTTTCTTTATGCAATTATATACATTTAGATTGATGCTCAGATTTAATCAGCAGTATAATGATAAATTACTCGACAAGATTGTTGCGGGGTTTCGTTAAAAAAACCTGGGTGTGTAAGTAAAATACTGTCTCCATATGGAGCAGGTACTTCATGTGACAAACCAGTGAGTAAAATAGAAATAATCAGTCAAGATAGTGCGGATATAGTGATGTGTAATAGTAGTATCGATAACACTACACATGTAACTGATAGTAAAGATGAGAATACTGATAGAGTAGAATTTCCGTCTAGAGCTAGTAGTTCAACAGGAAATAATAAGTTAGCTAAACACAATAGAAAATTAGTTGCAAATAAAAGTAATAGGTTGAGGGTATATTATACAAATTGTAGGAGTTTATGTAACAAAATGAACGAACTTAGAGCACTCGTTAGCACAGAAAATATAGACATAATAGCGCTAACTGAAACGTGGATTAATACAGAATCTAGGCATTTTTTAGCAGAATTTGATATTCCAGGATATAGTTTGTTTAAATATGACCGAACAAGTAGGAGGGGCGGGGGTATAGCAGTGTTTGTCAGGAGTACATTAAAAAGCTGTATTAAATCAGGTATTAGACTAAATAAAGATAATGAAAGTGTTTGGGTAGAGGTTAACGAAGGTAGTGAGACCATAGTTATTGGAGTTATATATAGACCGCCTAATATGAGTAGAAATGGCGGAACATCGTTATGGGAGGAAATTAAAATAGCATCAAGGTTTAGCAATGTGTGCATTATGGGGCATTTTAATTTTCCGAACATTGATTGGCAGCACCAAATAGGCGACTCCGATTCAGTAGAGTTTATTGAGGTAGTACAAGATAGTTTTTTATTTCAATTCATAGATACGCCGACTAGAGGTATTAATATTCTTGATTTAGTTTTCAGTAACAATGAACATATGATAAATAATGTAGAGATTGGTGACCACCTAGGAAATAGCGATCATAAATCTATTTATTTTAATATACAATGGACAGGGAATGCTAAAGAGAATACGACACTTATCCCAGATTTCAGAAAAGCCGATTATGGTGGGCTAAGAAGAGACTTAAGGGTGGACCCTATTGTTAAGCAATTAAGTCAGGATATGCCAGAGTTAAACTTGCCACCTACATATAACCAGTTTATTGCTTCACTCCACAATGCTCAAAATAAATATATCCCTAAAAGAAGATTTAGATCGACGCAGAACCAACCAAAATGGATGACTAATAAGCTAATAGATCTTATAGGAAAAAAGAAAGGAATATATCGAAAAATAAAGAAAGGTGAAAATCATTTACATATATACTATCAGACTCTATCAAGACAGGTCAAAAAGGAAATCAGGAAAGGAAAAAGAAATTATGAAATAAGGATAGCCAGCGACTCAAAAAATAACCCTAAAGCTTTTTACCAACTATATAAATCTAAAGTTAGAGATGTAATAGGCCCCCTAAAAACTTCAATAGGAGAAATAACAGAAAATGATTTAGAAATGTGCAGTACATTAAATAGTCAGTTTCTTTCCGTTTTCACTAATGAAAATTTGGCACAGATTCCAGAAGTCAATATGGTATATAGTGATAGTATAGAAAATATGTTAAGTACAGTTAGTATAAGTAGAAATGATGTGCTTAAGGAAATTGACAGACTGAAACCTCAAAAATCGCCTGGTCCTGACGAGGTATATGCTAGAGTATTAAAAGAATGCAGAGATGAGTTAAGTAGTCCATTAGCATTTATATTTAACAAGTCATTAGAAACAGGTTTAGTTCCAGAAGCTTGGAAGCTTGCAAATGTAGTTCCGATCTTCAAAAAAGGTGATAAATCGATATCATCCAATTACCGTCCCATTAGTCTCACATCAATCATAGGAAAGTTGCTAGAGTCCATTATTGCTAGGAAAATTAGAAGCCACTTAGTAAAATTTAACTTAATAAATTCTTCTCAGCATGGATTCACTCAGGGACGTTCTTGCCTTACTAATTTGCTTAGCTTTTTCTCAGAGGTATATGAAGCAGTAGATAGTGACAAGTCATATGATATTATATATTTAGATTTCAGTAAAGCTTTCGACAGAGTCCCTCATGAGAGATTGATGAGAAAGGTTGAGGCACATGGAATAGGAGGGTCGTTGTTGGGATGGATTAGGTCATGGCTAATTGGTAGGAAACAGAGAGTCAGCATAAATGGTACCAAGTCAGAGTGGGGAGCAGTCAAAAGTGGTGTCCCCCAGGGATCGGTATTAGGTCCCCTGTTGTTTCTTATATACATAAATGACCTAGATTTAGGTATAACTAGTAGGATAAGTAAATTCGCAGACGATACTAAAATGGGGAGATCAATTGATTCAGATAGCGATATAGAGTGCCTCCAAAGGGATCTAGATACCTTACATGAATGGTCAGTAAATTGGCAGATGAAGTTTAACATTGACAAATGCAAGGTATTAAAGATAGGGAAGATGCAAACAAATGTTAAATATAAACTAGCTAATTTAGAATTAGAAAATTCAGACTGCGAGAAAGATCTAGGTGTGTTTGTTAGCAATGATTTGAAGCCTAGAAAACAGTTTATAAGCGTTCGTAATAAGGCAAACAGGATTCTCGGGTTCATCTCTAGGAGTGTGAGTAACAGAACTGCTGATGTTATCTTAAAACTTTACTTGTCATTAGTGAGACCCCATATGGATTATGCTGTCCAATTTTGGTGTCCTTATTACAGAATGGACATAGATTCATTGGAGAGAATTCAGCGTAGAATGACAAAAATGATCCATAATATTAGAAATTTTCCGTATGAAGAAAGGTTGAAGAAATTAGGTTTACATTCGTTAGAGAGACGCAGAGTTAGAGGGGATATGATAGAGGTGTTCAAGTGGGTTAGTGGGATTAACAAAGGGGACATGACAAATGTACTAAAGCTCAGTGATAGCGAAAGAACTCGTACCAATGGTTTCAAATTAGATAAATTTCGTTTCAGAAAAGATATAGGCAAATATTGGTTTGGTAACAGAGTTGTAGATGGGTGGAATAGGCTACCAAGTGATATAGTGGGATCAAGAACGATAGGGAGCTTTAAGAAAAAATTGGATAAGCATATGGACGAGAAGGGTTGGGTGTGAAGGGGGATCAGCCGGGTTGGGCCAATCAGCGCTCTGCAGACCCCGTAATCCTGCGTTAATCTCTAACCGGTTTGGTAAGATGATCCTCAGGGTATTAGAGTGTTGAGCCTATAATTGGGCTTTGTAATTGGGGTTGTGTGGGACAGGGATCTGCCTTGCTTGGGCCAATCGGCTTTCTGCAGACTCCCATTTTCTTATGTTCTTATGTTCTTAAATATATCAAATTTATTTTTAATAATTATATATTACTGATTGACAGTAATCTGAACATGTAAATTGATATTATTATGTTACCTCCACCAACCGACTTGACTCCTAAACTCAATCAATGAAATCAACAAATACATGTGGCAGTCCAGGGATTCGAACCTAGGATGCTCACACAGAAATTCAGTGCATTTATCCATTGCGCTATGAAGACAGTTAAAGAAAGGTGGACAAGCCTACGATTTATTATGCAGTTTCGAATCCTGCATACCAATCTAAGCATGTACACATATCAGAAAATCGCAAAAGCTCACGAATGTTTGTCAGTAGCTGTACAGTCCCATGTAGTCATAATGGTATCAATTTCTATGACCGATTGGCACACGGTAATACAATACTTCTATATTACCTTTGAAAACTACTCCCTTAGTCCGTGTCTTCCCTCAATCGTAGTATTTTGCTATTAGATGATTGTCTTAGGAAGGAACTCTAGCAAATAAACGGGTACAGAATATTTGAATTCATTATTTTAGCTAGTTCAGATCCTTCCCAAGCTGAGTAAGATCGTTTAAGGGGGTGACCTGCTTTTTTTTATTTCTGTCCTTTTCTCTCTTTCTCTGGCTTGTATCCATTCGGCCCCATTCAGCCAACTATTTTAAGACGTTTATCCCCATCTAGGTGTCGATTTCTTCCTGGCGAGCGATAGCGAGCCAGCATTATATGAAGAAATCCGGCTTCGCCGGAGAAATTTTTCTATCGAAAAATTTACAAATTTAGCCTGCTGTCAAACAAAAATTAAAAATATGCTGGCTCGCTACCGCTCACCAGTGAAATATTGACACCTGAATGGGATAAACATCTTAAAACAGTAGGTTGAATGGGGCCAAATGGATAAAAGCCAGAGAAAGATAGAAAAGGACAGAACAAAAACAGGTCACCCCCCCTTAATGCTTGCCAGAATATGATGAACAGGACGTCACCGGTATAGAATGGGTTAAGTTAGTGACGCAGGTAATAGATGATGCGATGGTTCTGAGACTGACAGATTGGTCTGACCATGTTAGCCACGTATATCGAGGAAAACGTTTCTTGATTGGTCTGACCATGTTAGCCACGTATATCGAGGAAAACGTTTCTTGATTGGTCTGACCATGTTAGCCACGTATATCGAGGAAAACGTTTCTTGATTGGTCTGACCATGTTAGCCACGTATATCGAGGAAAACGTTTCTTGATTGATTGGTCTGACCATGTTAGCCCCGTATACCAAGGAAACGTTTCTTGATTGGTCTGACCATGTTAGCCACGTATATCGAGGAAAACGTTTCTTGATTGGTCTGACCATGTTAGCCACGTATATCGAGGAAAACGTTTCTTGATTGGTCTGACCATGTTAGCCACGTATATCGAGGAAAACGTTTCTTGATTGGTCTGACCATGTTAGCCACGTATATCGAGGAAAACGTTTCTTGATTGGTCTGACCATGTTAGCCACGTATATCGAGGAAAACGTTTCTTGATTGGTCTGACCATGTTAGCCACGTATATCGAGGAAAACGTTTCTTGATTGGTCTGACCATGTTAGCCACGTATATCGAGGAAAACGTTTCTTGATTGGTCTGACCATGTTAGCCACGTATATCGAGGAAAACGTTTCTTGATTGGTCTGACCATGTTAGCCACGTATATCGAGGAAAACGTTTCTTGATTGCAAAACGATATATTATGGGGAGTCACCGGCTTTTTAGTTAGCTTTCTCTCCTTTTCTCTCTTTCCCTGGCTTGTATTCATTTGGCCCCATTTAGCCAACTGTTTTAAGACTGTTATCCCCATCCAGGTGTCGATTTCTTCCTGGCAAGCGATAGCGAGCCAGCATTGTATGGAGAAATCCAGCTTCGCCGGAACCATTTTTCTATCGAAAAATTTATAAATTTAGCTTGCTGTCAAAACAAAAATATATATACAGTATATGCAGACTCGCTACCGCTCGCCAGCAAAATATTGACATCTGGATGGGGGTAAACGTCTTAAAAAATAGGCTGAATGGGGTCGAATGGATACAAGCCAAAGAGAGAGGGAGAGAAAGAGAACAAAAACAAGATTGGCTCCCTGAACATCGTGAGCCATGCTATGACGTGAAGCATTGCCAAGCTGTGTGATGTTTCATGTTGATTTATATATGAATTACCTTGTGATGTCCAACACACACGACAGAAAACCGTGTGTGTAGTTGGCGTGTAACTGAATTATTACTTCGTTCACAAGTTATTTCTTTTGCAGTTTTTTCGGTCGGTTTGAGTCGAATCGTCCACACATTTCCTCATGTTACTTAAACTAATATAAACTACTATACCATAACCTATCATTAGCTTAAACTAATATAAACTACTATACCATAACCTATCATTAGCTTAAACTAATATAAACTACTATACCATAACCTATCATTAGCTTAAACTAATATAAACTACTATACCATAACCTATCATTAGCTTAAACTAATATAAACTACTATACCATAACCTATCATTAGCTTAAACTAATATAAACTACTATACCATAACCTATCATTAGCTTAAACTAATATAAACTACTATACCATAACCTATCATTAGCTTAAACTAATATAAACTACTATACCATAACCTATCATTAGCTTAACTCTACATTAGGTTATACACAACACTAACCGTTACATAAATAATACTAATATCAGCATAACCAAATTAATCGTACCGTGCCTTTGTGTCTAATTTCCTATCTGGCCGTTTCATAGCTGCGGTTGTGGATGGCCATCGCTCACTTCCTAAACCTAGAAACTCGGGTGTTCCTCAGGGTTCTGTCCTGTCTCTAGTGTTCTTTCTATATTCATAAACTCTCTAATTGCTGAGGTTTTGGCCTAAACAAGAGCCAGAACGTAATACAGTGATTTATCTGTTAAAGTACAGTAATGGAGCTATCCAATGACACCTGAATAATTCCTGTACAACGATTAGTTGTCTTGCAAAGATCTTGCATAGGTCGGCCAAAATCACTAAAAATTAGCAGTTTTGAGCTGATTTCGCTATGTGTAACGCTGCCGTGAGGTACCAGATGACTGTAAGTTACATCAGTGCCAGACCAGACTTGGTGGGTGAGATATATGAAGGGGTCTTGCACTGCCTGCAACAGCTTGCCTTACTGCCAGGATATATAATAAGCAGATTGCAGTGCCCGTCTGGTGACGGGACCCGTCGGGAAGGGGTCAATGATCTTTTCAACTTTACCTTCAGTCCTATCCACTCATATGCTGATGACCCTACCTTACACTATTTAACTAGTTTTCCACAATGAAACAGCATGTTATCACTCAAAAACTTGCGTGATGAGGCCATGGCACGCCTATTATCTGATGTATCAAGTATATCTGATGGAGCAGAGAATTTTTTTTTATTTTCAATGCTTCCAAATGCCAATTTCTCCATTTATCTGCCCAACACGAATTCCATACGTCTATCCCTTATACTCTCAGTATTCTTATGGTTTCCTCTTTTTCGTACCTTTCTTGGAAAGATCATATTACCACTCTTGCTATAACAGCTTCCCAGAAGTTATGTGTGCTCAACCGCGCCCGTGGGTTCTTCACCCCAGCACAAGTTCTTGCTCTTTATAGGGGCACTGTGCTCCCATGTATCAAGTATTTTTTGTTTGTGTGGTGAGGTTCAACCCATACAGCACTTCTCAAAAGGTAGAGTCAAAAGCATTTTGTCTTATGAAATCACCCCGTTATACTAATTCCCGACAATCTCTCTCCACAAGAAGCAATGTTGCATCTCTCTCACTCTTTGACCCCTATTACAATAATCAGTGTTCTTCATATCTTTCTCTGTGTACACCTCTTGGGACGCACCCAGTTATCCACACACTTCCTTCCCTGTTCTGTCCAACTCTCTAACCCAAGTGTGATCTGATATTCCCAATATTTCTTCTACTCAACAAGTTAGTAAGGTATACACTCTCTTTCTCAATATGTCTTTCCCTTGTCCTGTGACTTAACCTGACAAATGTGATAGACCTATTTCTAACAGGTCTGCCATTGCAAAAGATTTAGCTTCAATTTGGATAAAAATTGTTTTACCTACAATAAAGCAATATTACTGCATATTATGCTCATATTTAACTTGTATATTGGACATAAGAACATTGAAGAACCAACAATGAGTGTAAAGAACAAATAACCAGTGAAAAGAAACATATTTTTGTGAAGGGAGAGTAGCAGCAGAGCGACATACATCCTCCCTCTCTGGAGGCTTCCACCACACTGAGCTCTGTCATGCAGTTCTCTTACACTATATGAGGGAGGGAGGAGGTAGGGGAAGGTGACTGAACGTATTTGAGGCGAGAAAGAGGAAATATAGGGAGTGGAGTAGTGAAACAGTAGAATAAAGGAGGAGTGGTGAAGTTAAGGGACAACAGGGGGGATGGATTGGGAGGGGGTGGGGGGGGGATACATGTAAGGGGTAGAGAGGAGGTGGTGGTTAGGAAATGTTCCACCTAATCACATAATTATTGCCTCTATTTCCCTGTCATCTATTTTAGTGTCATCATCCTCAATGAATGTCGCAATCGCCCAGTCAAACATTCTGGAAGGAAGTCATAGTCCTTGGCTTATGCTGCTACGCTACAAGCTCCGTGTATCCAGACATTATGACTCAAACGGACCTTGAATTTGTCTCATGCGAACAATATTTAATACATGAAAGCACTGTGCCCCTGTACAGAGCAAGAAGCTGTGCTGGGGTTAAGAACCCCCCGGAGTTAATTGAGCACACCCAACTTCTGGGAACCTGTTTTAGCAACAGTGGTCTTTCCAAGAAAAAGAGACACCAAGAATACTGAGAGAAGATGATAGGTTGATTTGTGTAATGTTGAAGAATAAGGGATAAACTTATTAGAGTTCTTGACGGGTAGATGAATGGAGAAATTGGGTTTTGGAATTAGTAATATATGACAAGATCACCAGCAGAGCGACACCTTAGGAAACCATACTGGCGATCTGAGAGTAGATTATGAAAAGAGAAATGCGTAAGACATTTTGAAGTAAAATGAGTTTCAAAAACTTTGGAGGTGCAAGAAATGAGAGCAATTGGATAATAGTTGGAGGGCTAGGAGCGGTCACCCTTCTTTGGGACAGGTTGAATGAATATTAGGTTCTCTCCACCAACCAACTTTACTCCTAAACTCGATTAATGAAATTAACAAATACATGTGGCAGTCCAGGGATTTGAGCCCAGGACGCTCACACCGAAAATCAACACACTTATATGCATTGAGCCACTAAGACAGTTTTAACAAACTTCCAGCAAGAATGAAAGACGTTAGAGTAGAGACAGAGACAGAAGGGTTTGCCTAAGCAGGGAATCAGCATGGAAGCACAGTTTTTTAGTATAACGGGAGGAACACCATCCAGTTCGTATGCCTTCTTAGTATTAAGGGGAGGTATTTAGTGTGTTCCCTACGTTTTCATCAAGCTTAAAATTACACCCCCTAGACCCCCTTTTTTCAAGATAAATTTTTACATTTTTCGGTAGAAAAATGTCCAGGCCGGAGGCTGGTTGCTCTTAAATTACAGGCTCGCTATCGCTCGCCAGGAAAAAATCGACACCTAAATGGGAAGAAAGGTCTTAAAAGTGACAAAAATGGGGTGAAAGTTCTTAAAATCGCCAAACTAATGGGGCGAACGTCTTAAAATCTCAAAAGCAATAGGGCTAAACATGAGGGAGAAAGGGGTAAAGAAAAAAATCCCTCAAGTGGAAATCTCCCCTTAAGCCCAGAGAGGGTGATAGACTTAAAGTACATCTTTAGAAGAAATAAGAATAATAGGCATACATAAGAGACAGAGGGGTGGAGAGGGAGGAATAGCACCGGAGTCATTCAAGGTGGAGTTTTTAGCAACAGTTTGGTCGAAGATTTCAGCTTTGTTTGAGGTAAAAGTGCCGGTACTGGAGGGATAGGACAGGTAACAGAGATATTGTTATGGTTGGAGGAGCTCAAAGGAGAGAAAAAGATCGTCAGTATAAGCGGAAGGGTTAACAATGAGAAACAAGTTGGGCCAATCTCCGAAACAATCTGGGACATGGGTGGGGTGCTGAACTAACTGCTCTAGGTAATTTAGGATAGAAAAGATGAAGGCTTGTTCACCAGGTTGGTCAGTTGAATGAGAGGAGAACCATTGGCGGTGGTGAACATTGATATCTCCTAAGATGGAGATTTCTGTGAAAGGAAAGATGGATAAGATGTGTTCCACTTTCGAGTTTAGATAGTCAAAGAATTTGGGAAAGTCAGTAGAGTTAGGGGAAAGATAGACATCATAGACATTTTTTGTATGAGAGTGACAAGTTTGAGCCATAAAATTGAGAATTCAGAGGAGGCAAAGTCAGGAACGCATGAACAAGTGAGTTTGTTGTGTATGTATACACAACATCCGCTTTTGACTTTGAAACTAGCATAGAGAAAGTAGGAGGAAACAGAGAAGGGGCTGCTGGCAGTTGCTTCAGATTCCTACTAGCTACCATATTAACTGCCATATATCTTGCTTAAGCTTTACAAAATCGTCTAATTGTAGCTGAAATAAAAAAAAATACGTCACCAGTACTGAAAGGGATAAATATAATCTCAAAAGCCAGTGTCACACGAATACTTTTCCCGGCAAGTTTTTTTTCTCGTACTATTTGTTTGTTATTTTCGCATTCGAATCGACTTCTAGACTAACTATTTATGAAACTGAAATAATAAAAAACTATATTTCAGATTAAGCCAGGCCACAATTGCTTGACAAAATTGCAAGAAAAAGCGGTCGTGTCTTACAGCTACATAGGATGCTAATTCAGTATATATAATTGTATTGTTTATGGCTCGATAAAATTTCAATGTATTGCTGTGATTTATTTGTCATTGGATCTCTCTCTCTCTCTCTCTCTCTCTCTCTCTCTCTCTCTCTCTCTCTCTCTCTCTCTCTCTCTCTCTCTCTCTCTCTCTCTCTCTCTCTCTCTCTCTCTCTCTCAGTGAAAAGAACGGTCATTTCAAAGACACACCCATACATTCTCTGTCGCTCTCAATACTAAGAGCCAGAGTAAGTCGACCACAGAAAATATAATTGCCACCGATCGACCAATGTCCGAGATGTACAGTGGTGATATTATTGTGTGAGACCCTTGGTGATATTATTGTGTGAGACTCTTGGTGATATTATTGTGTGAGACTCTTGGTGATATTATTGTGTGAGACTCTTGGTGATATTATTGTGTGAGACCCTTGGTGATATTATTGTGTGAGATTCTTGGTGATATTATTGTGTGGGACTCTTGGTGATATTATTGTGTGAGACTCTTGGTGATATTATTGTGTGAGCCCCTTGGTGATATTATTGTGTGAGACCCTTGGTGATATTATTGTGTGAGACCCTTGGTGATATTATTGTGTGAGACTCTTGGTGATATTATTGTGTGAGACTCTTGGTGATATTATTGTGTGAGCCCCTTGGTGATATTATTGTGTGAGATTCTTGGTGATATTATTGTGTGAGACTCTTGGTGATATTATTGTGTGAGACTCTTGGTGATATATTTTCATGACGATCTTGCACAACACCTGGAATCTATGTACAGAATACAATCCCTCGACACCCTACCAGTATATCAACTTTTCCCGGC